>CM031237.1:798873806-799428806 GCA_018340775.1 Taxus wallichiana var. yunnanensis | reverse complement strand
ATTCTTTTATACAATGGTTCACAAATGCAACAATCAAGAAACATAATTACATAACTTAATAATCAACCATTTCAACTTACATCCCAACAACAACATGGGTTTCTCATGAGTAAACTATAGCAAAATATCCCTTCACCAATGCTTTCAAATTACATCCTTCTATAAAAACACACTAAAATAAGGTGGAGGAAACATTAACCTCCCAGCCATGTAATGAGGGAAATTATCTTCCCCATTGACCCAAAAATCCCCCAAATTTCAAGGAGACTCCTTATTCAATACTATACTTGGAACAATAAAGTAATTTCCCAAAACTCATATTCACAAGAAATTTTAAGAAAAACTTATCAACAAACAAAAGGACAAGGTAGGGACACAATAGAGAGAAAGAGAAGAGTTAACTATAAAAACACATCAAACATATTATCAATCCAAAATAGGCTTACACCAGGGAAAGGTAAGTCATCCCTTATACCCACTTATAATCTCCACTAAGGAATGGAGATTAGCCCTTGGTTCCTCCACAAGAAAATAAATCTAACCTGGATCCAAATCCATATGCCTCCCAAAACCCACAACCACTTATAATCTCCACCAGGGCTAATCTCACCATTCCTTTGGTTCCTTCATTTATTTAAAATCTATTTTTAAATTCATTTGGGCATCCTTATCCCTCCAAATGAAAAAAATATTTCCCGACACATACCATGCTTGTTAGCCCCACATTGGGTGCATAACAAGTACACAATTACATAATTACATACCTTAGTAATCAACCATTTCAATTTACATCCCAACAACAACATGAGTTTCTCATGAGTAAATTATAGCAAAATAGCCCTTCACCAATGCTTTCAAATTATATCCTTCTATAAAAATGCACTGAAATAAGGTGGAGGAAACATTCACCTCCCAGCCATGTAATGAGGGAAATTATCTTCCCCATTGACCCACAAATCCCTCAAATTTTGAGGAGACTCCTTGGTCAACACTATACTTGGAACAATAAAGTAATTTCCCAAAACTCATATTCACAAGAACTTTCAAGAAAAACTTATCAACAAACAAAAGGACAAGGTAGGGACACAAGAGAGAGAAAGATAAGAGTTAATTATAAAAACACATCAAACATATTATCAATCCAAAATAGGCTTACACCAGGGAAAGTTAAGTCATCCCTTATACCCACTTAGCATCTCCACTAAGTAATGGGGATTAACCCTTGGTTCCTCTGCAAGAAAACAAATCTAACATGGATCCAAATCCATATACCTCCCAAAACCCACAACCACTTATAGTCTCCACTAGGGCTAATCTCACCATTCCTTTGGTTCCTTCATTTATTTAAAATCTATTTTTTTAATTCATTTGGCCATCCTTATCCCTCCAAATGAAAAAAATATTTCCCCGAAACATACCATGCTTGTTAGCCCCACATTGGGTGCATAACAAGTACACAATTACATACCTTAGTAATTAACCATTTCAATTTACATCCCAACAACAACATGAGTTTCTCATGAGTAAAATATAGCAAAATAGTCCTTCACCAATGCTTTCAATTTACATCCTTCTATAAAAACACACTGCTGAAATAAGGTGGAGGAAACATTCAACTCCCAACCATGTAATGAGGGAAATTATCTTCCCCATTGACCCACAAATCCCCCAAATTTATAGGAGACTCCTTGGTCAACACTATACTTGGAACAATAAAGTAATTTCCCAAAACTCATATTCACAAGAAATTTCAAGAAAAAACTTATCAACAAACAAAAGGACAAGGCAAGGACACAAGAGAGAGAAAGAGAAGAGTTAACTATAAAAACACATCAAACATATTATCAATCCAAAATAGGCTTACACCAAGGAAAGGTAAGTCATCCCTTAGACCCACTTATCATCTCCACTAAGTAATGGGGATTAACCCTTGGTTCCTCCACAAGAAAATAAATCTAACCTGGATCCAAATCCATATACCTCCCAAAACCCACAACCACTTATAATCTCCACTAGGGCTAATCTCACCATTCCTTTGGTTCCTTCATTTATTTAAAATCTATTTTTTAATTCATTTGTCCATCCTTATCCCTCCAAATGAAAAAATATTTCCACGACACATACCATGCTTATTAGCCCCACATTGGGAGCATAACAAGTACACAACAACAATAAAACTTCTATACAACTCAAGTGAGCAAGAAAACACACACACACATCCCATCATGATGGAGAAAAATAAAACAACAATTTCATTAAAACAAGGGGAAGGTAACCAACCTTTCACTCATCTTGTCCCTTCAAGTCCAAAATCAACAAGAAAGATTCAAGCACCTCCCAACAATTCTAGTAACACTTCCCTAAGACCAAGGCTCTCCCTAAATGAGAAAAAGGTCTCTTTAAATAGGAAAACCAAAAATAGCACCCCATTCGGATTGTGCTAAGTGGAAACATATGTAGTCACTAGATCACACACTTACTATGTACATATAGCCTCTAAATATGTCATTTATATGTTTGATTCCTAAGTAAGAGAATTACTCATTAAAAACCCTTTTACATTGCTTTGACGTTGTTTTTATCTTTTGATTTAATTAAATCAAATATCGAATAAGGACATTACTCGATTACATAGAAATAACAATATTCAAGCAAGATCAAGCAAAGGAAATATAAACAAGAGTGATAGACATGGTTTAGAGAGTGAATCAACTTGTATTTGTAGGTTTGAACTGATTCGGAATGGAGACCGATCCGGAAGGGGATATTTTGGGTTGTGCAAGCTCTGTGTTTTATTCGGAAAGTGATGATTTCGGGGACAAGATCACCTGGAAGTGGACATGGCCACCTAGGAATTAGGGTCTATTTTGGGTGTTAGTGTCTGAGGTATAACTCAAAATATGGTTATGTCTGTGTCACTCCTTGTTCATTATGTGTCATATTAGATTTTTGTGTCATACCTATAACCTACAAAATAAACCCTAGATACCTACATAGTACTCAAACACACATTAGATGAATAAAATAGTGTAAATGCTTGATTCAAACTAACCTCAATGGTCACCCCAATGTGATTGTCACTGAGAGCTGCACTATATTTCAAACTCTTTGTAGTTCTTGTGTGTGTGTGATTAGAATAATGTACCTTAAGCTAGGTTTCGCTAGTTTCAGTTGCACAAAATAATAGTGGACTACAAATACTTTCTCCCAAATACAAATATGTGGTATGAAATTTAAAATAAACCCTTATATGCATTGAAGAATGCAGTCCAAAATGTAGTCCTTGATGTAGTAAATAGAAAATATTAGCTCCTTGTAATAATATGAGCCTTTTGAATGCTTGCACCCCTTAATGAGGTTAAATTATATATATATATATATATATATATATATATGATTCCATTACTTAAGTTTAAGTAATTAACAAGTAAAATGTCCAACAAGAGTGATAAAAGACTACAAGAATGAAGTAACATTCAAAATATCACAAAAGAGGTAAAGAGGAATGTACGTACCCAAAATTGTAAAGGTACTTGTGCTACCTGGAACGATGTTACACATGCCCCAATGATGATATAGGTCTCCTCGCAAGGTGTTCGGTATCTGGAAAAGATCTCCAAGTGTACGTTAACATCCCGTATGCCCCGCTTAGCCTCTGTGTGATTTGTTTTGCTCTTTTCCCCTCTTTTCCTTTACATTTTGTCTTCAATGACGAAACCACCGCCATGCTTGGGCGGTGGTCTCGTGACCGCCGCCCGTGCAGGGTGGCAGTCCTGTAACCACCCCCTTGCTCAGGGTAGCGGTCCTTCACATGTTTTCTAGCATACTTTTCTGATCGCGACTCACGTAAATTTTCAACTTTTACCAGCTTTCTCATCTATTTTTGCTTGTATTTATGATTTTGGTTCCCTGGAATAGTGTTTCTTCATTGTTTATAGTAAAAGAGT
Organism: Taxus wallichiana var. yunnanensis; assembly: GCA_018340775.1. Classification (NCBI taxonomy): domain Eukaryota; kingdom Viridiplantae; phylum Streptophyta; class Pinopsida; order Cupressales; family Taxaceae; genus Taxus; species Taxus wallichiana. The sequence continues at coordinate 799,424,859 of CM031237.1, read as the reverse complement.
CCTAGTTGGAGTTACCTCTGGGTGAATGGAAATTATATAAATAGCTGGTTTGATTACAAGCAAATGACCTCTCATCCTCTCATTTCAATAGTTTAGTCTTTCACATTGTTTAGGAATTCAATAATTTTCATTTGTTGCATGCATAATTAGTCTTATTCTACTGTTTAGAAGCCACATGATCTTATTTTTCTAGTGTTATTATTGTTTCATACAATCAATTGAGGTAGGATAGTTTCATTTTCAGTCTGAAGCCATTAGAGTTGCAGGTTTTCTTCATCAAGAAGGATAGTTTCGGGTTCTAGATGTTTTGTGTTGTATGAATCACAATAAATCCCACCAGGAATTGCATAAGCCAAGCTCTATTCTCTTGCGCTATACCTCTCCTACTCACATTGTATTCAGTCTACATCTAAAGCTGCCATTGTTCCAATACCTACTCCTGTTGATGCTAGCATTACACACTTTTCTGGATTCACGTGAACACAAAGGAACGAGGAGACCACACCGAGAGGACAAAGCCACACACAATCGGATTCGTCACTATTCTGTAGAAAATCTAGGTTCAAGCTTTCAAAGTTCTAGATAAAACATATCAAATAAAGTAGTGAATCATTTCATTTTAGTTAATCTCGCTTTCGATATTGCCGGGAAGGCTGTGGGGATTGATAGTTTCTGAGAAACTATGATTCATTCCTCACTTCTGAGGTAAGATCGGGGGTCTTTCAAATAGATTAGATCAGTTATTTAGTTATTCAGAATAGATTCACAACTACACAGTGTAGGTAGCTATACTCGGCTACTTTGCTTGTTTTAAATTTAGTTATTAGCTTAGTTGTCATTTTCTAGATATTAAATAATTGCTCTTTCAATTCTATTAAATAGTTGTTATCTTAATTCTATTAAATACTCTGTCAAAAATACAAAAAATAGAGAATTTATATATGTTGTGGGTATACTTTGCATAATTAATTTACTTTGCTTTAGTTAGATTTATATTGTTTCTTTTGTATGACAATCACGAGACCTAGGGAGCCCAAAGAATACGTATTCGAGCCAATCATACCTCAACCCAATCTTGTTGCAGCAATAACTGATATAGACCAAAATCTTAGAATTCAGGTCTTCCAAATAACAACAGACCTACAAGAAATTAGCTCACAGCTAAGAGGATTAAATATAGAAGATGACAAAGTGCATACATTTTGGTCAAACCAGCCAAACTACAGATTACCCTAATAAATATCTGCATGATTGTGGAAGGGCTTGAAAGAGAGCAAACGTTCGGTTGTGATCCTTTGGTCCCACAGCCAAATGCGGGAGACATCCTCATTGACATAGACACTAGCTTAAGAATTCAAGTTGCTAGAATGCCTGTAAGGTACTCTGAGAAGATTATGTAACTTTTAGTTCTAAACATAGAGGCTGAAAAGGCATACGACTACTAGATATTAGGGATTAGGGATTGATTCTACACATGACCATAGGAGGCCCACAATGACCACGAACCTACGGTTGTGATCCATAGGTCCCACAACCCAACGGGCCCACAGTCAATCAGATGTTGATGCTTTGGTTTACGCACATTAGTATTTAGATCCTCTCCACTTCCACCAATCATTATCGCACAACTATCCTCACTAGATGTAGCAGCTAATCAAGCTAAGGATTTCGGAATAGACCAAGAAATCACCCTTAGAATCCACCATACATCCATCATCCCTTTTTCATGACCACGTCAGATATCTATGAAGCACCCATAGGTTATCTTCCACGTATTCCACAACCTATAGATCGATCACGCCAGAGCTTGATATTGATTGGAGCCTTCGAGTAGTCATCCTCACCGAACGATCTATCATGCCAGTTCAGGTTAGGAGGGCCTTCTTTGCTTTAGATTCATAGATTCCATTAGTGCACGTCGAAGACATAAGATTGCCTAACTAGTTTGTTTGCACCCCACGTATATTCCATCCCCACTTGTTTGTCTCGGCATGACCTCGGGAGGTTGGGTGCGAGGAAGAGTTACTTGTAGATTCCCATGCCCGCTTGTCACTTTTCCATTGTATAAGGACACATGCACCTAGAGGGGACAATAACACTTGAACTCTTCTCGTCCCTAATGGATGGTCTTGTAAAGGGTGTTAGAAAGATAAGTCAATGAAATTAGAGCTGATTAAGATGTCTACCAAGATGTAAAAGTGTAAGTTGTCAATAAGAAACAATAAGCAATAAAGATGAAAGGGATAAAAGTAATGTCAAAGCAAAGTAAAGGGGTATCAATCAATAATTTTCTTAGTTAGGAATCATGCATATAAATGGAGTATTTAGAGGATAGATACACATGGTAAATGTGTGATTTAGTGACTACATTTACCCCACTTTATGCTAGCAAATAAAAATTTGGTAGCATGAAGCGAATAGAAAATCGTACCTTAGAGTCAAATGAAGATTGTACCCAATAGTGTATTGAATGAGTGTTGTAGCATGTTGAATGGAATAATGATAAATGTGTATCATGAAATTCTAAAGAGAAGGAATGATAAGGATCATAGGGCTGACCTTTGTGTATGTGGAGTGACGGTGATATGTGTGTGTAGTTCTCTTTACTAGAGCGTGCTTGATATTTTCTTTGTAGTTATTTGTATGTTTTTCCTTTGTTAGGAAATGATATGACCTGCAAAAAGAAAACAAGTGTATTCAATGCTCTAGGTAAATGCAATTGAACTTTAACTTGGAAAATATGTAAAAATGGAAATGTGTATTAGAAAAGATAAACCAAGGGGTTAGATTATACTTGGAGTGTTGAAAGAGAAAGGGGTAGAAATTTGTTCCTTCTTTTAGACACGATGTTTGGGATATGGTTGGAATAACACGAAGGATTTGGGAGTCTTGTTTCCAAACTAGGGATTTGAGCATCCCAATGCTAAACTTCAAATTTAGGCATCATGTCACCACTAAGGGAAAGTGTATTGGGAGAGTGGTCTATTTTTCCCTCCAATTGTTAACGCTTCCCTACAGATAAGTGCCATTGTAGATGATCACAAACCTAATTTGTAACTTTCCTCGGGTGACACAAAGGCACTAGGCATATCATTGTCCTACATATGCCCTAAGTGTCATTCCCTTATTTAGTTCTTGTTTTGGTTTTTGGATTAGTAGTTAGTTCATGTTAGTGATTGATTGCAATATAAAATTAGTTATGTAACTACTGAAACTAGAGAAAACCATGACTGTGAAAATGATGAAACTACTCTGTAAGTATTTTTTCCCCTAGGACATAAGCGTCTCATGTAGGACACTAGCACACAAGCATTCCCGTATGATATAGGTGCTTGTGTCCATGATGAATTATGTGACTATGTCTATTTTTAGCCATGTTCTATAACTGATTTCTGTTATGTTCCTAATTTTTGTGTTGTTTTAATTACTATATGTAAATGTTAGGAGAGTGATAATTTTCATCCAATGTTTTCCCCCACTCATTTGGGGTGCGTGAGAAGAATAACCTGCAAATGGAGCCCAAATGAGGAAGATCAAAACGGTACACATATGCGATAGGAATCCTATAGGGAATATGAATTACACATGGTAGGTACCTTGATGCAAGCTAAACAAGGGGAAAATGACACCATATAAGTGTTAGTGACAAACAAACAATGCACACTAAAATAACAAATAGTAAAGGCATATAGGAAAAAACAAGAACTCGTGAAGTAGTTGGTTGACATGGGACGCCACTCGGACATCATAAGTTAATCATAACATGTAAGGATTGTGCAAACAAGGAAAGAAAGAAAACATAGGGCATAGCCCATAAAGAATGAACAAAAAGGTACAAGAAAGTTAGATAACGATGATTAAAATGAGTCCCGTAAGGGAAATTCTACACATTAAACACCGTTAGTATGTTAGGAAGATGAATAGTGTGTGACAATGTGATATCTAAATATAGGAAGGCAAATTTGAAATATTGCAACAATAGAACCTGAAAAAAGGTAGATGCCCCAAGAGATTAAGTAGGACTAGTAATGCACAGGGCCAAACATCATACATCATGTAATAATTTTTAAGTGATGCGCATTCACCTCAACAATAAGCTATGAGCATGCATTTGTGTATGAAAAATGATAAGACATACTATGAACCATAGTAACATGATAAGAAAAGGTGCAACATAGAGTAATATAAGCAAGGAGAAAACATCCAATCAAGATTTAAGCTAATGTTTTTGTATTTTTGAATGCATATATGTGAAAGAAAACCAACTAAGAGGGAGGAATAAGGATACCCCAGTGTAGTGTGTCTAAGGTGAGGTCCATGTGAAGAAACCCTCAACAGTCAAGTATGAACTAGGAACAAGAGTGTATCATCAAGTGGTGTGGGGAATTAGGATGCCCCAAAGTGTGAATGTCAAAATGATCTATGCAATGAGAGTACTAGGAAAGGGCCCATGATCAATTGATGTAAAAGAACTATACATGTGAACATGATCTAGGATTCGATGGTCACGAGAGAGTGCATGAGGCCAAGTATATGAAATAGGTCTAGATTGAGCATGTGGAGAAATAAAGTGTGAAATATGTCTAGATGGAGCATGTGAATCATGTGACCAATGTGAAGAGATGCCCCCATGAGGTGGGATATGGGATATATAAATGTGACAAGGCCTATGAGTAGTAGCCATATGTGAAGGAATCGAGATGGATGTGTAAAAAGGTGCTACATGAGGAGAAAGGGTGGTAGATACCATAGGAGGTGTCAAGGATAATTATCCATTATGAATAGGAGAATATGCACTAGGAGTAGGATAAATTAAATATAGGATTCCTAGAGGAGTTAAGGACAAAGGTGTTTATGATCTGCAAATTTAAAAATATGAAAACATGTGAACATAGGGCAAGGACCTAGTGTCACATGAAAGTGCATGTACCATAGTATGTTGAGTCATTCATGTGGAGAAACTATAATATGTGTAACATTGAGAAACATAAGAGCTACCAGAGAATGATGGCAACATAGTGAGGGGAAAACCCTATAGAGTCCAAGATCCCAACGACATGAGTAGGAAGTGTATAAGCAATAAGAGTGTGTCCATTAGGAGAAAATATAATAGATGTAACTTTGGGCTTGTTGGAAATAGTGGAAGGAGTAAGTGTAAACATAAGGATCAAGATGTGAGTCAAAATATGTGTAACATATGTAATGCTAGGAAGCTCATTAGTAGCAATCAAAAGAATAGGTGTAATGTGGGAAGATTAGAAGTAATAAATCAATGAACTAGCCCCTATGATCATAAACAAAAATATAGAAAGAGGGGAATGGATGACCTTGATGAATGTAACAAGATAAGGTGTAGCCATAGTAAATAAATCATGCATAGGATCTTGGAAAGTGAGAGCATTAAGAATCATTGTAAAATGGGCATGCGAGTGCTCTAACTTGTGATGGCGAAGATTGAGAAATATATGTAACATTGGAAGCACAAAGCATATGATCAATAAAATTGCATTGAGAGTGAGACATAATGGGAAGAGTATCATGGATGCCAATAGAAAATTGATCTTGTAATTCAGTAACACTAGGTTGCATTGCACAAGAAGAAGGATGTGCAATGTAGGTAATATCATTAACATCATGTATGAGAGGAATATCACAAGGAGTAGCAATATGTGGTGTGAAATCTACTATAGCAATATCCATGTAAGAAGGTGTAACAAGGGCATGGGTAGAAAGAAATGTATGAATAGTATGTAACCAAGGATGGCCTAGAAGGATAGTATAAGGGACATAATGAAGCATAAAGTGACATAGAACATTAAGCATGCAAGATGCCATAGTAAGAGGAAGAGATTTTGTGCCCAACACTTTCTTAGGGGTGTTATCAAAGCCACAAATATATAGGGTAGATGGAGTCAGATTAGCAACAGAAAGGCCTATTTGATGGAGAAAGGAAAGATTGCATATATTAAGACCAGAGATAAGATCAACTAGGACACACTTAACAAGCACATTATGAATTTGAACTGGAATATAGAATGGGGAAGAGTTGGCCATAAAAGAATTTTGCACAAGCAATCCAATCAAACAAATAAATTTGTATGGAAAGTGATGTTGATCAAAAACAACTGTCATCAAATTAATAAAATGACCATATCTTGAAATGGAATTTGAATTTTACAAAAAGAGAGGATTTTTTGAATGTTATAAATTGAAAGAAAAACCTCTAAGGGATTTGGCCAAAAGTGTATATTTTTTGAATTAGGATTCAATTAGTATAATATGTTACATTTGAATTTATGAAGATTGGGTTCAAAATTATCAAAAACAAAAAGAGATTTTTGTTAAATATGTAAAAATGAATATCCATAAAGGAATTCGAAAATAGAGTCGTTATGATTGAGATATGAAACAAAAGGTGATTTGAAAATTAGGAGCCCTAGAAAGTGATCCAAAGGGTAGGATGAAGCATGAAACCCCAAGAAATTTTTTGTAGATCTAATTTAGGGTAGGTTATAGATGAAAATAAGGTTCAGATCTGAAGATAGGATGTAGATACAAACCCTAATGCAACTAGTGTTTGGGTTTGGAGAACAATGGATATGTTAAAGAGCATGCAAGGGATCAAGTTCACCAAATGATTTAATGAAATTAAATATATAATAAGGAATATGCTGATTAAATAGATATAACAATATTTAAGTAAGATCAAACAAAGGAAATACAAGCAAGAGTGATAAATAGATTTTAGAGAGTGAATCAACTTGTATTTGTAGGTCTGAACTGATTATGGACTGGAGACAGATCTCGAAGGGGAGATTTTGTGCTGTGTAAGCTCTGTGTCTAATTTTGGAAAGTGATGATCTCAGGGACAAGAGTTCCTGGAAGGGGACAATACCACCTAGACACTAGCATTTGTTTTAGATGTAGGTGTTTATGGTATAACTCGAGAATTTGGTTCTTTACGTGTCACTCCTTGTTCACTGTGTATCACATCAGATTTATTGTACCATACATGTAACCTACAAAATAAACCCTAGATACCTACACAATATTCAAACACACATTAGATGAATAAAATAATGTAAATTCTTGAGTTGGATTAACCTCAGTGGCTACCCCATAAAAGGAATGATAATTAGATCATACCAAGCCAAGAACACAAATGCTAATCAAAATCCATGATCTATAAGATGAAATCAATTCACCGAATAAATTTACATAAAACCTTTATAAACAAATGAGAAGCAATATCATATATTATTATGGAACTCAATGTAATACAACGAGAATCAACCTTTCTTATATAGGCAAGGAATAACAAGCTAAGAACTAGTTAAGGTCGTAGATCAAGCCATAAATCAAGGAAATAAATAATCATCAAAGAACTAGTCAAGACAATAGATTTAGGAGTGAACAAGACATCAAGGATCTAGTCAATACCATAGATCAAGGAAAGAACTAGTTGATACCATAGATCAAGGAAAGAACTATACCTAACAACTAGATAATATCTCCTAATATCTAAATAAGATAAAAGAAATATCCACACACATAAGTGGGTGAGGATAAATACAATAAAGGTAAATAAAGTACCTAGGTGAACATGAGCTAAGGTAAATACCTACTCTAACACCCCCCCCTCAAGTGAAGCTAGAGGCTAAAATAGAAGTGGCATGTCCATAGTATGAGTCCCGAAACTAGGCTTGATGAGGTACTCATGTACAATAACTGGGAAAAAGGGACACCGTAAGCTACCCAAAACTAGTAACAACAAAGTAAAGAGAGTAAAAACCCACAGCAAGGCATCCTAAGAAGCTTGGCTCAAAAACTCATACAATGCTAAAGAATTTTTGTGTGCACTGTGGTCTAAATCCACTTCTTGATCACAAAAATAAAAAACAACTAACACTGGGTTCACCAGAATAGCTCCATACAAGGATACTATCAATGTAGTGATGTCGAAAGTGTAAGAAAAAACACCAAACATAATTCAATAAATTACTACAAATAGGTGGGCCACGATTCAAGAACAATAACCAAAGAAACAAGGAAAGGACATAAAATCCAGAGTGTCATGATCCAAGAAAAGCCAAGGTAACAAGGAAAGGACACAAAACCCAAAGAAGAAGGATCAACACCACACCCTCCCATATCTTGTTGAATGGGTGGAGTGACTCCACGATCTCGTATGAGTTGACCAAAATCAAGTACTTGAAAACCGACAAAATAATACCGGGATTCACTAGAATAGTTCCCCCACAAGAAAGACTGATTAACATGCCAAAAGTGTCAAAAATACTGATATAAAATTTCTCAACAATAAAGAGAGATACACTACACTAGCTAAAGAAAAATGCTCAAAACAAGAAGCATTACAATGCAGAAGGTATATAAAGTGGAGCAAGAGGTCTGAATGGTGGAGGAGTCATGCCTATAGAGTCCTCTCAACAAATTCCTATGTCGCTGCTACGAGTGATCAGATATCCACCCCAAATCAACACGGATGGATGAAGAAGATGCCTGCATATGACTTGGTGTAAAATGCACAATGGGTGCATGCAAAGGAACATAAAAATGTGTGTCAGGTTGATCATGTCTGATAGCTAAAATCTCAAGTTTCTCAAGCCTGAGTGAAGGTGCAGAATTCATGTGTTGCTCATGATCCTTAGAAAGAGGTGAGTGAACAAAAATAGGATCTCTGTCAATGTGTGATCCCAATGAAGTATCTGCTCGAAAACCAATGTCATGGTGAGAATTCCACTTAACATGTATGAATGTCTCACAATACTTCCGCCCGGTGAAACCCATAGAACGGAGCATGCAAGAACTGAATGCAGTGGTATTCTTCTCAAAAGAGCCATGCATATGAGTAGAAGTAGGATACACAACATGTGTTACTTGTAATAGGAAAATATGTGGAAGAGCATGCAGAATGAACAAGTCTCATAGGGTTAGGATCATCAAGAGGAGTAACGTGCTCAAGACCGGTAGAGCAATGCCAATGGGTACAAGAGTAACATCTGCAAGTGGACTAGGAGTATGGACATGGCTGTCCACAATATGATGGCGATGTTGTAGGCTAGTAAGTGTTTGTTGCAGGGAGTGTATTAATGTATCCTTATCATGAATGAATGATTGTAGAAGAGAATTTCACTTCTTGAGTGATCTATTTTCTTTCACAAATTTTACAATATCCTCTTGAAGTCCACACACTTTAGATAAAATCATATCATTCTCATAATCCATGATAGATACAAGAATGCAACTCCCAAAATTTTAGGACATCGGGCTCAATTGAAATTGCATCCACAATTGATTACAACACTCCTCCATATTTGAAACTTTATAATTATAGTGAAATTCTCAAAATAAAGATTTCCAATGGAAAGATCACAAAACAATAAGCACTTTTGCAAAAACGACACTCAAAACCGAGTTATCGATCAAAAGATACAAGATTTTCAATATTATTCTCTACTATTTATTTTAGTTGCCACTAAAACATAATAATATGATTTTGCCTTCACCACAAAAATAAAATAAAAGGGGGCTAGAGTTAAGCACCTACTTGTAGGAATCACATGATTTAAGCTCCTACAACCAAACCGAAAATGCTATTCTCAGTAAAAGAAAAAAAAAACCCAATTCAGATCTCGAAAAACCTAATAAAACCCATAAAAATAATTCTTGCTTTTCTTTCCTAACTTGCACAAATCCCAAGGCGAACCAGTGTGTTTCTCTATAACAACAAAAAAACCAAAAAAATGACTGCCTCTAGAAAAGGTCAAGTTTACAGTCGATCTTAGGGTTTTTCCACCTTCTGGATCCAATGGAAGCCTTTGTTTTGCATAAAACCACATGCAACAAAAAAATACGACCAAATACCAAATATATGAATATACAAAGAATTTATTTGCAAAATAAAACTTACGAAAGATGTCAATAGTAATCTCCTGCTCTGATACCATAAAAGGAATGATAATTAGATCATACCAAGCCAAGAACACAGATGCTAATCAAACACCATGATCTATAAGATGAAAGCAATTCACTAGAATAACTTTACATAAAACCTTTGCAAAAAAATGAGCAACAATATCGTATATTATTATAGAACTCAATGTAATACAATGAGAATGGGCATTGCTTATATAGGCAAGGAATAATAATCTAAGAACCACCAAGGTCATAGATCAAGTCCTAAATCAAGGAAATAACTAGTCATCAAAGAAATATTCAAGACCATAGATTTAGGAGTGAAATAGACATCAAGGATCTAGTCAATACCATAGATCAAGGAAATAACTAGTCAATACCATAAATCAAGAAAAGAAATATACCTAACAACTAGATAATATCTCCTAATATCTAAATAAGATAAAATAAATTTCCACACACATAAGTGGGTGAGGATAAATACAATAAAGGTAAATAAAGTACCTAGGCAAACATGAGCTAAGGTGAATACCTACTCTAACACCCCAATGTGATTTTCACTAAGCACTACAGTACATTTCAGGATCTATGAAGTTCTTGTGCAAGTGTGTGATTGAAATAGTGTCCCTTAAGTTAGGATTCCTAGTGCCAATCACACAAAGAATAGTGGGCTACAACTACTTTGTCCCAAATACAAATGTGTGGTATGGAATTCATAATAAACCCTCCTATGCAGTGAAGTATGCAATCTTTGATGTAGTAGATAGAAAATATTAGCTCCTTGTAATAATATGTTCCTCTTGAATGCTTTTCCCCTAATGAGGTTAAATAAGACATGCATATATATGATTCCCTTGCTTAAGTTTCTTCATTAACAAGTAAAATGCCAACCAAGAGTGATAAAAGAAGACAAGAAAGAAGTAACATTCGAAATATTAGAAAAAGAGGTAAAGAGGACACATACACCTGAGGGACACAGAGTACTTGGGCACTCCTGTCCCTAATGGATAGTCATGTATAGGGTGTCAGAAAGACAAGAAAATGAAATCAGAGCTGTGTAAGATGTTGAATTATATGAAAGGATGTAAGTTTTCAATCATAAATGACAATTAATAAAAATGAAAGGGATAAAAAAATTTAAAAGTAAAGTAAAGGGGTGTCAATGAGTACTTCTCTTGATTAGGATTCATGCGTATAAATGGAGTATTTAGAGGCTAGATGTACATAGTAAGTGTGTGATTTAGTGACTAGACCTTTTCATCTTTATTGTTTGTTGTTTCTGATTTATAACTTACAATTTTACATACCAGCCGACATCCTAGCCTACTATGATTTCACTTTTTATTAATTTTGGGCACCTTATACAGAACCTCCCATTAGGGGTAGGAGTGCCCGAGCGCTATTGTCCCTTTGGGTGCTTCTACCCTTTTTCTCTCTTTTTCCAACTTTTCAGATGTTATTTCTTTCTTGTCTTATGTTATCACCCTTAGTCGGATTTTATCTTGTTAATGACAAACCTTGAGCAAAGGATATATATATATATATATATATATATATATATATATATATATATATATATGAATGATTTTACTTCATGAGTGGGAAGCATTTCAAGGGGATCTTACTACCACAAGGATATAAATATTTCCAATCTACTACATCACCAAAGGACTACATTATTCACTTCATAGGGAGAGATATTCTGAATTCCATACCACATATTTTACAATAGGAAAAAGTAGTTGCATCTCGTTATTCTTTGTGCCACTGGAGCCATGGAAAACTAGATCAAGGGAAACAATTCCAATCACACACACACACACACACACACACACACACACACACACACACACACACACACACACACACACACACACACACACTAGAACTACATTGAGTTTGAAATATATTGGAACACTTGGTGAAAATCACATTGGAGTGATCACCGAGGCCAGTCAGACTCAAGCATATGCATTATTTATTCAGTTAATGTGCACTTGAGTATTATTAAGGTACCTAGGGTTTATTTTGCATGTATATGTGTGACTAAGTAGAATTGAAGTGAAGTTGAAGCAATCTATAATACACAAGTAGTAATAAGAAGAGACACAGAAATAACCAGGACCGAAGCTATTATGGAGACACCATTTCCTAGAATAGACACTAGCGGGTAGCCCCGTTCCATTCCAAGCAGTTCCTTCCATGTGATAGTCACTTTCTAGAATAATTTTTTTTTCAAATAGTCCATGATTATCCTTTCTAAATCAGTCACCAAATCAAAATCCATTTAGACCTATGGAGGCAAGATGAGTAATTCTACAAACCCTATCTATCACTCTTGCTCGTATTTATATATCTACATATTACTTGAATACTGTTATATTTATCTGATGAGGAGTTCCCTTATCCTATATTTAATTTCATTAAATCATTTGGTAAACTCATTCCTTGCATGCCAATTATTGGATATTTCATAGCTTCCCATACCTTTGATTCCAATGCTTCCCCATTCTATATCCAGGTTCAACTTCGTAATATCCTTGTTAAGCATGTCCTAGTTGATTTTGGATCTAGTCTTAATATATGCACTCTATCCTTTCTCCATCAAATAAGACTTTATGTTACTCATCTCAATCCATATACTCTTTATATCCATGGCTTTGATGATACACTTAAGAAAGTATTCAAGACAATCTCTCCCCCTTACTATGGGATCTTACACTCTTAATGTTCTATGTCACATTATACCTCATGATGTCCCTTATAATATCCTTCTAGGCCATCCTTGGTTACATAATATGCATTCTACCCATGCCCTTGCTACACCTTCTTCCATGGATAATGCTACAATACACTCCATACCTCATGTTGCTAGTCCTTATGATATTCCCCTCATACACGATGCTTGATGACATTACCTACATCAGCACATCCTTCTCATCTTGGGATGTACCCTAGTGTTATTGATTTACAAGATCAATTTTCTATTGGAACCCATGATACTCCTCCCATTATGTCTCACCCTTGATGCACTTATATTGATCATATGGTCAGTTCTTCCAATGTTGTCACACCCCATTTTTAATGTATTTTTCATCGCAAGGATGATAGATAATGACTTAACTAATTATAAATGCTAATTTAAGATAGATATTTTTATATAGTTGTATATACAAATATATTCATAAATAAATAAATAAATAAATAAATAAATAAATAAATATATATATATATATATATATATATATATACGTATATAAGTATACATAAGCATATATGTATCTGTTATGTTTGAAGGTATTATTGTTGACGACCACCTTCCGATTTGCATCGTTGTATGATGTTGATCTATTTGGACTCCACCGTTGTTTTCCTTGATTAAGGATGTTTTGCATTGGTTAAGGTTATTTAGCATTGTTTAAGGTAATTTGAGATGTTTACGATTGAGATCCACCATTTAATGTTTATGGTGATTGGTCATAGACCATAATGCATTGAGATTGTTTAAAGTTTGAACTATAAGGAAATTGGTCTTAGAACACTTAGTAAGGGAAATGTATAATGTTTAATTGGTCTTAGACCACATAGCAATTAATTGAGGAAAATAATTAAGGTTTAATGGTCTTAAACCACATTGTTTGGTGATCGCTTAAGGTTTAATGTTTATGAATAATTGGTCTTGGACCACTTGGAAAATAATGTTGATGTTTTAAAACTATGGTCATCGACCCCTTCCTTAGCATTGTCAATAATGAATGATGGTCATAGAAAATTTGGCAAGGTAATTGGTTAATGTTTAATATTAAAAAGTTTGGTTAGATAGGACAAGGTGTATACTAAGGTGATTGTTATTATTTGGTGTTTCTTCATATAGACCATATAGCATGCAAAGGGTTTTGGGTTTAGTGGAGGCCACGACGTGGCACTGATAGTATTAAATGGAATTTAATGTGCACGGTTCTTTGGGAACCAATAGCTTCCTTTGGAAGCCAAAACATGCATGGTCTCCCTCCATTTGCATTTTTGGCATTGTTGTTGGTCTTTGGCTTGAGCTTTGCATGAGGTTTTTGGGGAGATTATTCTGGAAGTTTGTTTTTGATTAGTTGCATGCAATGGCGAAGCTATTTTTAATGGAAACTCGGTATTTAAAAGCTTTGTTTGGATATTATTTGGAGTTTTTGTGGGTATTCAAGTTACAAATTTCAAGGAAGTTGGAAGAACAAGGGCAAACTAGGCATGGGTTTTCTCTCTCTACTTTTTCCATTTTTAACATGAAATTTGGAATACGTTCTGGTTTAAAAATATGGAACTATTTCTTTGATTTTATTATGAAAATTCGAAAGATAGCAAGTGGAAAATGCTGGAAATGAAATGGGGTTTTGTTGTTGATGGGAGATATGGTTTTCACTTTAACTTAGCCTTCCTGTGTCATTACTTTGTTTAGAAAATATGCATGTAAATTGTATTTTTAAATCATCTCGTTAGAGATCATGATAGTCATTTTGTCATAGAGATAAATGTTTGAGTTTTGCTGTTTTAAAATTGGGATTGTTTCTTCACTTTATCATGAAAATTTTATTTGGAAAAGAAAACTAGAATTTTATGGGTTTTTGTTTTGGCATTTTGGGTTGTTTGTAAATAAAAATAAGGAGTTTACCATGCTAATGAACCAAGTTTATTTGAATTCATGGGACTATTTGTGTAGCCATTAAGAGCTTCATCATTTTGATTATTTTCATCGACAAAGCTATCTCATTATTGTTGTTGTTATGTATATTCATTATCGACTTGGTTTAAATTAGTTCTGGTCTTGAAATCTAGTAGTATGGAATAATGATCCTCAATCCATAAAGGGATTTGTTGTATCAAGTTTTTAATCAGCTTATTTGAGCTTGTCATTGTTGGTTTAAAACTTATTTTATTTTGAGGAAGATCTCAAGGAGCTAGGTCAATATTATTTTTATCATAATATCTAATAAGGTTTTAATAACATTCTTTAACTTAGCTCTTGAAGAGCCTGTTTGTATTTTTGAAGTGTAGCTCATATTGAGCTTGTTGTTGCTCCATCTGTGTAAATATGTTCCTTGATGAATGGTTAAGTGCCCCATTGCTCATAATCTCCTACACATTAGCAGTACGGGTTCTCAGGAGACACACGTTGAGAGCTCCACTAAAAGGCTGGAAGCATTAGAAACTGACATGTTGCTACTGAAAGAGGAAGTAAAACAATTGTCTAAGCAAAAAGGTAAGAGAATGAAGGAGGAGGAGGCTGATATTGACAACAATCAGATGGAAGATATCTACAAAAAACTTTACTCCCTGGACAACAGACTTGGAAAAACCAAGACTTGCCATGATTATAATATGGCTATTTTTAATGCAATTGAGGAGTTTATTGAGCAGCACGTTCGCTGTGTCTCTAATCTTAGCAGCATACCAACTACTCTTTGGGGAACGGAAAAGAAAGCAAACAAACCATTCAACAGCTGGATACTACTGACCCTGCTCACATGACGGCATTGGCTATGTTCACCTCCTGTAGAATATCAAATCCAAAATTGCCAAAGCCGCCAAGAAGTAATTGTGGATCTACGCTATTCTTGCTAACTTCTGTCAGTGGTTTTTGCTATTTTGTTCTGTTTTGTTGTTGCTCTTTTGTAGTTTTCGAACTAGTTGGCTATTTTGGGGTAACTGCTCTTTGGTTACACTAGTTTTTTATGTCTTATATGGATCTTGATCCTTCTTATAATGTTTTTCACTCCTATTCTGGCTTCTAGGCCCCCTTTTTGTATACAAGGGTATAGTCCCTTTCAAAAAACTATTTACCAATAATAAAAAAAAGTGCCCCATTGTTGTTAAGCTCCTAAAGAAGGCCTAGATGTTTGTGGGTATTCGATCATTGTGGGTTGTTGAATGAGAATATTTTAGCTCCTTTTAGTATGATTATTGACTTCTTGTTTAAAGAGATTAAAGTTGGAAAACTATTTGGTATTGTATGATTTACTATAAAGTTTGATGTCATTTGTTATCTCTACATTAATTACGGGAATAATAAATATTAAAGTAAGGAATGAGAAATTCATACACTGTTTGATCATTTACTAGTAAGATAAATGATTCATTTATTAGTCAATTATGGGTAATGGGAATAAAGTTAGTTTATGAACCTTCGTCGAACATACTTGATTATACATTGTTGATATTAATATTTGTGGAATATTTCAAAGGAATTGAAGGATGCTGCTATAAATCATATTCTTGATTATTGTAATAAATATTTGTAATAGTATGTTACTTTTACAATTTAAAAGATATGTTTTTCAGTTGAATTCTTGTGTTGTTTGAAAACAAAACATACAATATGAAGCATCATTTCATTTGTGTATGATATAGTTAACTTATAAATAAACTAAGAAGTTTATAGATTTTTAGTTAAGTTAACCTTAACTTATTCTATTATTTCATTTAAATACAACAAGGATATGAGTTATTAAACTCATTTCAGTTCTTTAAATTGAGCCATATACATTTTATCTCTCCTAGACAGTTTTGCAGGATGGAATGACATTCATGAAGTTTCGATTGACTGTTTATGCATGATTATGTCAAGTGATATTTGTTTAAAATCCAATAAGAATTGTTTTATTTATTTGTTAACGTGAATGAACCATCTTCGCAAGTTGATTAATGGGAATTTTGCCTAATGTACTATCTTTATGAATTGTATATCCTTATTTATGAAAATAATGGATTATCCTTGTTAAGTTTGAATAAAATACTTGGCTATTTTGTAAATTATTTTATTGGATATGAAAGTATTTATATGTTGTTTTACATCTGAGTATAAATAAAGTTAATTGATATTATGTTATGTATTTATTGCTGATTTTATTGATTCATTTTAAATGAACAAATATGTGATGAAGAACATAGAATTATAAGTACAACTACATAATGAAAACGACATAAATTTATTATTTTACCTTATGAAACAAATGGAATAATCATATTAATTGATGAACTTATGAGTTTAAGGACTATCCTTAATGAGTTATGAATGGATCAAATCAATGCGAGACATGGTTATGTAAACCTTTGTTTAATGACAATTACTATGCTACGTTAGTTAGAAAAGAGGAACAAATGAAAGATGGTAACTTGTAGAGTTACTATTATACTTGTTTGAGTAACTATTGTGAAATGATTCATATAGCCAGTCGTAAGGATGAACTTATTTACTTTATCTTTCAAGGATAACTAGAAGTATAAATGAAGTGTAGATTCTATGTCCCATTATTCCATTTGATAATATCCTACTCTTGTACAACTTAGGATGGCTATGGGAAGGATAGTGATGAATTAATGATAAAAATCATTACATGGTCACTATCTTTTCCATAGGGATCCTAAGGTGGAATTGATAGGATCCTTTCGATTAGAAGGGTGAGTCATAGTTTTTACTTCTTCAAAACTAAGACTTAATTTCTTAAACAACAAAATGAAATCCAGATGACTATGTAGAGATGTTTGTATGGTGACGGAAGACAAGTTTCATTGACTTGTGTGCAGTCATGAAACTAAGCTTGAAAAGCAACACTTGAATCTTTGGCCAAAGTAATGTAACTAGATGATTACATTATCTATTCACCATTCCCCTAACTTGCTATTTTGGCTATCGATGGAATGAAGCTTTTATGTTTTCCGTATAAACTTAGGAGTTGCACATAGTTCTCATAACCTGCTAAAGGTTTAAACAAAAGTATATAACTTATACAAACTCGGTTAGACAAATTTTAAGGGAGATCGAGAATATCTAGTTGACCCTTACAGATGCACATGGTTATCATTTGTTATCAGATGGATTGTAAACATTTAATTATGATGGATTTAATTGTTGTAATTTGAAATCATTGAAGTAATTAATTGTAATTAAGGGTTTACTTTAAATTATTTTTCCTTTATTTGCATGAATAATAACATGGGTATTACAAATGTTACAACAATCTTCACACATTCCTCATCACAAGTTAGAGCACTATCTACTGCTTTGACAATGATTCTTAAAGATTTCATTTTCCAAGATTCTATTTATGATTCATTTACTATGGTTGCACCTTATCTTGTTACATCCATGGGGGGAATAAATTCCCCTCTTTCCACATTTCCATCTATGCTCATAGGGGATAATTTATACTACTTATTTATGATATTCCTAAAATACACCTATTTCTTGTGATGAGTCTTGTGTGTCTCCCTCCATTGTTTGACAATGATACTAACGAGTCTCTTAACATTACATATGTTACAAATATTTTGACTTACATATTGATCATTATGTTTTCACTTACTTTTTCCACTATTACCAACATGCCCAATGTTACACATATTCTATTTTCTCTTAATGGACACATTCTTATTATTTATACACTTCCTCCTCATCTAGTTAGGATCTTAGACTCTATAGGTTTTACCCTCAACATGTTGACATTATTCTCTGGTAGTTCTTATTTTTACCAATGTTCTACCTATTCTAGTTTCTCCACATGCATTACACAATCCTACTCCACCTACTATGATACATAAAATTTCACACTACATTAGGCCCTTGCCTCATGTTCACACATGTTCATCTTCTTTAGCAGATCATGGGCCGTTTCCTACTATTGGTATCTAAATTCATTCTCCTTTTCAAGTCGAGAAGAAACACATATTCGACAGGGAGCTTAGAGGTAGATAGATCATAAATGTGTATCATTTTGTAGCTGGGGATGAAATCTAACTGACCTTTGTTACTCAGGATTGTGGAGGGATGGATAACACAATAAAAGGATTTGATCTTATCCTAACTATTTTAGGTTGTGCCTTTTAACCAAGGTAAGAGAACCTATTTTGTAACCTCTGTTATTGAAGGAGACGTAGATACCTTTCTTTTGCACAAATTTTGTAGAGAAAACCTTGGGAAAATATGATCAACACACCAAATATAACTCTCATGAGTTGTCACTTTCAGATTATGGAGATATTTTCAACATAAGGCTAAGGTTCTTCAAGACATTTGGAATCCTGATCTGTTCTACATATTTTTAATAAGTGGAATTTTGCATTTGTTTATACATAGGTAAAACATGGGTATTTTAGGCTAGGACTAATTGTTTTTGAATGATTTTGGTGGAGGATGAAACAAGACAAAGTTGATTATACTAGGTCTTTGGAGGGACTTCACAACAATGAACAAATTCACAACAAAAAGCTCCGAAAAGTCAATACGTTCCTTCAAACAGAAGGTGTGCTTTAATGGAGGCCGATTAACACGTTTTCACATAATATTTGAAACTCCAAGATAAAGGATCAAATTGAAGACTCAATTAAACACTAAATTTTCTAATTAATCACACCTAAGGTACACTGAAGAATTACAAACAATCTTTATCAACAAATGACAAGTGAATCAATTTTAAATTTGTTTATCTCATCTAAGATGAAGGCTCTTCTTGAAATGAAATTGCAAATACCATTAGATTGTCACAGGAAAAGATCTTGTGTGATTTCAAAAAAATTAGTATAAGATTGTAATAGGAATGAAAGAAACTATTTGCAGACATTTTGAAAATAAAGCAGACACAAAATTGCTAGAGATTAGACACAAATTAATTCCGAAATTGCTTAGATTCATCAGCAGGGGAAAGCTTCCAGAGCAATCTTAGTGCTTGTCAATGGATATACATCTACAACAAACTTGACACAATAGAAAATATAACGCAGAAAGAAAATAATGGCTAATCTTGGCTTTGGCCTCTCGGGAAGATGACTTTCTCAAAAATTTTCTCAAGAATTCATACTCCGACCTTTTGCAAGAGTATTCTCATTGCATTTATACATTTCATTCACTCAATTCCCCCAAAAAAAAAAAAAAATATTCGAGGGACCTTTTCTTGTTACCCATTTTCCTCAGAAAGTGACCTTTAACAAATTTATATCCGAAAGCTGCCAGGTGGACCAGTTGCGAACTGATTATGTTTCTTGGGCCCTCCACTGACGACAAGGATGCCATGCCACAAACTTTTGACAATCCTTCTAAACAGGTTAAATGCATAGTAACCATTGATTTTGCCCCCTTTCTACTTTATATCAGAGTCATCCACGTGTTTCCTTGGTGCAACTGTAAAGGTGAGGCACAGAGGTAAGTCTCCAAACAAGCGCGGGCCTTCCACATGTCCCAGGACCTTTAGGAAGTTACTTGAAAAGTCTAAGGGAAGGGAAGGCCCGATGGAAACCTCCACGTGTCTCCCTGGTGCATCTCCAAAAATAAAACTCAGGGGCCGGTCCCTAAACATGCGCGGTCCCTCCACACCATGAAAATATATAATATCATTCTTAACATGCCTTAATGGGTGAAAACTTGGATTTTTTTTTCCCATTAATACGGGATCCGATGTCATCCACTACTGGGATATTGGGATTTTGGTTTGCCATATTTTTTTATACAACAAACAAGCGTGGGGCACCAAAATCGACAAATGGAGGAAAAAATTTTTATGCACCAATTTAGGGAGATAGAAAAAATGACAGAGGCCGCAAACTGAGGAATTTCAATGACAAACAAAGGAGACCAATTTGAGCACCAACATCAGCTCGACTCAAGGATGGGCACTCCATGTGAATTCCACAAGAACAAATAGCAAACCAAGTGCTTTGAAAAAAAAGACCATTAGGCAATGGAGTCAAAGAATAAGTTTGCAGAGAGAAAAGAAACTAGAACCACATCCTCTAAAAACAAATTGAGAAACTAGTAAAACCAGTCACCAAGGACCAAAATGAACAAAAACACAAAAATTGAATGAAAACAAAGAACTACACACTATACAATGGGAGTATACCTTGATTCTCGAGAAATTAATCAAGGAAATGTTTCAAATGCCTTCCATTAACAGCAATTCAATCGAGTTCCTCATCTAAGTATTTTAGGAAGAAGGTATTTTCACCAATTTGAATGTCAATGGAGTAAGGGCCCATCCATAATGCATCAAATTTACCATGCTTTCATTTATCTTCATGTCTCATTATCCCATAACAATTACACTATCTCCAACATTGAAAGCTCTTGGAGTGATTGTATGCGATGGAAAAGTGACAAGCAAGCATGGGAATCTACAAGTAACTCTTCCTCGCACCCGACCTCCCGAGGTCATGCCGAGACAACCGGTGGGGATGGACTATGCGTGGGATATGGGTAAACTAGTTAGGAAATCTTATATCTTTGACACACACTAATGGAATCTGCGAATCTAAGGCAAAGAAGGCCCTCCTAACTCCGAATCGGCGTGATAGATCGATCGGCAAGGATGACTGCTCGAAGGCTCCAATTAATATCAAGCTCTGGCATGATCCAATCTATAGGTTATGGGATACGTGGAAAATGACTTGGGATAGTTTCGTGTATGTCTCCAGATAGGGTCATATGATGGATGATGGATATATAGTGGATTCTATGGTCGATTCTCTAGTCTAGTCCGTAAGTCTTTAGCTTTATTAGCTCCTATTTCTAACAAGGATAATCGTACGATGATGATAGGTGGAAGTGGAGTGGATATAAATATTGATGTGCGTAAGCCGTCAATCAACGTTAGATTGGCCTATAGGCTCGTTGGGTTGTGGGATTTGTGGGTCACAACCATAGATTCATGGTTGCCTGCAGACCTACTATGGTCATGTGCGGAATTAGTCCCTAATCCCTAGTATCCAATAGTCGTATGCCTTTTCGGCCTCTACGTTTAGAATTAACAGTTGTGCAATCTTTTCTAAGTATCTTATAGGCGTTCTTGCAACCTGAATCCTTAAGCTAGTATCTATGTCTGTGAGAGTGTCTCCTACGCCTGGCGGTGGGACCAAAGGATCACAACCGAACGTTTGCTCTCTTTCAAGCCCTTCTATAGTCATGCGGATATTTATCTAGGGTAATCTATAGTTTGGCTGATTTGACCAAAACGTGTGTGCTTGGTCGTCTTCTACGTTTAACCCATTTAACTGGGAGCTGATCTGTTGCAAGTCTGTTGTTGTTCGGAAGACTTGGATTCTAAGATTCTGATCTATGTCGGTTATTGCTGTGATGAGATTGGGTTGAGGCACGATTGGCTCGAATATGTATTCTCTGGGTTCCCTAGGTCCCGTGATTGTCATACAAAAGCAACAATGTAAATCTAACTGTAGCAAAGTAAAATTAACTATGTGAAGTATATCTACAACATATATAACTTCTCTATTTTTGGGTTTTTCTAAACAACTATTTGAACGAAATTGAAAGAGAAACTTTTTTAATATATCTAGAAATTGACAACTAAACTAATAACAAATTTAAAACAAACAAAGCAACCGAGTATAGCTACTTTTCTGTGCAGTTGTGAATCTATTCTAAATAATGAAATAACTGATCTAATCTATTTGAAAGACTCTCGATCCTACCTCAGAGGTGAGGAGTGAATCATAGTTTCTCAGAAACTATCAATCCCCACAGCTTCCCCGGTAATATCAAAAATGAGATTTAACTAAAAGAAATGATTGACTACTCTATTTGATATGCTTTAACTAGAACTTTGAAAGCTTGAACCTGGATTTTGTAGAATAGTGGTGAATTCGATGGTATGTGGTTTTATCCCCTCAGTGTGATCTCCTCGTTCCTTCGTGCTCACGTGGATCCAGAAAAGCATGTAATGCTAGCATCAACAAAAGTAGATATTGGAACAAAGGAAGCTTAGGATACAGACTGAATATAATGCGAGTAGGAGAGGGATAGTGCAAGAGTACAGAGCTTGGCCTATGTAATTCCTAGTGGGATTTATTGCGAGTCATGTAGCATAAAATGTCCAGAACCTGAAACTATCCTTTTTGACGAGAAAAACCTATAACTTTAATGGCTTCCTACTAAAAATTAAACTGTTCTACCTTAATGGATTGCATGAAGTAATGACAGCACTTGCACAAGATGGATATGTGGCTTTCTAACAGCTAAACAATGCTAACTATGCATCTAAGAAATGAAACTATGAATCCTAAACAAGAATGAAAGGCTAAGCTATTAAAATGATAAATTCAGAGGCAAATTTGAGGGGCCATTTGCTTGAGCACAAGCCAACTATTTATAGCATTTCCATTTACCCAAAGGTAAAAACCAAATTGATCTCTTAAACCATAAACAATGCCAAAACACTATTCCAGGGAACCAAAATCATTAATGCAAGCCAAAGGTGGTGAAAAATTTGGTAAACATTGAAATTACGTGATTCGCATTAAAAGATCATTCTAGAAAATGCGTGAGGGACCGCCACCCGAGCAGGTGGCGGTTTCATATCAAGAGAAAACGCAAAGAAAAGAGGGGAAAAGAGAACAACAAAGCATGTAGGGGCTAAGCGGGGCATGCGGGATGTTAACGCATAATTGGAGGGATTTTTGATCCCAAACACCTTGCAAGGAGACTCAGTATCATCATTGGGGTGGCACGTGTTACATCATTTCTGCAAAGCAGCACTACCCCACAATTTTGGGTACGTAAAGTGACCTTCTTGTCAAATAACTTCTTCAATTTTTCTCTGAAATTTACATGTCTTTGGTGGGATGCCCTCCTTTCTTCATCAAGTTCAACAATCTGATTGATTCGAGCTTCATATGGGCTAACCTCTTGGTCCTCCAATTGTTGAACAAACTAAAATGAAGACAATTGTAAATGTAGGGGAAATAGAGCTTGTGTTCCATAAACCAACTCAAATGGGATTTTACCAGTAGCCCTTTTAGAAGTTATTCTGTCATCCCAAATAGAAAATTTCAGTTGCTCACCCCACTTCTTCTTGTTCAGCTCCAAGGTTCTTCTAATGATCTTCAACAAGTTTTTATTGCTGGACTTAGCTTGTCCATTTCCTTGGGGATTGTAGTTAGAAGCATATGTCAGATTTATCCCATACTCTTTGCACATTTCCATCAAAGGTTTAGCTCTGAAACACATGGCATTATCAGCAACAATTTTGACTGCACTCCAAATCTGCAGATGATATGATTCAGCATGAAGTCCATGACAACTTGGTGTGTTGCTTTCTTAGTGGGGATTGCTTCCACCCACTTAGTGAAGTAGTCAGTAGCTACAAGAATCCACTTATGACCAGCACTGGAAGGATCTGAAATTTCACCAATGAAGTCCATTCCCCATTGTTTGAAAGGAGCTTCAACTGACACAGCTTCAAAGGAAGGGAGCCTGAAGCTTTCATTCTTCTAGAAAAATGTTGGTAGCTTTCACATTTCCTAACCAAGTAGAGTTGTATCTTTGAAAAGGTTGGGCCACCAATAACCAACTCTCAAAATTTTATGAGTCTGTAACCCTTCCAAAAAAATGTCCCCCACAAACACCTCCATGAAGATCTGCATTTATTCTTGGGGCTTCATCTTCAACAATGCATCTTAAGAGCACCCCCTCTAGGTTCTTCCAAGCTAACCCAAAATCAGTAATGACATATTTTTGAGAGGCTAACTTAAGAGATATTTTCTGATTTTTACTCAAATGATCATGGCAACATAGATGTCTGAGATAAAATATTATATTTTTGTACCACTCTGAACTTACCAAATTTTCCAAAGACATGCACCCTTTCTTCCTCTACCTCATTCACTTCAATGGTTTGCAAGTTGCTATCAGCCATAAGTTTAGCTAAGCCCAAACCTCTTACCAATTTTGTGGTTTGGATATCCATGTCATACTCCTACAATTTGTTCACCCATCTACATATTTTTCTTGAGATCTCCATCTCTGATAAGTTATCTTTCACCATGGTTTGGGGAACATAAACAACAACTTTAGAGCTCAAAATGTAGGGTTTGAAAACCTTTATTGCTTTCACGAAGGAAAATTCTTACTTATCCATAATGGTGTACTTAAACTCAGCTCCTTGCAATGCCTTACTAAAAAAAACAATTAGTATCTCAACCCCTTCATCATCCTTCTATAATAAAACAGATGCAATGGTGTTTTCTGAGGAAAAAGAAAACACTTGAAAAGGCTTCTTGTAATTTGGAGCTGCTAAAATAGGTGCATGCTTTAGTGCTTCTTTGATCCCATCAAAATCCTGAATGGCTGCTTCTTCCCACTTGATAATCTGGTCTTTCTTCAACATGCAAGTGATGGGGAGAGTCAACTCAACAAAGTTAGACACAAATATTCTAATGAAATTGATTTTCCCAAAGAAGGATTGGATTCCCTTCTTGGTTCTTGGAATTGGAACCTTGCTTGATAGCCTCTACCCTTTCGGGATCAATCATGACACCATCCTTTGATACAATGTGACCAAGCAACTTGGCCTTTTACACTCCAAAATGGAACTTCTTTGGATTCAAAGAGATACCAAATTCTCTACATCTAATCAACATCTTTTCCAAGTGCTGCAAGTGATCATTTCTCTTCCTGGAAAACACAGTTACATCATCTTGATAAACAACAATGAAATCATTAATGTAACTAGCAAAATCCACATCCATTTCCCTTTGAAATGTTGCTCTAGCATTCATTAGACCAAAGGCATTCTAACATAGACATATGTTCCCCAAGGAGTGGTAAAGGAAGTCTTAATTCTTTCTGATTCCTTTACAACAACTTGATTATAGCTAGAGAAACCATCTAATGTAGAAAGCAACTTAGATTCAGTCACTAACTATGACATATTTTCCATGTTTGGTAGAGGATAATTATCTTTCATTGATGCTCTGTTCAAATTCCTAAAATCCAAGCATAGCCTGATATCACCATTCTTTTTTCTAACTGGCACTAAGTTTGCAACCCAAGAAGAATACCTTGTTGGCTGAATAATCCCTCCATCCCATAACTTCTTCAATTCTCCTTGCATATTCATGGAGAGGAGTGGATTAATCAGCCTCTAATTTTGTCTGAATGGTTTTGCATTTGTTTTGAGAGGAATTTCATGCTGAAACAAATCCTCTCTGTATGATTTCAGCTCAGAATAAGACCAAGCCAAACAGTCCTGATATTTCTTCAACAATTGGACATAGGATTGTTTTTCTTCCTTGCTCAGATTTCTTCCCAACCAGATCTTCCTTGGTTTCTCCTTTGTGCCAAGGTCATACTCTTCAACATCCCTTGAGGCTGCTATATGTCTGTTAATAATGCAATCAACATTATCAAAGTTTGATTCAAGAGCAACCAACCCTCTAGGAATGGTATTAGTTTTCAATTGGATGATGTCTTTGCTAAACAAAGTTTCTTTTCCTTTTGTTGCACACACCATTGGCTCCCAATCAATATTCTAATAAAAATCCCTTTGTTCTCGCAAAATCATTTCACCTGGTCATCATCATCAAATACTTGCCAATTCTTTACATTGTCAGGGACAGATGGCCTTGATAGTACTTCAACATTATATTCACAATTGGGGGACATTGAACAAACATCAAACCAAGATCCCAAGATTATAAGCTGGTCTGCAGCAACATTGAACTTTCTATCATGATGAACAATATTAAATGATTCAAACATTTCAATCAAATCCCAAACGCATGCTTGTATTGTTTCATTCTCTCGATTTCTAAGTAGCATACAATTTTCTAATTTATTTGACAATCGTTCTGAGTTTCCTTTGACAATGATATCTTTAATATGATACTTCCAAGCAATTATCAATCCTAATAATAATGCTTCATACTCAAAAATGTTATTAGTGTATTCAAAGTTAATTTTGAAATAAAATGCAAACTCTTCTTAGCTTGGGAGATCGAACAATTCGACACCATTTCCAAACTTGGAATAGGCTCCATCAAATAACAAGGTCTAAGGTTAACCGGCTGCTTCAAGAATTTACACGATAAATCTTGTTCTCTTTGTCATCAAGAAACCTCAAAAAGTTATCAAGCATCCACATCAACATATAACACTTCATAAGAATCATTATTTAGATCCTCAATGGGTGCAACATTTTCTTCTCTCCATACAAATTTACAAGGCTGCCTTCAATTGGAATGGTGGAAAAATAAATATCCATCTAAACACTTCCACCAACAATTGTAGCCCACTTTCTTGATAACAACATGCCCCATTTGGCAGAAAATCAACAATGCCAACATCAAGTTTTAGGTTCTTACCTAGATAAGTTGTAAGTCATACCACCAAACCTTTCACACATCCAACAACGGCATCTCTCTAGAGTCCATGGCAGTAAATCTTCCATATGATGTTGTCACTTTGATATCCAACTCATTCATGACCTCAAGAGGCATGACATTGCATGATGCTCTAGAATCAAACATACAATTGTGTAACAATTTGTCCTTAATGATCAAAGTTGTAAAAATCGATCAACATTTAATTGGGATTTAACCAAAGATGTCCCCAAGTAAACCTCTCTTTGCTTCTCAAGCTCTTCCAATGATCTACAATGGTTAGAGGAGGAGTTTCTATAATGTTTACATTTCTAACTCTTTTTTCTTCTTTCAATCCCAAGTACTGTAACACCCCGAACTCAGTTACTTTCTCCTGGACATACAAGTGTTGATATGTGATTTCTTGTATAAGGATGTGTTCCTCGATTTAGAAATCATGCTTGATATGTATTGTAATTTCCTTGCAGATTGCAGATCTTGACTGAGTCAGAATATGATTAGACTCTTTTATTTATTTCATTTTGTATCTGAGTATTAATCTGATCTCGGAATGAATTATAGAATTATTCATCTATAATATCTAGTCTTGGATCAGTGGAATTGATCCAAGTAATGCTTTAAGTTTGTTTGTGATGAATTAGATCACAGACCTTGAACAGGTTGCAAGGTATGGAAGCATTGATTAAGCTGGTCAGGAGTATGACTCGGGCTGATCTTGTGAAATAAAATTGGTTCTCGATATGGAAGTATATCTGGAAGGTCTCGATTGTGGACCAGGTAATATTTCGTTACATACAATTCTGCAGCAAAAACTGGAGCTAACTCTGTTCGAGAAGGTATGATACAGGTCTTTCTGAGTTTACAGGACGAAGACCTAACTGGAATTATTAATGGTTAGTAACCTAAAACTAAAACCTAACCTAGGGGTTAGATTATTGTTAATCTAACCTAGACCTAGGCTATGTGTTAATATCCTAAGTTAGTAACTACGTGTAAATTGGTTAGTATGGGTATTACCTAAATTCTAACCTAAGTTACTAACCTAACTATTGAGGAGGATGTAAAGGGGCCTATGGAGGGGTGCGAACCATGGGCGGCGTTTTCTATGGCAATTAATGCTGGGGATAAGGATGAGGGACAGGTCATGGTGGAGGCTTAAGCGATGGCTAACTTTGTGCGAGACGTGGCAATTTGCTAAGTTTGGAAATGAACTTGAGTTTTAGTTGGACTGTCGCCAATTCTGGCGGTCGGTGGAAGTTGAGTTTAAGCGGGAAAGTTGGTTTAATGGCAT
Source organism: Taxus wallichiana var. yunnanensis (assembly GCA_018340775.1). Taxonomy (NCBI): domain Eukaryota; kingdom Viridiplantae; phylum Streptophyta; class Pinopsida; order Cupressales; family Taxaceae; genus Taxus; species Taxus wallichiana. The sequence goes on along the minus strand of CM031237.1, from coordinate 799,396,487 downwards.
TCAATATTCTCGGAAGTCGAGCTCGGAACTCGCGAGAAGGCATGCAAACGGGAAATTTGTGGGTTTGTTTGGCTTGTCGCGATTTTCGGTCTTCTCTCTCTCTCTGCTTGTTTACTGGTTCTTCGCACCAGTTCTCTTTGTGTTGCATGGCAAGTATGAACTGCTCTAGCTCTTTTCTCTGTCATGGAGGATATATATGTGATGGAGATAGCGAAATTTTGTTGGTCGCTTTATCTTGGAAAAAGAGAAGGAAGTTTGAGCTCTTCCAGTGGTCTACTTCGGAAATTTGATCAAAAATCCGGGCATGTTAGGCCCTAACCTTTAAATAGCTTGTCATTGTCTTTCAAGTGATTTCATTAGAACAACTCTGTTCAAATGTTTTGAGAAAATGGATGATTTTCTATGGAGATCTTGTTTGATTTTGGTACTGTATCTCTTCTGGTTCGATTTTTCAATTTCCTCTAGATGGGTGTTTGTTAAATTCAAATTTCGGCTCTATTCCCTTGTGTATTCTTTCTGGTTTAAATATGTGAGATATTTATATATTTAAAGGTATGAATGCTCGGCCTTTTTGGCATGAACCCGTCGAATATACTTGTGTAGGGTATAGACCACTGTTTTGTTGTCGATTTTTGATCGCCAATACTGTTGTGAAATAGTAGGGAAGGATACTGGTGTACCTGTTTGATTGTTCAGTGTTTTAGGAAATTTTGGAAACTCTGTCGTGGTTTTGTTGACAGTGACTAATGATACTTTTGGGTTTCATTTTTTTCTAATTTTTGGCTTGGGAACAGGCAACTGTTGTGTTACCGTAGTCTAAACGACCCAGTGGAAGTTGTTCTTCCTTGTTATTGTGGAAACGGGATTATTTGTTGGCTGTGTATAATATTGAAACATCTATACTTTATTTTTACGACTCAGTGGGGTCCATGATTGAATCGTATATTGCTATCTACTGCTGAGAATGTAGATTCATCTTAGAGTTTTATTATTTGATTTTCGTGGAAGCCTTGTAGAAAAACGAGGTCTTGAGGCCGCGGTTATTTGTAATAAATAATGAGTATAGACTTCTGAGTATGCATTTGCATTCCTTTTGTGTAAGCTGTTGTTAAAGCTTGAAGCGGCTCGATTGATTTCCTTGCTTTGAAATGGGTATTCGATGGCTTACACTTGTTTAAATTCGAATGATTACCATGGATGGCATTGAAGGATTTATCAACCAAGTTTATCTTAAGATGTTGTTGGGTTCAAGCGGTTATGGGTATTAAAATCGATGACAAAGGTACAGCAGTGTGAATATACGATTTATAATTGTTGCGATTTGAATGACTCGTGAGTCGATTGAATGATTACGTGTTTAAGTCACTTTATTCATGGTTGAAATCGAGAGATTAATTTGTTGTCGATTCTTTTTATGCTTCGTTGATGAATATCGAGTATGAATTCATATGCAACTTGTTGAATTATTTACCTCTGTTTGAATCATTTGAATTCGGAAAGGTAATTGGTATACATCTCTTTCGAACTTGACATTTGGACACTTTGTCTTTGTCACCTGTTTTTGAGATCCCCGAGCATGAATATTTGTCTCGTGTTCTAGCCTCGCTGAAGCGAACCGTGAATATCAAACTTTATATTTGCATGCGCGAGGTAAGTATAGATTTGCTATATTCTATTACGTTCACTCTGTCGATTGAGACCGAGCATGTTCGGAAATTTTGAGTGATTGTCTTGGCATAGTTTTGGGAAACATCCAATTGCCTAAGGCAATATAGTCTATTGCTGACCGCATTACTGGATTTCTTGATTTCGAATTCGGGCCGTAAAGCCTTGTTGTGTTCGAATTTTATTATGACATGATTCTTCTGTTGTTTGAATGACTTGTTCGTATGCTTCTTTGGATGAATGTATTTCATTTGAGTAGTATTTGACAGATAACGAACTTATGTGAAAGGAAGTATGATTGATTTGGTTCTTTCTCTTCTTTTGCTTAGTAGATGATATTTGTCTAACAGTGGGAATTTGTTTGTAACATATTGGTGGAATTCAATTGTTATGTTATTTCCCTTTTGGAAGAATGAAACAATCGACCAATGTTGTGATTTTGGATTCAATGATTGTTTGGGTGCATTCGTTCCTTGTTTCTTGTATTTGATGAAATATTAGAAAGTGATTAAGACTATTTGTAACAATGACGAGTTACATATTTGTAATCATTTTGTATTACAAGGGCATAGTCGATTATGTTTACTTATGTGAATATTTGACCTCATTTAAACAGGGGTGTTTAATGAAAACAATTGATGGATTGCAATTGTTTTAAAAGTTAGTGCTTATCATGCTCGGTTCATTGAATCGACTCATGTTGACTATTTTTGCGATGGTTGCCGTAAGAGGTAAAAGCAATGCAGATCTGACAAGCTGATCAGATTGTTTATTTGATTTATAATGAATTACAGCTTGATTTTATAGATGTACTATATGTGAAAAGATGTTTCTTTTCCGTTGAGCATTGTATCAAGTATGCTGTTGCATAAAATGTAATTGTATAAGTTTTGAAAGGAATGGAAATAAGTGTTTGAAACTTATGTGTTGTATTCTATTTCTGATAGTTGACCTTCTTCGGTTCATGTAACGAAGGAGCATTGTTATCATTGTATAATATGGATGCTTTTGTGATTGACAATGAAAGCTTGCAAGAAAATGAGATTGAATTCTTATGAGTGTTTAGTAGTTCTAATTTGTTCTAGTAAAAGCAATATTGGATTTAAATAATTGTCTTTCTAGAAGATAGGTTAAAAATGAGCCTAAAGAGAACGCTAAACAAGCTGGATTAAATTACTAATCCCTAGTCCTAAGTATGACAGGACAATATTAAATTGGATTCTTAATCATTTATATCTTTATACTAATAAGTATGATATAAATTCAGTTAAGAGAACTGATATACAATCAAATGGAGTTCAGATGGCAATCTCAAGCAAAGGTTATGAGATATTGTCCCATTCTGTTGCTTTAGAATCAGGTGTATTCTAATGACTCCTTGATGAGAACTTGACCGTAATACCTCTACCATGTAATGGGTTTTATAGAGGAGGGTCGTCTTAAGATGAAGAATCCAGGGATCGGAAAGGCTAACCTTAGGGTAAGGTCTTTAAAGTAATTTAAACTCAAGTGCGTAACGCTTGTTGTTGAGTAGATCTTTTCGAGGCGGATTTAAAGGTTGACGACATAAGTCAACTGTAGGGCTGTATCTCCGAGAAGATTAGGATCTTCTCGAGTTACAACAATGCGAGATGACTTATGGCGACACCCTTGCATTGATCGCTAAGATTTACACTTGATTTCGCACGAGTTACCACAGGGACCGATTAAGAACGTGGTCATGTTATAAGGCTGCCTAGGAGATTCGGGTATCGTGACACACTTTGGTTGAAGCTGCAAGGTTGAACCGGTATGTCGTCATATCCCTAATCCTCGTGGGCATCCATATAACATTATCACCTTGTTAATCGCCTCCAGTGATTCATTGTGAAAGGAAGGATTTGTGATAGTCGAGTGTAAGACATTCTATATAACATATGAATGGGGTAAGGGCGTATTCAGTTGACGAGTATGCCGTTAAGGAATACGAGACATAAGCATATGTTTCAAATCTTTGGCCAAAGTATCGTAAGTTGCTGATTGCGTTGTCCTGAGTCACCTGTCTAAGGGATGAGATGCCGATGAATAATAGTAACAATTATTCAGTTAGATTCCTTGGACAGAGCATTACGAATCCCAGTTAGGGAAGAGAACCACAAGAGTAGTGTGTTAATTAAAAGCACCGACTCTTATTACACATGAATAGATCGGTAGATTGCCGAGTCATGGAATGAATAGATCGGAGGTACTCCGAGTCATTACAGCTGCATATGGTTGTCTGTTATATGAATGGTTATTTGAATTGTGAGTTCTAAATTATGTATTTAGAACCAGTATGCAATTATCAAAAAAAAAAAAAAATTCACTTGTTCTAAAGTTTAAAATGAGGATGTTACATCTTGGTATCAGAGCTGAAGGTTGCAGCTCTTGGACCTATTGAGTCCATAATCTGATAAAAACCTGAATTTTCTTGTAACAGAAAATGGTTAGAACAAGGGGGAACGTTGCGAGTAATGCTCCACCTGAAGGAGGAGCGGCAACAACCCAGAAACTGGATGAGATCCTTGCTGCCCTGTTGGACACAAGAGATCGCTTGGCTGTACTTGAACAGTAGGTGACGGGAAATGAGGAGGATGAAGAAGCTGATAATAATAATCGTAACCTCCCGAGGACAACCCCGAAATGGTGTTGATGTTAATGCTGGAAATGCACTGTCCCAACCGAGAAAACAAAAAGGCCGTTAGCGTGAGAACTCACTAATGATATAAAAAGGATAAGTCCACCTAAGTATGATGGCACCACATTAGGAGATGGAGCTGAGAACTGGCTCAGTGAAATGGAGAAGTACTTTGCAATAAGGAACTTCTCAGAGAAACCAAAGCTATTTGGGGAGCCTATCAGCTTTCTCACGAAGCGTCTTCGTGGTGGGATAGCCGAAAAGCTGAGCTAAACATTGATGAGACCAATATTACTTGGGATCAATTTAAAGGCTATTTTAGGCAACGGTGGCTGCCACAACTTTTCTATGATCAGAAAATGACAGAATTTCAGAACTTAGCTCAAGGGAAGCTAACGAATGGCGAATACGGGAGCGGTTTACAAAACTCCTCAAGTATGTACCGCAGTATCAAACTGACGAAAAGTTCAGGATACGGAAATTCATCATGGGATTGAATCCTGTGATAGGGGGAGAGGTCGATGTTCACAGTCCAACCACTATGGAAGGAGTTGTTGAAAAGGCCATAAGGCAAGAACAGAAATTAAAGGCTATTTCTGCTCATAAGGAGGAAGTGCGGAAGAAGACTGCAAACCCTTCTTCAACCTCTCTTGCACCCAGAAAAGGACCATGGAAAAAGTTTGGAAACAAGAGTAAGTTTCCAGGAGATAATAATAAGAAAGCGGCAGTAAATAAGCCTGCTGGAAACGTGAAGGATAATTTTGCTAAAAATTATAATAATGGGCAGAAGTCCTATGGAGGACAGCGTGACAATTATAAAACTGGAGGCAACTTTGAGCCTAAAAAGGGACCTGTAGGAGGCTGCTACACTTGTGGTAAAGATCATTACGCAAATCAGTGCCCTTTGAAGAAGGATGATCGTAATCAGCAGCATAAGATACATGCTGTAGATAGCATAAGCAAGTCAAAAGCAAAGTGACACCTATAGAAGTTAGGGTAAGTTATTCGGCATACCATCACTATTCTTTTTGATACAGGAGCTACTTTTGATGTTTTATATCTAATAAACTAGCTTCTAAACTTAAAAGAAAAGCTGGAAAAATGGATAAATCTTGGACTGTACAGTATGGTAATAATTCTGTTCATACAGTGAGTATGTGTCTTTTTGGGGCAGTCCTTGACTTACCTAACTTTTCCACGGAAGTTGATCTCTATGTTGCACCTTTGGGATCGTATGACATTGTCATCGGTGTCAATTGGTTGCGACTATAAGGCAAAGGTAGATTGCTATGAAAAGAACATAGAATGTTTAGATGATCAGCTGGAATCAGTAGAGATTCAAGGTGTGAAACGAGAAATTTCAGTTAGAAAACTGTCAGCTATGCAGCTTAAAAAGGCTAAAAATAAAGGATGTACCCTTTATGCGGTAAAGATATCTGAATCTCCTGAAGAAGATGATGATTTCATGGAACAATTCCCTCTGCTACAAGGTTTGAGGATGTTTTCTGAGGAATTACCGGGGTTACCACCCAAGAGAAATTTGATTTTACCATTGAAATCAAGCACAGAACGGAACCTATTTCAAGGCGACTTATCGGATGACTACTCTACCGAGTTAGTCAAGCTTAAGGCACAATTACAAGAGATTTTGTCTAAAGGACTGATTAGACCAAGTGTTTCACCTTGGGGAGCACCTGTGATATTTGTGAAAAAGAAGGATGGAACACTAAGGCAGTGTATTGATTATCGGATGTTGAATAAAGCAACAGTCAAGAACCGATATCCACTTCCTAGGATCGATGATCTGTTTGATCAGATGCATGGAGCAGCGGTTTATTCTAAGATAGACCTTCGATCTGGTTATCATCAGTTAAGGATTAAAGAGGAAGATATTCATAAAACAACTTTCCGAACAAGGTACGGACATTATGAATTTATAGTTTTACCCTTTGGGTTAACTAATGCACCATGACCTTTATGAATCTAATGAACAATATTTTTAAGAATACAGACAGTTTGTACTTGTATTCTTGGACGATATTCTCATTTATTCTAAAAGTGTTGAGGAGCACAATGAGCATCTGAAGATAGTTTTGGGAATTTTGAGAAAGAGAAAGTTGTATGGTAAGTTATCCAAATGTTCTTTCTTTGATTCAGAAGTTCACTATTTGGGTCATGTTATAAGTAAAAGAAGGAATTGTGTAGATCCTTCAAAAATAGTGGCGATAATGAGTGACTGCACACAAAGAATGTGCACGCAAGTAAGAAGCTTCATGGGTCTTCTTTAGTTACTATAGGAAATTTGTAAAGGATTTTTCTAAGGTAGTTGCACCAATAACTTCATTGCAGAAGAAGGATAAGAAATTCATGTGGAATGACAAGTGCGAAGCGGCTTTCAAAAGTCTGAAAGACCAGTTGACTTCTGCACCTATATTGGCTGTACCAGATCCTAATGGGAATTTTACTGTTGTAACGGATGCTTCTGGGGAAGGCCTTGGAGGTGTTTTGTTACAAAATGATCAGGTCATAGCTTATGAAAGTAGAAAACTTAAGTTACATGAGCTGAATTATGCCCCTCATGATTTGGAACTTGCTGCCATTGTTCATGCGCTTCAAGTCTGGAGACACTATTTACTTGGGAAACCTTTTGAGTTGAAAACTGATCACTTGGGACTGAAATACATTTTTACTCAGCCCAATCTGAATGCCAGACAAAGAAGGTGGTTAGAATTTTTATCACAATATGACTTTGATATCAGCTATATCAAAGGGAAGGAGAATAGAGTAGCTGATGCTCTAAGTCGTAGGAGGCACATTTCTGCTCTTATAACGTTGAGAACTCAGTTTAAAGACGAGGTAAAAAGTGCCTCAGAATCAGATGCATACTTTCAGCAAGTAAAAGCAGCGCTTGCTGCAGAACCTAAGGATAAAAGGTATGAAGGTTTTCATTTTGATAATGAAGGAATCTTGCGTTATGAAAATAGGGTATATGTACCTGTGCTGAATGATTTGAGAAAGAAGTTGTTAGTTGAATTTCATAATTCACCTTTCTCTGGACACCCAGGTATCACAAAAATGCTTGCCGATATGAAACAGCAATACTTCTGGAAAGGTATGAAAAAGGATGTGATAAATTTTGTGACTCATTGTCTGGAATGTCAGCGGGTGAAGGCAGAACATATGCACCCTGCTGGACTGTTATATCCTCATAGCATACCACAGTACAAATGGCAAGTAATAACCATGGATTTTGTACAAGGACTACCTATGTCCAGGAATAAACATGATGTTATCCTGGTAGTTGTAGATAAACTGACTAAGGTAGCTCATTTCATCGCTGGAAATCTAAAGGATGATTCACCAGTGCTGGCCAAGAGGTTCGTACACGAAATTTTTAGATTGCATGGTGTACCAGAATTGATTATATCTGACAGGGATCCTAGAATGACGTCAAGGTTTTGGCAAACGCTTAACGCAGCCCTAGGAACGAAACTAAACTTCAGTTCTGCATATCATCCAGAAACGGATGGGCAAACTGAGAGGGTAAATCAAGTGTTGGAGGACATGTTGCGAATGTATTGCATGGATCAACAGTATAAATGGGAAGAGTATCTTCCATTAGTTGAGTTCACATACAACAACACTTATCACTCATCTCTTAAGATGGCACCATTTGAAGCACTTTATGGAAGAAAGTGCAGAACCCCTGTTAGTTGGGGCAGTGTGTTGAGGATAGAGTGGTAATTGGACGAGAGATTCTCACGAAATGGAACAATAAGTTAAGGCTGATTCATGAGCGATTAAAGGAAGCAGCGGATAGACAGAAGAGCTATGCTGACCTTAAGTGGGTTGATAGAAAGTTTGAGCTTGGTGATAAGGTTTTTCTGCGTGTTAAACCCAGAAAGAGTTCTATAACTTTTGGCAAGGCTGCCAAGTTGTCACCACGATTTGTGGGACCTTTCGAAATTGTCGAAATAATCAATCCTGTAGCTTATCGTTTAGCATTGCCACCTGCTTTATCTCGCATGCATGATGTTTTCCATATTTCTTTGCTTAAGAAATACGTTTCAGATCTGTCACATGTTTTAAATTGGAATTCCTTGTAGGTCCAAGACCCAGGAATAATCGTGGTTAAACCCACACGAGTGCTGGAAACTCGCCAATTGCATTTAAGAAATCATGATATACAGCAATGTAAGGTCCAGTGGGACCAGTTTAGCGAAGAAAGTGCAACTTGGGAAAATCTGGAAGAGATGAAAATTGCTTTTCCTTCTCTTTTTGCAACAGAATGAAAACTGTTGACAAAAATATACTTTTATGAACTGATTGTTTCTAAGTATTTATTAAAGCCAGATTAAGGCAGACTTTATTCAGGTTGAATAAATGTGTTGTGACATTGATTTCTGGAACTATTTAATATGGAAGTAGTCACATTGTTTGTGTACTAATAAATTGATTGACCTGAAGGTTAATTTAATATGTAATTCATCGGGACGATGAATCTTTTTAGGAGGGAAGCATGTAACACCCTGAACTGTTGTTACTTTCTCCTGGACATACAAGTGTTGATATGTGATTTCTTGTATAAGGATGTGTTCCTCGATTTAGAAATCATGCTTGATATGTATTGTAATTTCCTTGCAGATTGCAGATCTTGGAGTCAGAATATGATTAGACTCTTTTATTTATTTCATTTTGTATATGAGTATTAATCGATCTCGGAATGAATTATAGAATTATTCATCTATAATATCTAGTCTTGGATCGGTGGAATTGATCCAAGTAATGCTTTAAGTTTGTTTGTGATGAATTAGATCACGGACCTTGAGCAGTTGCGAGGTATGGAAGCATTGATTAAGGCTGGTCGGTCGAGTATGACTCGGGCTGATCTTGTGAAATAAAATTGGTTCCCGATATGGAAGTATATCTCGGAAGGTCTCGATTGTGGACCGAGTAATATTTCTGCATTACATACAGCAGCAAAAGCTGGGAGCTAACTCTATTCGAGAAGGTATGATCAGAGTCTTTACGAGTTTACGGGACGAAGACCTAACTGGAATTATTAATGGTTAGTAACCTAAAACTAAAACCTAACCTAGGGGTTAGATTATTGTTAATCTAACCTAGACCTAGGCTATGTGTTAATATCCTAAGTTAGTATCTATGTGTAAATTGGTTAGTATGGGTATTACCCTAAATTCTAACCTAAGATACTAACCTAACTATTGAGGAGGATGTAAAGGGGCCTATGGAAGGGGGTGCGAACCATGGGCGGCGTTTTCTATGGCAATTAATGCTGGGGATAAGGATGAGGGACAGGTCATGGCGGAGGCTTAAGCGGCGGCTAACCTGTGCAGACGTGGCAATTTGCTAAGTTTGGAAATGAACTTGAGTTTTAGTTGGTATCTGCCGCCATTAAGGCGGTCGGTGGAAGTTGAGTTTAAGCGGGAAAGTTGGTTTAATGGCATTCAATATTCTCGGAAGTCGAGCTCGGAACTCGCGAGAAGGCATGCAAATGGGAAATTTGTGGGTTTGTTTGGCTTGTCGCGATTTTCGGTCTTCTCTCTCTCTCTTTGTTTTTCTTGGTTCTTCGCACTTTGATTCTCTTTGTGTTGCATGGCAAGTATGAACTGCTCTAGCTCTTTTCTCTGTCATGGAGGATATATATGTGATGGAGATAGCGAAATTTTGTTGGTCACTTTATCTTGGAAAAAGAGAAGGAAGTTTGAGCTCTTCCTGTGGTCTACTTCGGAAATTTGATCAAAAATCCAGGCATGTTAGGCCCTAACCTTTAAATAGCTTGCTGTCTTTCAAGTGATTTCATTAGAACAACTCTGTTCAAATGTTTTGAGAAAATGGATGATTTTCTATGGAGATCTTGTTTGATTTTGGTACTGTATCTCTTCTGGTTCGATTTTTCAATTTCCTCTAGATGGGTGTTTGTTAAATTCGAATTTCGGCTCTATTCCCTTGTGTATTCTTTCTGGTTTAAATATGTGAGATATTTATATATTTAAAGGTATGAATGCTCGGCCTGTTTGGCATGAACCCGTCGAATATACTTGTGTAGGGTATAGACCACTGTTTTGTTGTCGATTTTTGATCGCCAATACTGTTGTGAAACAGTAGGGAAGGATACTGGTGTACCTGTTTGATTGTTCAGTGTTTTAGGAAATTTTGGAAACTCTGTCGTGGTTTTGTTGACAGTGACTAATGATACTTTTGGGTTTCATTTGTTTTCTAATTTTTGGCTTGGGAACAGTAAGCTTGTTGTGTTACCGTAGTCTAAACGACCCAGTGGAAGTTGTTCTTCCTTGTTATTGTGGTAACGGGATTATTTGTTGACTGTGTACAATATTGATACATCTATACTTTATTTTTACGACTCAGTGGAGTCCATGATTGAATCGTATATTGCTATCTACTGCTGAGAATGTGGATTCATCTTAGAATTTTATTATTTGATTTTCGTGGAAGCCTTGTAGAAAAACAGGTCTTGAGGCCGCGGTTATTTGTAATAAATAATGAGTATAGATTTCCTGAGTATGCATTTGCATTCCTTTTGTGTAAGTTTGTTTGAAAGCTTGAAGTGGCTCGATTGATTTCCTTGCTTTGAAATGGGTATTCGATGGCTTACACTTGTTTAAATTACGAATGATTACCATGGATGGCATTGAAGGATTTATCAACCAAGTTTATCTTAAGATGTTGTTGGGTTCAGCGGTTATGGGTATTAAAATCGATGACAGTGCACAGTGTGAATATACAGATTTATAATTGTTGCGATTTGAATGACTCTGTGGAGTCGATTGAATGATTACGTGTTTAAGTCACTGTTCATGGTTGAAATCAGAGATTAATTTGTTTGTCTGATTCTTTTTATGCTTCGTTGATGAATATCAGTATGAATTCATATCAATCGCTGTTGAATTGTTACCTCTGTTTGAATCATTTGAATTACGGAAAGGTAAGCGGTACTTACATCTCTTTACTGAACTTGACATTTGGACACTTTGTCTTTGTCATTTGTTTGAGATCCACGAGCATGAATATTTGTCTCGTGTTCTAGCTGCTGAAGTGAACCGTGAATATCAAACTTTAGATTTGCATGCGCGAGGTAAGTATAGATTTGCTATATTCTATTCCGTTCACTCTGTCGATTGAGGCCGAGCATGTTCAGAAATTTTGAGTGATTGTCTTGGCATAGTTTTGGGAAACATCCAATTGCCTAAGGCAATATAGTCTATTGCTGACCGCATTACTGGATTTCTTGATTTCGAATTCGGGCCGTAAAGCCTTGTTGTGTTCGAATTTTATTATGACAGTGATTCTTCCTGTTGTTTGAATGACTTGTTCGTATGCTTACTGGATGAATGTATTTCATTTGAGTAGACAGTACAGTAACGAACTTATGTGAAAGGAAGTATGATTGATTTGGTTCTTTCTCTTCTTTTGCTTATTAGATGATATTTGTCTAACAGTGGGAATTTGTTTGTAACATATTGGTGGAATTCCGAATTGTTATGTTATTTCCCTTTTGGAAGAATGAAACAATCTGACCAATGTTGTGATTTTGGATTCAATGATTGTTTGGGTGCATTCGTTCCTTGTTTCTTATATTTGATGAAATATTAGAAAGTGATTAAGACTATTTTGTAACAATGACAGAGTTACATATTTGTAATCATTTTGTATTACAAGGGCATAGTCTGATTATGTTTACTTATGTGAATATTTGACCTCATTTAAACAGGGTGTTTAATGAAAACAATTGATGGATTGCAATTGTTTTAAAAGTTAGTGCTTATCATGCTCAGTTCATTGAATGACTCATGTTGACTATTTTTCCGGATGGTTGCCGTAAGAGGTAAAAGCAATGCGATCGATCAAGCCGATCAGATTGTTTATTTGATTTATAATGAATTACAGCTTGATTTTATAGATGTACTATATGTGAAAAGATGTTTCTTTTCCGTTGAGCATTGTATCAAGTATCTTTGTTGCATAAAATGTAATTGTATAAGTTTTGAAAGGAATGGAAATAAGTGTTTGAAACTTATGTGTTGTATTCTATTTCTCGATAGTTGACTTTCTTCGGTTCATGTAACGAAGGAGCATTGTTATCATTGTATAATATGGATGCTTTTGTGATTGTGATGAAAGCTTGCATGAAAATGAGTTTGAATTCTTATGAGTGTTTAGTAGTTCTAATTTGTTCTAGCAAAAGCAATATTGGATTTAAATAATTGTCTTTCTAGAAGATAGGTTAAAAATGAGCCTAAGGAGAACGCTAAACAAGCTGGATTAAATTACTAATCCCTAGTCCTAAGTATGACAGGACAATATTAAATTGGATTCTTAATCATTTATATCTTTATACTAAAAGTATGATATAAATTCAGTTAAGAGAACTGATATACAATCAAATGGAGTTCAGATGGCAATCTCAAGCAAAGGTTATGAGATATTGTCCGATTCTGTTGCTTTAGAATCAGGTGTATTCTAATGACTCCTTGATGAGAACTTGACCGTAATACCTCTACCATGTAATGGGTTTTATAGAGGAGGGTCGTCTTAAGACGAAGAATCCAGGGATCGGAAAGGCTAACCTTAGGGTAAGGTCTTTAAAGTAATTTAAACTCAAGTGCGTAACGCTTGTTGTTGAGTAGATATTTTCGAGGCGGATTTAAAGGTTGACGACATAAGTCAACCTGCAGGTGTATCTCGAGAAGATTAGGATCTTCTCGAAGTTACAACAATGCGAGATGACTTATGGCGACACCCTTTGCATTGATCGCTAAGATTTACACTTGATTTCGCACGAGTTACCCTGGGACCGATTAAGAACGTGGTCATGTTATAAGGCTGCCTAGGAGATTCGGGGTATCGTGACACACTGGTTGAACTGCAAGGTTGAACCAGTATGTCGTCATATCCCTAATCCTCGTGGGCATCCATATAACATTATCACCTTGTTAATCTGCCTCCGAGTGATTCAGTTGTGAAAGGAAGGACCGACGAGTGAGTCGAGTGTAAGACATTATATATAACATATGAATGGGGTAAATACAAGACGTATTCAAATATTTGGCCAAAGTAGTATGCCGTTAGTCTAAGGAATACAAGACATAAGCAGATATGTTTCAAATATTTGGCCAAAGTATCGTTAATTAAAAGCACCGACTGATTGCGTTGTCCTAATTCACCTAGTCTAAGGGATGAGATGCCGATGAATAATAGTAATGATTATTGATTAGATTCCTTAGATGAGCATTACGAATCCCAGTTAGGGAAGAGAACCGCAAGAGTAGTGTGTTAATTAAAAGCACCGACTCTTATTACACATGAATAGATCGGTAGATTGCCGAGTCATGGAATGAATAGATCGGAGGTACTCCGAGTCATTACTGTTGCATATGGTTGTCTCGTTATATGAATGGTTATTTGAATTGTGAGTTCTAAATTATGTATTTAGAACCGTATGCAATTATCAAAATAAAAATAAAAATTTCACTTGTTCTAAAGTTTAAAACGAGGATGTTACATACTCAAATGCTCTCTTCTTGTGCTTAGTAATCCTAAGCAACTCAACAATTGAACACTAACTTTGATTTGACTCAAAACTTGGGAAATATCATATGGAACATTCTTTGGCAAGGCATCATTGGAATGGAGATTAGCAAACTCATCAGATGGCATGAGATTCTTGATAGTGTGGGCATGAGGAGAAGTATGAATCCTTTTTGGGACAATAAGGCCTTTAGAAGGTGTATCTTTCTTAGGATCCTCCTTATGAATACTAGTAAGCACCGGATTTTTAGGTTTGGCTTGAGGCCTTGCTCCTTTGACAACTATACTCCTAGTATTGTAATCCTTTTCTTGAGCAACAACATCATTCATCAATAACTGTCTATCTTCCTCCAATGATATTCCTCCATCATAATTCTTTATCATTAAAGCTCTTAAATACTCAAAGTCATTATTAGGTATTTCAAAATCTTGGACTACATCTACTTTAAAAGTATAAGGAGGAAGAAGTGGTAGCCAATGAATCTAATCCCAAAAAGTTGCAGCAGTTCGAGAACTTATCACTTTGGTTGAAGTTGCTCCTTTTTGTGAGCTTGAAGAGCAACCCATGATGTAAACATCATCATCAGTACCATCATCATTATCAGCTTCTTCTTCTTGCTGATTTACTTCACATGGAGGATGGGGTAGACAGTATCTATCACACCAATCAATCTCATTGGCTTCATCAACAACAAGAACTTGGGTAGTCAGAGGATCAGGCACCATTCTACTTTCACGTGCTTCAGCATGTCTATTTGCAGATCCCATGGGTCCTTTACCTCTGTCATTTGACCTTTGATCACCCCTAGGATGATTGCCAAATTTGTCATGATTTTGTGCCTTTTTCTGACCTTGTGAACTTTGCCCAATTTCTTTCTCTTCCCGGGATAGTTCGTAAGAGATTTATTTGATAGCCCCTACCAAAGTTTTAACAACCTCCTCAAGTTCCACACTCTTACTCGCTTGAGGTTCTTCTGGGTTTATCAATTTGACACCCTTCCTCTTAGGAGGTTTTCCAACTACTTTGATGTTCTCAATTTACAAAGCCATGGTAAAGGCCTCGCCTCAAAGTGCCAGGGTTTTTATCTCTCAAATAGTATGAAACCTTCTTGTCAAAATGCATCAACATACTTTATAAGATAAGATTCATCACATGGCCTCAAATTCACATGCAATATTTTCAATGTATTATTAAATTTTATATTAAAATCATGCACTTCTTCATTATGATTCTTTTTAATATTCTCAAATTTTGACAAAAGAAACCTAGGGTCTGCTTTTTGTCACCATATTACAATCTAAATGCATTCTTCATTTCACCAAGAATTAATAGAGTTATCAGTGCGAGCTTTATACCGTCCCTTACATCTTCTTCTAGAGTATGAATAAATAATTTAATGTATACATCTTCAAACTCTATTTTGAAATCCTCCATTTTGACAAAGAGTTTCAAGTGCTAATCACCAGTTATTGCATTATTTCCTTGAAAATTAGGCAATTTGTTTCTTACATCATGTGGCATAGCATTCGGATAGCTAGCCATACCTCTAAAATTGATGGGACCAAAAGTATTAATGATAAATGGAGGTTTGGGTGGAGGCTGAGCCATATTATTCGAGGAGGTGATATTACAGGAGAAACATAATGATAAGGAGTGAGAGGTCTCATGTGTGGTATAGGGATACAACTTTCAGAATGACTATCCCCTAATGTCTCTTTTTCATGACAACCACTATAAGATTTGGAAAATATGGGGGTAGAATGAGATGCAAATCTTTCAAATACAGGGGTGGAATGAGAAGGCCCCTCTCTAGATGGAGAATTTGGATTTACAAAGAGACTACCTGATTCAAAAGTAGTTGAGGAAGCATTGCAATCTTCAATCAAGTGTAGACCAGTTTCACCAATGGATATCACTTTTCTTGATGCTTGATCTTCAACAACCTTCCAAATTCTCCCTCCTTCTGAATTAGACTTTTCCAAACTTTGGAAAAAACCTTCTACTAGGGTCCATGGGGAAGAAAGATCTTCTTCTTTCCAGATTTGCAGAGGTTAATGACAAATTTTCAATTGAGAGAGGTTAAGACACTGACATTTATCAAAATCAAAATAACTTGGAGTCACCACTAAGGATTTTCACCCTAGTTGTGTAAATGCACTAAAATAATATGTCAAATATTTGTCAGCACTAAAAATCATGCAAATCTTTAAAAAGGACCTTCTTTCACCCAAATTTATCAATGGTGAGGAAAACCTAGTACAATAACTGTTGAAAAATTGGACAGACAACACGCAAAACTTATAACTTTGTTCAATCCTTACAGATCTGATCAGAGAATGATGTTTACAAAATGTATTTGCACACAGAACTACAAGAAACATTACTAGGGTTTGGAAAACTTTAAATTCTTCAAAGCATCCCCGACAATGGTGCCATGAGTGTTGGTATCCAAATTTGTTCTCCTTTTCAAGCTGAGCAACAACACAGATTCGACAGGGAGCTTAGAGGTAGATAGATCATAAATGTGTATCATTTTGTAGTGGGGATGAAATCTAACTCGACCCTTTATTACTCGGGTTTGTGGAGAGATGGATAACACCATAAAAGGATTTGATCTTATCATAACTATTTTAGGTTATGCCTTTCAACCAAGGTACGATAACCTATTTTGTAACCTCTGTTATTGAAGGAGACGGAGATACCTTACTTTTGCACAAATTTTGTAGAGAAAACATTGGGAAAATATGATCAACACACCAAATCTGACTCTCATGAGTTGTCACTTCTAGATTATGGAGATATTTTCAACACAAGGCTAAGGTTACTCAAGACATTGGAATCCCGATCTTGTAACATCCTCATTTTAGACAATAGAACAAGTCAATTTTTTTTTTTTTTTTTAATAAATGCTTCCTGGTTCTAAATACATAATTTAGAACTCACAAATCAAATAACCATTCATATAACAGATAACCATATGCAGCTGTAATGACTCGGAGTACCTCCGATCTATTCATTCCATGACTCAGTAATCTACCGATCTATTCATGAGTAATAAGAGTTGGCGTTTTTATTTAACACATCACTCTTACGGTTCTCTCCCTATTCTGGGATTCAGAATGCTCTGTCCAAGGAACCTAACTCGAATAATCATTACCATTATTTATCGGCATCTCATCCCTTAGACCAGGTGACTCGGACAACGCAATTAGCAGACTTTCCGATACTTTGGCCAAAGATTTGAAACATATCTTTGCTTATGTATCGTATTCCTTAACGACATACTCGTCAATCTGGAATACGTCCTTCACCCCATTCCTATGTTATGTAGAATGTCTTATACCGACTTCTGTAAGTCCCTATTATCCCAAGTTAATCACTCGGGAATGGATTAGTAAGGTGACAATGTTATATGGATGCTCCCGAGGACTAGGGATAAGATGACATACTGGGTCAATCCTAATTAAACCAAAGGTGTCAAGATACCCCGAGTCTCCTAGGTAGCCATATAACATAACCAAATTCCTAATCGGTCCCCTGAGTAACTCGCTCAAGATCAAGATGTAAATCTTAGCGATCAATCAAAGGGTGTCGTCATAAGTCACCTACATTGTTGTAACTTGAGAAGATCCTAATCTTCTCGAGAGGTACAACCCTGCAGATTGACTTGTGCCAACCTTTAAATCCGCATCGAAAAGATATAAATGATTGAAATCCAATTAAATGTTGTCTTGTCATAATCGGGACTAGGGATTAATAATTTAATTCAGTTTGTTTAGCGTTCTGCTTAGGTATATTTTAACCCTATCTTCTAAAAAGATAGTTACCTAAATTTCAATTTAGCTTCTGATAGAACACATACCGGGAACCAACTGCTAAACAATCATAAGAATTCAATCACATATTCTTGTAAAGCTTACATTGATAATCACCAAAGTCTCCAAATTATATAATAATAACAATGCTCTTTAGATCATTTGAACCGAAGAAGGTCAAACTATCAAGATAAGAATACAAACACATAAGTAACAATATCAATTTCCATTCCTTTCAGAACTAATCAAATACATTTTATGCATTCAGCATACTTCATACATTACTCAATGGCAAAGGGAGCATCTTTCCTCATATAGTACATTTAGAGAATCAAACTGTAATTCATCATAAACCAAGTTAAACAATCTGAACATCCTATCAGATCTGCATGCTTTTACAACTTACGGCAACCATCTGCAAAATTGTCAACATGGGTCAGTTCGATGAACTGAGCATGATAAGCACTAACTCTTAAAACAATTGCAATCCACCAATGTTTCCATTAAACACCCTGTTTAAATGAGATCTATTCACCAAACAAGTAAACATATTTCAGACTATGCTTTAGTAATACATCATGTCTATAACGTGTAATACAATCTTTCGTTTCAGAATAGTCCTAGACACTTCTCAAATATTTTGTCAAAATATTAGGAATCTAGAAGAACGAAAGTATCCAAAACAACTAACCATTTTAATCCCAAGATCAGCAAACATCCTACAGATCATTACATTCAACAGAAAAGGGAATATCATAACAAGCATGATTCCAACCATAAGTTAAAAACAGTTCCAATGGTTAGATAAAATATCGACATATATTACCATAACGGAAGAGAAAGAAACAAGTCATTCATATTTCTCTTCACACAAGCTCATGACTGTACCGTCTCCTTGAAAGGAGAACATTCACCTTAAAAACATACGAACATACCTATCGAGCCACAAAAAGGACCATCATTTTGTTAAAATCAATTATAACAAAATTCCAGTAACATATTAGTAGTGCAGCAGCTCTTACGCAAAAAACAGATGAATGTCTACCAACAGGTTACTCATGACCTTCCACGTGAAGCGTCAACAAGAAGAAATTCAATGCCATCGTCTGTCGAGGTGAAGTCGACAGTTCCTTAGTTCAGTCGAGCTTGAGACTAGATATATATATATATAAATAAATCAGACGAGGCCACCAAAAGCACCAAAGTTCCATTTAAGTTTAAAATATAACATTACAGTATAGTAGCTCTCATGCCAAACAGTGGAGACTAACTACCAAACAGACTCTGTATGACCTCCCACAAGAAGCGACAGACAAGAAGATGATCACTGCTATTTAAAGAAGTCCAACAAAGCCAAAACATTACATGTTCATAATCAGGCTTATACAGAAGCAGTGACACTGATTACCTATCAAGGATTTAAAACTAAATCCGAATAACAATATTTACAATAAAGCTTTTTACAGAAGCCGATATACTAGATATCTTTCTATACTCGAGGAACCCAACAAAGGTGTAAAACAACAAGAAACCAAACAGCTTAATTTGAGGCAAAAATACAGAGTTACCTTCCAAGATTCAATCAATCCGAACAACAAGATAACAAGATAAATAAAATTAAATGATTCCATCTGTACCCGATCAATGGTGTACATATAAAAATCAGGCAAAAGCAAATTTAAATACTGATTTCAAAACAAGGAATCCACTGAACCCTTATCAATTTTTTTTTCGCACAAGTTTGCACAGAATGTAAACGTAAAAATACACCCAAAGAATCTGTACCAAAAATCCTTGCAACACGAAGGTATTCTTACAAAATAACAGAGGTCGTAATACATGTTATTCCTTCAAGTCTCTGGCACATCAATTACCAATATTCAATTATATTTAGCTTCAACAGTGGTCCAAATATATGAATCATTCAATCGACTCCACAGAGTCGTTTCGATTACAACAAACATAAATATATACATTTTGCATATCTGTGGGTTGAAACCCATAACCACAACGCAAGGAAAAACAACCTCAATAGGGTCGCGATGAGATACAGTAACACAACAAGTTATTTATTAACAAATAACTTTAAATTTCAAACGAAACCCAACAAGAATCTATAACCACAACCAATATTGACAGCAAGTATCAACAACAAGCATTGACTACGAGAATCAATCAACAAGCATCACAGTAGCCTGAACCCAGCAAGGGAATCATGCACGGGTTCTCACAGAGCAGGATAAGTACCCTTCAAGCATACGTTTCACGAAGCTTACAGCAGGATGTAAAACGCAATAAAAGCAAATAACAGATTCAAATACAACACACACCCTTCAAGGGTTAAATTTGAAAATCGAACAGCAAGAAGATACAGTAACAAAATCACCCATAACTGCCATAAAATCATCTAAACCCATAAATCATTTGAACAGAGTTGTTCTAATGAAATCACTTGAAAGAAAGCAAGATTTTTAAAGGTTAGGGCCTAACATGCCTGGATATTTGCTCAAAATTCCGAAGCAGACCACTGAAAGAGCTTGAACCTTCTCTTCCTTTTCCAAGTTAGAGCCACCAACAAAAAATTTTGCTATTTCCATGACTTATATATTTTCCTTGCCAGAGGAAAGAGCTAGTTACGCTCATTCTTGCCATGCAACACCAAGAAGACTGGTGCGAATAACCAGTGAACAGATAGAAGGAAAACCGGAGTGCATGCAAAACTAAACAAACCATTAACTTTCCATTTTGCATGCCTTCTCATGGAATCCGAGCTCGATTACCGAGTTCATTAATGGCATTTACTCCCATTTTCCCGCTCAAACTCCACTGCCACCGACCGCCATAGTTGGCGATGGACAAATGAAATTCCAAGACCATTTCCAACTTTGGCGACCTGCCACGTCGGCTCAAGTTAGCCGTTATAAAACCTCCACCAAATTACCTGTCTTTCATACTTATCCACGCATTTATTAACATAGAAACTGCCGCCCATGGTTCGCACCCCTCCATAGGTCCCCTTTATACTTGCTCATTAGTTAGGTTAGTAACTTAGGTTAGGATTTAGGATAACACCTAGTCTAACCTCTTAGAACATAGATACTAACTTAGTACATTAGTTCTTAGCCTAGGTCTAGGTTAGATTAACACTAATCTAACCCCTAGGTTAAGTTTAGTTTTAGGTTACTAACATTAATAATTCCAGTTAGGTCTAACATTTCATATGCTCAGAAAAAGACCTACAACATGCATTCTCGAACAGGGTTCACTCCTGTACTGCCATTAGGCTACAAAATTACATGTAACTGAATTATTACCTGGTCCATGATCAAGACCTTCCAGATATACTTCGATATCGGGAACCAATCCATTTCACACGATCAACCTGAGTTATACTCCGGACTAGCTTACTCAATGCATCCAGACCTTGCAACCTGTTCAAGGTCTGTAATTTTAATTCATCACGAACAAACTTAAAGCAATACTTGGATCAATTCCACTGATCCAAGGCTAGGTCTTATAGATGGATAACTCCATAATTCATTCCGAGATCAGATTAAACTCAGGTGTGAAATGAAAGAAATAAAAGAGTCCAATCATATCCCGACTCAGTCAAAGATCTGCAATCTGCAAAGAAGATACAATACATATCAAGCATGACTTCTCAATCAAGGAACACATCCTTTTTACAAAGAAATCACATATCAACACTTGTATGCTCAGGAGGAAGTAACAACAGTTCAGGGTGTTACATGCTTCCCTCCTAAAAAGATTCATCATCCCGATGATTACATATTCAATTAACCTTCAGGTCAACCAATTTATTAGTTCACAAATCAATGCGACTATTTTCCAACTTGAATAGTTCCAGAAATCAATGTCACAACACATTTTATTCAACCTGAATAATGTTTGCCTTCATCTGGCTTTCATAAATACTTAAAAATAAATAAGTTCATAAAAGAATGTTTTGTCAATGATTTCATTACATTGAAAAGAGAAGGAAAATAAATTTTCATCTCTTCTAGATTTTCCCAAGTTGCACTTTCTTCATTAAACTGGTCCCACTGGACCTTACATTGTTGTATTTCACGATTTCTTAAATGCAATTGGCGAGTTTCCAGCACTCGTGTGGGTTTAACCACGATTATTCCTGGGTCTTGGACCTACAAGGAATTCCAATTTAAAACATGTGACAAATCTAAAATGTATTTCTTAAGCAAAGAAATATGGAAAACATCATGCATGCGAGATAAAGCAGGTGGCAATGCTAAACGATAAGCTACAGGATTGATTATTTCGACAATTTCGAAAGGTCCCACGAATCGAGGTGACAACTTGGCAGCCTTGCCAAAAGTTATAGAACTCTTTCTAGGTTTAACACGAAGAAAAACCTTTTCACCAAGCTCAAACCTTCTATCAACCCGCTTAAGGTCAGCATAGCTCTTCTGCCTATCTGCTGCCTCCTTTAGTCGTTCACGAATCAGCTTAACTTGCTGTTCCATTTCTGTGAGAATCTCTGGTCCAATTACCACTCTATCCTCAACACTGTCCCAACTAACAGGAGTTCTGCACTTTCTTCCATAAAGTGCTTCAAATGGTGCCATTTTAAGAGATGAGTGATAAGTATTGTTGTATGCGAACTCAACTAATGGAAGATACTCCTCCCATTTATACTGTTGATCCATGCAATACATACGCAACATGTCCTCCAACACTTGATTTACCCTCTCAGTTTGTCCATCCGTTTCCGGATGATATGCAGAACTGAAGTTTAGTTTCGTTCCAAGAGCTGCGTTAAGCGTTTGCCAAAACCTTGACGTCATTCTAGGATCCCTGTCAGATATAATCAATTCTGGTACACCATGTAACCTGAAAATTTCGTGTACGAATCTTTTGGCCAGCACTGGTGAATCATCCTTTAGATTTCCAGCGATGAAATGAGCTACTTTAGTCAGTTTATCTACAACTACCAGGATAACATCATGTTTATTCCTGGACATGGGTAATCCTTGTACAAAATCCATGGTTATTACTTGCCATTTGTACTGCGGTATGCTATGAGGATATAATAGTCCAGCAGGGTGCATATGTTTTGCCTTAACCCGCCGACACTCCAAACAATGGGTCACAAAATTTATGACATCCTTTTTCATACCTTTCCAAAAGTATTGCTGTTTCAGATCAGCAAGCATCTTTGTGATACCCGTGTCCAGAGAAAGGTGAATTATGAAATTCCACTAACAACTTCTTCCTCAAGTCGTTCAACATAGGTACATACACCCTGTTTTCATAACGCAAGATTCCTTCATTATCAAAATGAAAACCCTTATACCTTTCATCATTAGGTTCTGCAGCAAGCGCTGCTTTTACTTGCTGAAAGTATGCATCTGATTCTGAGGCACTTTTTACCTCATCTTTAAACTGAGTTCTTAATGTTATAAGAGCAGAAATGTGCCTCCTACGACTTAGAGCATTAGCTACTCTATTCTCCTTCCCTTTGATATAGCTAATATCAAAATCATATTGTGATAAAAATTCTAACCACCTTCTCTATCGCATTAAGATTAGGGTGAGTGAAAATATATTTCAGCCCTAAGTGATCGGTTTTCAACTCAAAAGGTTTCCCAAGTAAGTAGTGTCTCCAGGACTTAAAGTGCATGAACAATGGCGTGAAGCTCCAAATCATGAGGGGCATAATTCAGCTCATGTAACTTGAGTTTTCTACTTTCATATGCAATGACTTGATCATTTTGTAGCAAAGCACCTCTGAGGCCTTCCCCGAAGCATCCGTTACAATTGTGAAACTCCCATTAGGGTCCGGTACAGTTAAAATAGGTGCAGAAGTCAACTGGTCTTTCGACTTTTGAAAGCCGCCGCACTTGTCATTCCATATGAATTTCTTATTCTTCTTCTCGCAATGAAGTTATTGGTGCAGCTACCTTAGAAAAATCCTTTACAAATTTTCTATAGTAACCAGCAAGACCCATGAAGCTTCTTACTTCATGCACATTCTTTAAGCGCAGCCACTTAGTTATTACCACTATTTTTGAAGGATCTACAAGAATTCCTTTTTACTTATAACATGACCCAAATAGTGAACTTCGAATCAAAGAAAGAGCATTTGGATAACTTACCATACAACTTTCTTTTCTCGGAATTCCCAAAACTATCTTCAAATGCTCATTGTGCTCCTCAACACTTTTAGAATAAATGAGAATATCGTCCAAGAATACAAGTACAAAATTGTCCAGATATTCTTGAAAAATATTGTTCATTAAGTTCATAAAGGCTGCAGGTGCATTAGTTAATCCAAAGGGTAGAACCATGAATTCATAATGTCCGTACCTTGTTCGGAAAGTTGTTTTATGAATGTCTTCTTCTTTAATCCTTAACTGATGATAACCAGATCGAAGGTCTATCTTAGAATAAACCGCTGCTCCACGCATCTGATCAAATAGATCGTCGATCCTTGGAAGTGGATATCTGTTCTTAATTGTTGCTTTGTTCAACATCCGATAATCAATACACAGCCTTAGTGTTCCATCCTTCTTTTTCACAAATATTACAGGCGCACCCCAAGGTGAAACACTTGGTCTAATCAAACCTTTTGTCAAAAGTTCTTGCAACTGTGCCTTAAGCTCGACTAACTCTGTAGTAGTCATCCGATAAGGTGCTTTGGAAATAGGTTCTGTTCCTGGTTTGATTTCGATGGTGAAGTCAAATTCTCTCTTGGGTGGTAACCCTGGTAATTCCTCAGGAAAAACATCCCTGAAACTTTGTAACAGAGGGAACCGTTTCATGAAATCATCATCTTCTTCTGAAGATTCGGATATCTTTACTGCATAAAGGGTACATCCTTTATTTTTAGCCTTTTTAAGCTGCATAGCTGACAGTTTTCTAACTGAAATTTCCCGTTTCACACCTTGAATCTCTGTTGTTTCTAGCTGATCATCTAAACATTTTATGTTCTTTTCATAGCAATCTACCTTTGCTTTATGGTCAGCTAACCAATTGACACCGATGACAATGTCATACGATCCCAAAGGTGCAACATAGAGGTCAACTTCCGTGGAAAAGTTAGGTAAGTCAAGGACTGCCCCAAAAAGACACATACTCACTGTATGAACAGAGTTATTACCATACTGTACAGTCCAAGATTTATCCATTTTTCCAGCTTTTCTTTTAAGTTTAGAAGCAAGTTTATTAGAAATAAAACATTCAGTAGCTCTGTATCAAAAAGAATAGTGACAGGTATGCCAAATAACTTACCCGGAACTTCTATAGGTGTTACTTGCTTTTCAACAGCTTGCTTGTCTGCTACTGCAGCATGTATCTTATGCTGCTGATTATGATCATCCTTCTTCAAAGGGCACTGATTTGCATAGTGGTCTTTGCCACAATTGTAGCAGCCTCCTTCAGGTCCCTTTTTAGGCTCAGAATTGCCTCCAGCCTTGTAATTGTCACATTGTCCTCCATAGGGCTTACGCCACCGTTATAATTTTTAGCAAAATTATCCCTTACATTTCCAATAGGCTTATTTACTACTGCTTTCTTACTATTATCTCCTGGAAACTTACTCTTGTTTCCTAACTTTTTCCATGGTCCTTTTCTGGGTGCAAGAGAGGTTGAAGAAGGGTTTGCAGTCTTCTTCCGCACTTCCTCTTTATGAGCGAAAAATAGCCTTTAATTTCTGTTCTTGCCTTATGGCCTTTTCAACAACTCCTTCCATAGTGGTTAGGCTGAACATCGACCTCTCCCCTATCACGGGATTCAATCCCATGATGAATTTCCGTATTCTGAACTTCTCGTTGGTTGGATCTTTGCGGTACATACTTGAGGAGTTTTGTAAACCACTCCTGCATCAGAATTCAGTTACCGTTAGCTTCCCTTGAGCTAAGTTCTGAAATTCTGTCATTTTCTGATCATAGAAAAGTTGTGGCAGCCAACGTTGCCTAAAATAGCCTTTAAATTGATCCCAAGTAATATTGGTCTCATCAATATTTAGTTCAACTTTACGGCTATCCCACCACGAAGATGCTTCGTGGGAAAGCTGATAGGCTCCCCAAATAGCTTTGGTTTCCTCTGAGAAGTTCCTTATTGCAAAGTACTTCTCCATTTCGCTGAGCCAGTTCTCAGCTCCATCCCCTAATGTGGTGCCATCATACTTAGGTGGGCTTATCCTTTTTATATCATTAGTGAGTTCTGCTGCCAACTTGGCCTTTTTGTTTTCTGGTTGGACAGGTGCATTTACAACATTAACATCAACACCCATATTGGGGTTGTCCTCAGGAGGTGGCTGATTGTTATTACCAGCTTCTTCATCCTCCTCATTTCCCATCACCTGCTGCTCAAGTACAGCTAAACGATCTCTTGTGTCCACCAGGCAGCAAGGATCTCATCAAGTTTCGGGTTGTTGCCGCCCTCCCTCGGGTGGAGCATTATTCGCAACGTTCCCCTTGTTCTAACCATTTTCTCATTCATACAAGAAAATTCAGGTTTTTATCAGATTATGGACACAATAGGTCCAAGAGCTGCAACCTTCAGCTCTGATACCAAGATGTAACATCCTCATTTTAGACAATAGAACAAGTCAATTTTTTTTTTTTTTTTTGATAAATGCTTCCTGGTTCTAAATACATAATTTAGA
The DNA here is from genome assembly GCA_018340775.1 of Taxus wallichiana var. yunnanensis. Taxonomy (NCBI): domain Eukaryota; kingdom Viridiplantae; phylum Streptophyta; class Pinopsida; order Cupressales; family Taxaceae; genus Taxus; species Taxus wallichiana. The sequence continues at coordinate 799,370,133 of CM031237.1, read as the reverse complement.
ACTCACAAATCAAATAACCATTCATATAACAGATAACCATATGCAGCTGTAATGACTCGGAGTACCTCCGATCTATTCATTCCATGACTCGGTAATCTACCGATCTATTCATGAGTAATAAGAGTTGGCATTTTTATTTAACACATCACTCTTGCGGTTCTCTTCCCTATTCTGGGATTCAGAATGCTCTGTCCAAGGAACCTAACTAAATAACTGTTACCATTATTCATCAGATCTCATCCCTTAGACCAGGTGACTCAGGACAACGCAATCAGCAGCTTGCGATACTTTGGCCAAAGATTTGAAACATACTGCTTATGTCTCGTATTCCTTAACGACATACTCGTCAATCTGGAATACGTCCTTCACCCCATTCCTATGTTATGTAGAATGTCTTATACCGACTTCTGTCAGTCCCTATTATCCCAAGTTAATCACTCGGGAATGGATTAGTAAGGTGACAACGTTATATGGATGCTCCCGAGGACTAGGGATAAGATGACATACTGGGTCAATCCTAATTAAACCAGTGTGTCAAGATACCCCGAGTCTCCTAGGCAGCCATATAACGTGACCACATTCCTAATCGGTCCCTGAGTAACTCGTTCGAGATCAAGATGTAAATCTTAGCGATCAATGCAAAGGGTGTCGTCATAAGTCACCTGCATTGTTGTAACTTCGAGAAGATCCTAATCTTCTCGGAGGTACAACCCCGCAGTTGACTTGTGCCGTCAACCTTTAAATCCGCCTCGAAAAGATCTACTTATTAATAAGTGTTATGCACACTAAGTTTAAATTACATTAAAGACGTTCCCCTAAGGTTAGCCTTTCCCGATCCCTGGATTCCTCATCCTAGGATGACCTTTCTCAATAAAACCCATTACACAGAGGAGTTATTAAGGCCAAGGTCTCATCAAGGAGTTCATAGAATATACATAATTCTAAAACAACGGAATTGGACAATATCTCATAAACTTCACATGAGATTGCCATCTGAACCCCATTAGGTTTATATCAGTTCTCATAACTGAATTTATATCATACTTATTAGTATCAAGATATAAATGATTCAGAATCCAATTAAATGTTGTCCTGTCATAATCAGGACTAGGGATTAATAATTTAATTCAGTTTGTTTAGCGTTCTGCTTTAGGTATATTTTAACCCTATCTTCCAAAAAGACAGTTACCTAAATTTCAATTTAGCTTCTGATAGAACATACTGGAACTGCTAAACAATCATAAGAATTCAATCACATATTCTTGTAAAGCTTACATTGATAATCACCAAAGTCTCCAAATTATATAATAATAACAATGCTCTTTAGATCATTTGAACCGAAGAAGGTCAAACTATCAAGATAAGAATACAAACACATAAGTAACAATATCAATTTCCATTCCTTTCAGAACTAATCAAATACATTTTATGCATTCAGCATACTTCATACATTACTCAATGGCAAAGGGAGCATCTTTCCTCATATAGTACATTTAGAGAATCAAACTGTAATTCATCATAAACCAAGTTAAACAATCAACATCCTATCGATCTCGTATGCTTTTACAACTTACGGAAACCATCTGCAAAATTGTCAACATGGGTCAGTTCGATGAACTGAGCATGATAAGCACTAACTCTTAAAACAATTGCAATCCACCAATCTGTTTCCATTAAACACCCTGTTTAAATGAGATCAATTCACCAAACAAGTAAACATATTTCAGACTATGCTTTAGTAATACATCATGTCTATAACGTGTAATACAATCTTTCGTTTCAGAATAGTCCTAGACACTTCTCAAATATTTTGTCAAAATATTAGGAATCTAGAAGAACGAAAGTATCCAAAACAACTAACCATTTTAATCCCAAGATCAGCAAACATCCTACAGATCATTACATTCAACAGAAAAGGGAATATCATAACAAGCATGATTCCAACCATATGTTAAAAATAGTTCCAATGGTTAGATAAAATATCGACATATATTACCATAACGGAAGAGAAAGAAACAAGTCATTCATATTTCTCTTCACACAAGCTCATGACTGTACCGTCTCCTTGAAAGGAGAACATTCACCTAAAAACATACGAACATACCTATCGAGCCACAAAAAGGACCATCATTTTGTTAAAATCAATTATAACAAAATTCCAGTAACATATTAGTAGTGCAGCAGCTCTTACGCAAAAACAGATGAATGTCTACCAACAGTTACTCATGACCTTCCACGTGAAGCGTCAACAAGAAGAAATTCAATGCCATCGTCTGTCGAGGGGAAGTCGACAGTTCCTTAGTTCATCGAGCTTGAGACTAGATATATATATATATAAATAAATCAAACGAGGCCACCAAAAGCACCAAAGTTCCATTTAAGTTTAAAATATAACATTACAGTATAGTAGCTCTCATGCCAAACAGTGGAGACTAACTACCAAACAGACTCTGTATGACCTCCCACAAGAAGCGACAGACAAGAAGATGATCACTGCTATTTAAAGAAGTCCAACAAAGCCAAAACATTACATGTTCATAATCAGGCTTATACAGAAGCAGTGACACTGATTACCTATCAAGGATTTAAAACTAAATCAATAACAATATTTACAATAAAGCTTTTTACGAAGCCGATATACTAGATATCTTTCTATACTCGAGGAACCCAACAGTGTCGAAAACAACAGTAAACCAAACAGGCTTAATTTGAGGCAAAAATACAGGTTACCTTCCAAGATTCAACTGAATCCGAACAACAGTAACAAGATAAATAAAATTAAATGATTCCATCTGTGCCAATCAATGGTACACATTTAAAAATCAGGCAAAAGTAAATCTAAATACTGATTTCAAAACAAGGAATCCGACTGAACCCTTATCAATTTTTCGCACAAGTTTGCACAGAATGTAAACGTAAAAATACACCCAAAGAGTCTGTACCACAAAATCCTTGCAACACGAAGGTATTCTTACAAAATAACAGAGGTCGTAATACATGTTATTCCTTCAAGTCTCTGGCACATCAATTACCAATATTCAATTATATTTAGCTTCAACAGTGGTCCAAATATATGAATCATTCAATCGACTCCGCAGAGTCGTTTCGATTACAACAAACATAAATATATACATATTGCATACTGTCAACGGGTTGAAACCCATAACCACAACGCAAGGAAAAACAACCTCAACAGGGTCGCGATGAGATACAGTAACACAAAGTTATTTATTAACAAATAACTTTAAATTTCAAACGAAACCCAACAAGAATCTATAACCACAACCAATATTGACGGCAAGTATCAACAACAAGCATCGACTACGAGAATCAATCAACAAGCATCACAGTAGCCTGAACCCAGCAAGGGAATCATGCACGGGTTCTCACAGAGCAGGATAAGTACCCTTCAAGCATACGTTTCACAGGCTTACGCCGGAATGTAAAACGCAATAAAACAGAATAACAGTTCGAAATACAACACACACCCTTCAAGGGTTAAATTTGAAAATCGAACAGCAAGAAGATACAGTAACAAAATCACCCGTAACTGCCATAAAATCATCTAAACCCATAAATCATTTGAACAGAGTTGTTCTAATGAAATCACTTGAAAGACAGCAAGATTTTTAAAGGTTAGGGCCTAACATGCCTGGATATTTGCTCAAAATTCCGAAGCAGACCACTGAAAGAGCTCAAACCTTCTCTTCCTTTTCCAAGTTAGAGCCACCAACAAAATTTTGCTATTTCCATGACTTATATATTTTCCTTGCCAGAGGAAAGAGCTAGTTACGCTCATTCTTGCCATGCAACACCAAGAAGACTGGTGCGAATAACCAGTGAATAGACAGAAGGAAAACCAGAGTGCATGCAAAACTAAACAAACCATTAACTTTCCATTTTGCATGCCTTCTCGCGAATCCGAGCTCGATTACCGAGTTCATTAATGGCATTTACTCCCATTTTCCCGCTCAAACTCCACTGCCACCGACCGCCATAGTTGGCGATGGACAAATGAAATTCCAAGACCATTTCCAACTTTGGTGACCTGCCACGTCGGCTCAAGTTAGCCGTTATAAAACCTCCACCAAATTACCTATCTTTCATACTTATCCACGCATTTATTAACATAGAAACTGCCGCCCATGGTTCGCACCCCTCCATAGGTCCCCTTTATACTTGCTCATTAGTTAGGTTAGTAACTTAGGTTAGGATTTAGGATAACACCTAGTCTAACCTCTTAGAACATAGATACTAACTTAGTACATTAGTTCTTAGCCTAGGTCTAGGTTAGATTAACACTAATCTAACCCCTAGGTTAAGTTTAGTTTTAGGTTACTAACATTAATAATTCCAGTTAGGTCTAACATTTCATATGCTCAAAAAAAGACCTACAACATGCATTCTCGAACAGGGTTCACTCTGTACTGCCATTAGGCTACAAAATTACATGTAACTGAATTATTACCTGGTCCATGATCAAGACCTTCCAGATATACTTCGATATCGGGAACCAATCCATTTCACACGATCAACCTGAGTTATACTCGGACTAGCTTACTCAATGCATCCAGACCTTGCAACCTGCTCAAGGTCTGTAATTTTAATTCATCACGAACAAACTTAAAGCAATACTTGGATCAATTCCACTGATCCAAGGCTAGGTCTTATAGATGGATAACTCCATAATTCATTCCGAGATCAGATTAAACTCAGGTGTGAAATGAAAGAAATAAAAGAGTCCAATCATATCCTGACTCAGAAAAAGATTTGCAATCTGCAAAGAAGATACAGTACATATCAAGCATGACTTCACAATCAAGGAACACATCCTTTTTACAAAGAAATCACATATCAACACTTGTATTCTCAGGAGTAAGTAACAACAGTTCAGGGTGTTACAGATCTATTCTGCATATTTTTGATAGTGGGATTTTGTATTTGTTTATACACAGGACAAACAATGGTAGTTCAGGGTAGGATTAATTGTTTTTGAATGATTTTGGTGGGAGATGAAGCATGACAAAGTTTATTATACCGGGTCTTTTGAGGGAATTCACAACAATGGATAACTTCACAACAAAAAGCTCTAGAATAGTCAAGACATTCCTTCAACCATAATGTGTGCTTCAATGGAGGCCTAGATCAACACATTTTCACATAATATTTGAAACTCCAACATGAAGGCTCAAATTGGAAGACACACTTAAACACTAGAGTTTATGATTAATCATTCCTAAGGTACACTTAAAGACTTACGATAACAATATATATCAATAAATGATAGTGAATTGATTTTAAATTTGTTTATCTCATCCAAGATGAAGGATCTTCTTGAAATGAAATTGAAAATACCATTAGATTGTCACATGGACAAGATCATGTGTGATTTCAAAAACAATTCAAGTATAAGATTGCAATAGGAATGAAAGAAACTATTGGTAGACATTTTGAAAATAAAGCGGACACAAAATTGCTATAGATTAGACACAAATTAATTCTGAAAAATTGCTTATATTCATCGGCGGAAAGCTTCCAAAGCAATCTCAGTGCTTGTCAATGGCTATACATCTGCAACCAACTTGACACAATAGAAAATCTAACACGAAAAAAGAAAATAACAGTAATCTCGGCTTTTGCCTCTCGGAAGATGGCTTTCTCAAATATTTTCTCAAGAATTCATACTCCAACATTTTGCAAGAGTATTCTCATTGCATTTATACATTTCATTCGCTCAATTTCCCCCCAAAAAATAAGAATATTTGAGGGACCTTTACTTGTTACCCATTTTCCTCAGAAAGTGACCTTTAACAAATTTATATCTGAAAGCTCCCGGTGATCCGATTCTGGTGATCATGTTTTTGTGCCCTCCACCGATGACTAGGATGTCATGCCAAAACCTTTCATACAACAACCATTGATTCTTCACCCTTTCTACTTTATATCAGATCCATCCACGTGTTTCTTTGGTGTAACTACAAAGGTGAGGCACGAGACAAGTCTCCAAACAAGCATGGTCCTTCCACGTGTCCCGGCCCTTTAGGAAGTTGCTTGAAAATTTTAAGGGAAGGGAAGGCCTGGTGGAAACCTCCACATGTCTCCCCGGCGCATCTCCAAAAATAAAACTCAAGGGCGGTCCCTAAACATGCGTGGTCCTTCCATGCCATGAAAACATATAATCTCATTCTTAACACACCTTAACAGTGACAACTGAAAACATTTTTTCCCATTAATACAAGATCCGATATCCTCCACTAATGGGATATTGGGATTTTGGTCTGACATCTTTTTTTATACAACAAACAAGCATGGGGCACAAGACTTGACAAATGGAGGACAAAGTTTTTATGCACTTGATTCAAGGAGATAGAAAAATTGACAGAGACCACAAACCGAGGAATTTCAATGACAAACGAGGTGAGACTAATTTGAGCACCAACACCTACTACTCTCTCATTGCATAGATCATCTTGACATTCACATTTGGGGGCATCCTAATTCCCCCATAGTACCCGATGACACACTTTTGTTCCTAGTTTAGAATTGACTACCGAGGGCATCCTTACCTACACGAACATCACTTTGCAGATATACATTGGGGGCATCCTTATTCCTCCCTTAAAATTACAAAAACATTTTTTATTTGATTTTGATTAGATGTACTCTTGCCTCCTTATACTACTATATTTTACACCTTTTCATATCATGTTACTATGGTTTATAATATGATTTATCATTTTTCATACAAACATGCAAGTTCACATGGTATCTTGAGGTAAATGTAGGTCACTTATAGTTTTTACATGATATATAATGCTTAACCCTATCTATTACTAGTACCACTGAGGCTCCTATGGGAATCTACCATTTCCCACCGACAATCAGCTTCTATCATTAAAATATTTCACATTTTCATTCCTATATTCAAATATTACATTGTGGCATACTATTTATCTTTCCTAACATGCTAACAAGTGCTTCATGTGTAGCATTTTCCTTGCATGAATCCTTCTAATCATGGTTTTCTGATTTTCTTGTATATTGTTTTCTATTATTTGTGGGCTATGCCCTATGTTTAATTATTTTCTTGCTTACAAAATCCTTGATGGTTTTGATTATCTTGTGAAACTCGAGTGGTATCTCATGTATGCAACCAACTCCTTTTGTGTCCTTTTTTTCTATTTTCCTATATGATTTCACTAGTTGTTATTTCTGTGTGCATTTCTTGTCTATCACTGACACTTTTATGCTAGCATTTTCCAATTAGTTTTCTTACACCATGGTAACTAACATGGTGTAACCCTTATTCCCCATGCAGAATACCTATATCGAGATATGCATATCAATTTTAACCTTCCTTGTTTGGGCTCCATTCACTCTTTTTCATCATACGCACCCTAAAAAAGTGGAGGAAAACATTGGTTGAACCTTTTCACCTTCCAAATAGTTACAAACAATAGTTAAATAACCACAATCAACATGAGAAAATCGGTAATCAATTACGAATAGGTCCAAAAACATATTTGGCCAAAATTCACGGCACAGACAGAACCACACAAGTACTAAAAAGAATGATGCACACTAGTGTCCCACATGGGTACTCCTGTTCTTGCGAAAAAATAATTACATAGCATTTTTAGTAGTTGCAAAGTTACTGATCTTCTCCGAGTTTTAGTAATTACTAGCCGAGTTTTAGATTTTAATCAATTATTAATAGGAAACAAAGTTTGTGGCATGTCACAAAACACTTATTGAGGAACCAAAGTAGGAACCAAAAAGGAACACATATGGAAGTGACACTTAGGGCATATGTAGGAAAATGATATTCCTAAAACAATGTATCACTTGAGGCAAGTTACAAATTGGGTTTATGATCATCTACAATGGAACTTATCTGTGGGAAAGATTTAGTGGTTGGAGGAAAAACGTACAAGATCTACCAATACACTTAGTGATCTCGGGATGTTGAAATACAAAGTTTAGTATTAGAATGCTCAAATCCCTAGTTTGGTGACATGTAGCCCAAATCCTTCATATTATTCTAACTAGATTTTAAGCAACAAGTCTAGAAGTAGGAAAAAATTTCTATCCCTTTCTCTTCTAGCATTTCGGTGTACACTAACCATTTGGTTTAGCTTTTTCCAATATGTATTTCCAATTTTACATATTTTTCAAGTTAAAGTTCAATTTCATTTACTTAGAGCACTTGTTTTCTTTCGCATTTCATATCTTATCCCAATGAAGGAAAAACACACAAGAAACCATGAAATGAATCTAAAACATGATTAGACAAAGATGATATTCCAAAGAACTACACACACATCATTATCACTACATAAATGTAAAGGTCACCCCTAAGATCCTTATCCTTCCTTTCCTTTAGAATTCTATAGTACACATTTTGTACTATTCCATTTGACACGCTTATTCAACACTCATTCGACACATTACTTGAGACAATCTTATTTCAACTCCTTATGGTACACTTTTCTTTTCTACTTTATACTACTTGAATCTTTATTCACTAGTATAAAGTGGAAGAAAATGTAGTCACTAGATCATGCACTTACTATGTACATATAACATCTAACTATGTCATTTATATGCATGATTCCTAAACAAGATAATTATTCATTAACAACCCTTTTAATTTTATTTGAATGTTAATTTTATGATTTTCATCTTTATTATTTATTGTTTCGATTTACAAATTACCATTTTATATACCAACCGATGTCCTAGCATGCTCTAATTTAGTTTTTAATCCTTCTAAGAACCCTATACAGAACCACCCATGAGGGATAAGAGTGCCTATGCTTTGTTATCCCTCCGGGTGATTTTTTTTTCTCTCTCTTTTGCACACCTTTCGGATGTTACTTCTTTCTTGTCTTATGTTATCACCCTTATTCAAATTTTATCTTGTTAAACATGAACATTGTGCAAAGGAATCATATATATACATGGCTTATTTAACCTCATTAGGAGGAATCATTTCAAGGGACACTTACTACCACAAGGAGCTAAATATTTAGTATTGACTACATCACCAAAGGACTACATTATTCACTGCATAGGGGGAGCTAATCTAAATTCCATACCACACATTTTACATTGGAACAAACTAGTTGTAGCGTGCTATTCTTTGTGCCATTGACACCATGAAAACTTAGCTCAAGGGACACTATTCCAAGCAAACACACACACACACACACACACACACCGAACTACATTAGTTTGAAATGTAGTGCGGCGCTCGATGAAAATCACATTGGGGTGACCACTAAGGCTGATCGACTCAAGCATATGAATTATTTATTCATATAATGTGTAATTGAGTATTGTGTAAGTAACTAGGGTTTATTTTATAGGTACAAGTGTGACTTAGAAAATTTATATAAAACCCAATGTGGTCTACAACAAACAAAAAATGACAAGAAATGAAACGAAAAAATTCTAGAACCAAAGCTATTCCATAGACACAAATGCCTAGAACATACACTCGATACCTAGGTGACCCTATTCTACTCCGAGATGATTCCGTCTATGTGATAGTCACTTTCCGAGAATCGTATACGAGCTTGAACAATCTAAAATTATCGTTTCTAAATCAATCACTAGACAATAATCATCTCGGACCTACGGAGGCAAGATGAGTCATTCTACAAACCTTATTTATCACTCATACTTGTATTTATATAAATAGATCTTTCTTGAATATTGTTATATTTATTTGATCAGTGGTGCCCATATCTTAAATGTAATTTTGTTAAATTAACATCATCGTTTCCTAAAGAAAACCATATCCCAATACAAATAATAATTCCAAAAGAAGGCTTATATGAACTAAATCTCAAACTTTATAAAATTTAACTACCCAAAGTAAATGCTCATCCAAGAATTGACATGAAAATTAAATAAACCAAAATCTAAAATATAAAAATTAGATATCTCTCAAATAAAAAATCATCTACGTACAACAAAATAAATGCAAAGTGGTTGAATAGTTTCCAAGGCTCATTATGGCCCCCTTTAAGCTCCCAAATGGCCAACATGTTCTAAAAAATTACATGTACCCTATGGGTAGGTGTGTAGAAGGGTTTTGGGAGTGTGGGACAAAGTTTACTTGTCCCACACACCACTCAAAAGTGTGGTCAAAAGTGAAATCCGAGTTTACTAAAAATGGAATATTTCTAACCACTTAATTAAAGCAAAGTTAAATAGAAACAAGTAAGTAGATTATCATATTAACCCAAATAATATTTAGTTAATGATTGAATTAATTAATATCAATTAAATTAAATTAAAGTTCACATGAAGATGAGTATCAACAAAATAAGACAATAACAAATTAAATCAACACTTGTCACCATACACAACCCAAAACTCCCAATTCCAAGTCCAGATGACTCATGTTGGCCAAAGAGCTTCACGGAAGTTAGTCCCCCTCTATACTCTTAGTGTGTTTTAAATTTATTTCTTTACGTGTAGATCTAGGCACCTATTCATCATCTCGCACACTCAACGCACAAATCATACACCGCTTTCGAAATAACATGCAATTTAAAAATAACTATGCACAACACATCAATCATTCAATTCACGGAATACACACACATGCTTCACAATAACTTCCAAAACATCAATTAAGTTTATCAAAATGGATATATCTATTTATTATATCATAATTTATAACACATGCTTAACATTCACTTATTATTTCACCATTCATCATTAAAAATCAATTTGACACACACACCTAACTTGACCATTTGTGAACAATTAAACTTCCACCAATCTTAACATCCATTCCTCTAAAACTAATATTTTAGTGATTAAATAAATCCCATTAATTTTACTATATTCAAACATGACAATGTCAACCAATCTAGTTCATATTTGTATCCCTATCACTAACTATTTCAAGGGTTTACTCAATCACACTACTAGTTATTTATATTTTCCAAATTCATTTCTAACCTTCTTATTTTGATCATTTACCCAATAATGACCCAAGGTTATAATCAACCTCGTTACACCTATAATTTTTAGTTTTCTTCAAGTATAGCAAGACATTATTAATAATAGTATGATACCAATAGAGATTCTACATATCAAGCAAATTCTGGGTTACAAGAAGTGACAAACCTTGTGCTGAAATAATTATGATCATCAAAATAAAGATTTTTTTATAATCCACCTAATTATATCCCAAACAGGTGTTGCAAGAAATGGGCATTACATTTTCTTGTTGATTGTAAAGTTTAGAGTTTCCTTAAGATATCCAACATGGCCAAGAATGTCAACCATGCAAACATAATGATCTATTATAGGTATAATAATTTGATAAAAACTTGTTCCATTGAAGTATTTAGAGTCCACATCCACTAAACATGCATGAATGAATGCTAAAAATTCACTCCCATTATGTGATGATGGATGTCCATGCCTGTTGTAAAACTCTACAACTTTGCATAGATCTCTTGTCTCTATATGTGATCCATCTCCTACACAAAAATGCACCATTTTACAACCTTTAATCCAACTACACATCCCAATATATTTTAAATTCCTCTATCTTTCATCAATCTCCTTAAATTTTGAACTTCGCCCTAACTACATATTTCTACATAGATGTTTGTGAGAAGAACATAAGTTGTGACATTTTTACACCGAGAGGTGTTCTACAATGGAAGGAAAGACTGTAATGGAGTGTATTGTTCAATTTTATTCTTGACATTAAATTTGACGTTCATTTGACCATTATGTGACAATTTATTCATAAATTTGACTTCTATTGACTTTGTCACTTAAATAGTTTTGTTACTTTTTCTTAGGGAAGTCAATAAAAATTAGTAATATCTTGGCCATGTAGCAATGTTTGAGTCTTTTTCCTTGAATATATATTTTTAAGAGTGACACAATCACATAGCTAAATGATTCCATTTGCCACAAATCAATGGGAAATTGGTCATGAACTTAATAAAGTTATTGATTAAAGAGGTATGTATAAAATCAAACCTAAGAATCTTGACATTAGTATCTATTGATGTATTTCATATATATACATTTATCATATTATATTTATTTTTAATTGTTACTTTTTTTGGTATACTTATACTACACATGCATAGTTAGATAGGTGCCTTGTGATTGATATCTCTTGGTGTATTTTAAATAGATATATTTAAGATATCTATACTAGTTAAGATATAACTAAAAAGAAGAGCCACTATAAATAATTTTAAGCCCATATTTTTATGTGGTCTAAAAGCACTAAGAAAACACAAAAACTTGCAACTATACATTTGGTAAAAAAACACTTCCATTAAAATTTAATGGTTGTCCATGCCCCTGCTCTAAAGAACCCATTCTAATAGAGGATAGGAGAATGCTGGAAAAGGTTGCAGAGTCTAGATTTACACCCACCGATTGAAAGAAGAAGCATTTAAGCACTCATATTTCACTACAAAACAAAAATAAAAATTACAATATTTTAGTTCTAAATTTTCCTAATACCTACAATTTTCCAAGAACATGATGAAAATTTGAAAACCCACTACAAATATACCCCAAATCTTATGGGTTACTTGTAACCTCCCTCCTAAAATTAACCATGAAAATACGTCTAATTTATTTTACTAACACATTGATTAAGATAAATATACATAATCTCTCTTAAGTTAGGAAGAACATGTTACCAATGTTTACCTATTTCTACTTATCATACCTACACATTGAGAGGCTTACGATGTCCATAATTAGCCTACATGTACTCTAATTTCATTTCAACTTAATCATAAAAACATTTCACTTATTGGTACAATGTGTCTCTACATGATACAAGTGTTCTAAATGTTTAATCCTCAATGTAAAATTGCAATTCAGTACATGCTTATTCAATCACCCATTTTTTCATAAACACTTCATATAATTCAAGACAAATGAGTTGATAATTTCAAATGAATACCACCATGCATATAAATCAACATTGTTTGATTGACTAATTTATAAATTAAGATCACTTATTTATTCATTTACACTTCTTTGTCAATATAACAATTTACACAATTTCATCACACAAATTATCCATATGAAAGCATTTTGTAATTAGAGTTCTAATAAAATGGGTTTATCCTTCATAACATGTACACATTTTGGTCGAATACAACTTAGCCACTGATTTGTAAGATCTAAGGTCTTCCTCATTTTAGTTCAATTTTCCTAAAGATATATTTGTTGAAATATGTAATTAAATCGAAGGATCCTGAATAGTTTATTAAATGTAATAATCATCTTTCAAATCTACAAGTTTATAAAATCACGTAATCTTTAACATTATAATCTAAAAGGTTTACAATTTCACTTTTATTTATTTTATATAAATCACAAATATAAATACTTTGATATGATACTCACCAAAAAGGAAGGCAATGCAAATGTCGTAGAGAACCAATTTGTTGTCCAATTGCAGTAAGAGAAAGAGCATCATCAAAGCACTTTACCTCTAACCACAAGCCATATGGATCCCCACACACCTCTCAAATATTGAGAGTGGCCCTACCCTTCATGAGAAGGAATACATGGCAATCAATGAAGTGAGAGAGAGAATCATATCTCGTAAGTCATTACCCAATCAAATAGTAACATCTACAGAGTATAAATATTATACATCCTAAAATCATAATCTTGTGATTTTGATTTTTGCCAAAAATCTATAGAATTCAGTAGAGTGTAGTCTCTTATCACTTTGCTTGCCTCAACAATGATTCCTAAATTCACCGGCATATCATCCAATTTATCTTGGAAGCTCACCCGAGGAATGCGTAAGTGCTTTGAGTCCCTCCTTTATGTGAGCTTCATGAGAACACTCCTTCTTAACATGAGGATGTAATATAACCAGAAAATAAGTGCATTCATTCATGGAATTTAAGATATAAGCATTAACTCCTAACCTAATGCACCCGAGCATAGAACAACATGATCAACTTAATGTAAGTAGAATCAACCATGAGATAACATCAAGGAAACTTGTAACACGCATATGAACATAGGAAAATGCACAAATCAAGATCCATCACATGAGTGTTTCAAAATCACTTCATTATATTTATAAGCCAAAATATGATAGCCAAGATTACATCAAAAGAGTTCCATTTGTGGAAATGTTCACACTAGCAAAGCTTACTTTACATCACAGAGCTCTCCATTACACATTTTTGTAATCTCTTCTACTCCTTATCTATGTTACTTATCTCCCTTATTTCTCTACGAAAACCATCCATCCTTTTTGAATAATCATCCTTCTTCCATCTTAACCGCTCATCATTTTCTCTTGCAAAATCTTGAGGGAATCGCATCATGATTGTTCTACCACTACCAAGGAATATGCCAGGTGTCGTCATGCATTTCCATCAATCGATTTCCTTCTAGTATGCATGTGTTGACTAATACTTAACAACATCGAGTCCTTATGCTTTCATAATAACCGTATTGATTCCCCGAATATCCTTTCCTTGAGTAGAAAGTCTCCATGGCTTATTCACATCTATATTTGGTAGATTTTCCGTTTTCTCCCTATGCGTCTTTTCATGATGTCCAAAACTCACTAAGTCTCAAATATATTCTTCCTGCCATGATCCTTTGTGCCCTACTTTCGCATTCCAAAAGGATTCATTCCTTAGGTACTTAGTTACTTTAGGGGCCTAACATCACCCCACACTAAACTAGTTTCCGTTCTGACAATCCTTTGTGCTTCATGAACAAAAATATTATCGATCGAAATACTTCTGCAAAGAATAAAGAATAGTGGTTGAGAGAGAATATAAATAATTAATTGAGTAATGGGGGATGTTATGTGACTAATTGGAGGAGTTTGGGGAATTCCACATCTATCTCATCCTTCAATTTTTCCCAGGCCTTCAACTCTGATAAGGCCTTTCCTAGCGCTTCACCTATGACACTTGGTACCTGGTCTGGGGTGATCTCTTCCACCCTCCCCTTTAGCGTGTTGATAGCCATTGCCAATTCCATGCAAACACCCTCAAACTCATCCATCCATTTGGTGATGGAGTCCCATAGTTCACTAATTCTGAAGTCCAGATTCTCGCGTTTTGTCTTGTTTTTCTCCTTTTGAGCCATGGTGTTAACCACCAACCGTGTGCGCGCGCTCTGCCTTTTTGCTGGGGATGGTCTCTTGCAAAACTTTGAGGTCTTCCTCTTCCTTTATTACCCATACATTGATGATTAGATCATATTTTCTACAGCTGTTGAAGCCCCTATCTTCTAGTATATTCACCTCCTTGAGTTGGGAGAGAAAATATTCCAACTCCGTGATCCAGGCTTCAATTACAACCTTGTTTTCTTCTTTTTCCTTTACGAACTCTACAACTATGGGGCCTACACCATACTTGTTGTTAATGAGTAACATCCCCATGAGGTCCTCAAGGTACTCCATCTCATCCCCGTAATCGGTCCTAGCCTAGCTCACCAACACCAGACATTGCCCCAAATTTTTTTTTCATGAGGGTGCCACTTAGTCATATGCCTCCTTCATTAAAAAAATGTTCTCCTTAACCCTCACACAACCTATATATTTCCTTCTCCTTTCTCTTCTTCTCTATGATCAAGGTCCGAATAGTGGCCCTTATATCCAGACCGTGCTGATTACATCTTAGTACATATTTTGCATAGCATTGTATGCTTGCCCATCTGTGAGGTGGTTAGGATCCACCACTTTATATGTATCTACTCCCTTCTTCTTTAAGTTAGTGGTACCGATTGCATGATCATTTACCTTGAACTTAAGTTCCTTTGTGTGGCAGTGCATGCTGCAACTGAGCATCTTCCTCATCCTAGTCACACCCCCTTCTTGATCCATCAAATCGCAACCATGCAAATTTTCTGGTGGGAGGGTGGCTTGGAATATTACATGTAATACCTTCGTGGGGTCATCCGTCAAGTCCATGTGTGGGGACACGGGTGTACACTTCTTCCTCTTATCTTTGCACTTGGTTATTTAATTCTTCAACCCAAGGGGGAATCCCTTATCCTCATTTATAGTAAAGTAGTCCGCTTTATCTCCCTTTGGGTTGGCGTTTTGTGGTGTAGCGGCCTCGTGCGCTAGAATCTTCTCATCCACTATAGAGTGTTCTTATCTTTCTCCCCATTTCTCACCTACATCCATGGTCTCCACCTCAGCCTCCTGTCCCTCTAGTTCTGCTTCCAATTCCACTTTGAAAGTGGTGGGGTATTTTTCCTCTCCTTCCTCTAAGCCTGCTATGGGGCTTGATGTGTCGGGTGTCTTTTGTCTCTTTTCTTCCAGATTCTTCCTTTTTTCCTCCCCTCTTTTCCTTATTTCTCCTCTTTGCATCTTAGAAATGAGGACTTGACACCATTTAGTTTAGAAGTACCGACACCCTTGCTCTCATTTCGGCACATGTAGTACTTCCTCTTTCTGGAGGTATCCAACCTTCCTTCATCTTGTTCTTCTTCCTCTTCCTCTTCCTCCTGCACTTTGTTTTAATGGGCGAGATTGGTGTCTCCCATGGCTTTAGAAAGGGAGATTCTATAACCTCCACCTTAATCCCTCCTTGTGTTTTGGGGTGTAGCTGTGAAAACACCTGATGGACATACCCCTTGATGGTAACACTAGCTTGTGGGTGTAAGTCTAGAAAATATAGTTCCAAAACTTTGACGTAGGCAGGTTGAGTGCCATACTTATATGTAACACACAATGTGTGGACATCAACATCCACCTTGTCTACATCAAAAATCAACTTATGCATGTCCTTGATCTGGTTGATGGCACACTTCATATATCTGGTTGTGAATGCGAAGGGGAGTTTGCACCATGGCCCCATCTCTCCTTTGGCCATCATAAACCTTGCTAGGCAAAAGTGTTGGGTAATGAAATTTTTTACCTTGTCTCCAACAACTTATGGTAACTCATGGGGATGTACCACTCATTCTCAAAATGTCCATACAAATTCTCATACCATATATTCATCCAAGCCTCGTAATATCTCAAGATGGTGCCATCGTAGGTGAATTTTTCACATTGGACTATAGAGGACGTGTGCACGGGTGGGTGAACCCAAATGTTCTCATCTGGTCCATTTGGGACACTAATCTCCCAAAACACAATCAATAATAGGATGGATCCCCAAGTGATCTTTTCTCCTTCCTCATTCTATACCCATACCTCTTCGATAATGCCATTCGTAATGAATTAGGAAAAATTGTAGTGTGCCCTCTTGGATACCCTATAGGCCATGTATAAGAACCTTCGGTTAATGTCCTTCCACCTTTCTAATGCACCCAATTTGTAACTAATGAGATAAGAGGTGACTCTCAATGCTAGGTCTAGGAGATCTATAATTACCTGTTCCTACCCCCTTCTCGTAGTTTAGCTTTTTTCTAGCTCCTCGATCTTGGTAGTGGCACATAAATAAGGTGTCATATCTTCTCCAATGTTCTATAGGCCCATAATCATCTAAATAAAATGGCATGTGATCCTCATTCTTCTTCCCGAAAAGTAGAATAAATATTCATACACCCAAAACATTTACCACCTAAAACATAGGGTGGGTTTGGAAAAGAAGGGAAACTCCCATAGCTAAAAACCACAATATTTTACAATGCTTGTTGACCGAGTCATCAACCTTATGGTTTCGAGCTCATACACCATTCGAGTGCACGATACTAGGTCCTCCCATATCAAATTTTCATTATCGGTCGCTTGCGTTGTATTCGATGATCTTACATTTATATAGCTTCAAGCTCCACTTTTCGGCCTTAATAACTCCAGGAGGGTATTGCATCTCTGAGTAGATCTCCATGAGATCCTCCTTTTCCACCACTGGTTTCTTTTTTGAGCCTTCTTTGGTGCCATCTCCCTCTCCTTTTTCGTTCATGCCCTAGGTGTTATGTTCCTTTCTTTCAACTACCCTAACTCGAAAAATTCCACTTCTCTTTCACTCCACCTCCTTCCTACTCTGCTATCTTCTTCCCTCTATGTTATGTCACAAGATTTTACTACAGCTTTGCACAAGTCCACTGGTTCGTGATAGTACTTTGCATCACTCTTCTTTAAAAATATTTGTACTTTGAGCTTGAGAGCACAAAATAAATTCTCTAAGGAAAAGTAGTCAAATTGACTACTCTTACCTCCTATTTATACTTTTCTCGATGCCTTAGAGTTCCTTTGACCACACACCTTATCATAAATTTTTAATAAAACAATTTATTTCACTTAAGCTATCTTCCATGACTTCCCCTCATGCTTCATAACTATAACCTTTTGGCACTCCAATAGTACTAATCTTCCATAAACATTCTTCATGCATGTTGTTGTGCTAAAGTACATAACCTATGTGTCGTCTACTAAGTAGTTCCCCATGGTGTTTCCTGCCTTGTGTTATACCACACGGTCCTTCCCTTATCTATGGTCTTCAGAATTCTCTCAACCCACCTTCATAGCCACACAAATTTACATACCTTAACCATTATGTTACTCATTCTTTTGTCTTTGGGCTAATGTTTCCCAATAGGTCACACGAATAGTTTTGGGTCCCATGTTCAATATATCTACATCATGTTCAATATAGATGCTACTTGACCCCATATAAAAATGTATGCACGTTCCCCCATTCATAGAACCTCTTATAGTGAAATTATCCACCAAAACACTAACACGTAACAAAAATATGAAAATGATGAAAAAGGAAACAAACAAAAGGACTAAAAGAAATCTAAACTAATTGGAAAAACTGCCTTATTTTTTACTATACATAAGCCTTATTTATAGTAGGGCTTTAGCCTACTCCCATTGAAGTAACTTGGTAACCTCATCCCATATAGTGCTTGTAATTGGAACGCGCCTGAATCGAGGATGTATGGTCCTAACCAATGGAATTTCAGTTTCCCAAGATGGCACATAAATTTAGAGTCATAAAGCAAGACCATATTCCCAACCTTGAATTGTTTTTTTATATGATGATCATGTCATGCTTTTTATCGTGCCTTCTCAATATTTTGACTCCACCTAGTAAGTGATTGCCTTTGGTCCAACCGCATTAATGTTTCCATGCAGCTTGTAGTGCTTTCTCATTAGCTAATCCTCCTGTGTGCGTAATACATAGAGACGGTAGCATAAAATCTACTAGTAAAAAGCTTTCACGGAAAACACCAATTGAAATTGTTTTTCCCTTTTCAATCTCTTGTAGGTTTTCTTATATACCCATAATATGGGTGAGACTGTATCATCCCAATATTTTCTTCCCACATCACAAATTTTGGTCGTGTTTGACTCAATATCTTGTTAAATGCCTCGCAGTTCCATTACCTTGAGGGTGATAAGGGTGGTCTTGTGATAAGCCACCATGTACTCTACTAGCAAAACCCCAATCATCTCATTCAAAAGTGTTTTCCTTTGTCACTAGTCGATTAAAGGACACCCATACCGATGATTATGTTTTCCCATAGGAATTTTTCCACTATGGTCACCGTGTAGTCCTTGGTAGGAATTTCCTCTACCCACCTTGTTAAGTAATCAAAGTGTAAGTAATGATTGCGTGGTAGGTGAAATCGGTCTTACAAAATCAATCGCCCACTTCTCAAATGGTTCTATGCTAGCTATCAGGTCTCAAGGGAATCTCATCTCTTCTTCCTAGTTTGCTAAGGCATTGACAATGGTCACATGCCTTGCAAAAATCAATACAATCTGGTATATGCTTTCCCACCAAATCCCTATGAGTAGAATCTTAGGCATGGTGGCATTCCTAGTTTAGTACCCTCCTGCAATCCCACTATGTGATTCCTTCATGATTGTAACACACTAATGTTCTAACACGCACCGGTACAAAATATCATCGCACCTAGTTTTTATAAGTCCCCACTAATTAATATATAGGGTGCAACATGTATGGCTAACTGCTTCCTTTCCAAAGTCTTCATTCCCTTCAATGCCAAACCTATTTTGAGAAACACAACAATATCTTCTAAGTCAGAGGGCATGCACCACAATCTAAATAGTTTCACATCTGACATTGTATCCTTAATGCTTTGCGCGTCCTCCCCTGAGTCAATCCTTGATAAATGGTCAGGTCCCAAATTACTCTTACCCAATTTCACAACCATAAACTTGAATTCTTGACACCCTTGTAAAATGAGCTTGTTTACCAAGTACTTAAATGCCATGTGGTCCATGTAGAATATAAAGGGTGTTTCTAGTAGATACTGCCTAAATTTGTGTAGTGTGTAGATCATTGACAATGCCTCGCGCTTAGTAGTAGTATTGTTCTATTCTGCGGGGTTATATTTCTACTAGAAAAACACAAGGGTGGTTAACAATTTCTTCTCCAAGTTGTGCTAAGATTTCCCCAATCGTAACTCCTGAAGCATCAACATGTACATGGAATGGCTTATCCCAAGAAGGAAAGTATAATATGGGTGCAATGATAAGCTTATTCTTCAATGTGTCAAACGTTGTTTCTGCTATGCCTCTCCCTAATGGAATGTACATCCGTGCTTCAACAATCCTTCCAGTGGTGTGGCAATTTTGGCATACCCCCTTATAAAATTTCGGTAATACCCCATATGCCTAAGGAAACCACGCCTTGCACTCTAGCTGCTAGGTTCCCCAATCCCACAATAATGACAAATTTGGTAGGATCCACCAAAAACCTTCCTTACATATGATATGCCCCAACAAGGTTCCAAATGGAGTAGTGAAGAGACATTTCTTGATATTGAGGGATATGCACAACTACCGACATCTTTCAAACATCAGCCTCAGATTGTCACAATGGTCCCTTACTAATCCATATACCGTCTAATCATCAAGGTAGACTTGAAGAAACTTATGGATGAAGTCTTGAAATTCCTGCACCACAATGTGTGAAAACAAAATTGGCGTGTTCTTCAGTCCAAAAGGCATGAATGTGTAGGAAAATATTCCCCACTTAGTGGAAAAAATTTTCTTTTCTTGGTCCTCCTTTGCAATCCTAACTTAATGATATCCCAAGAAGCCATCTCGTGAATGAATAGATCTCATGCCCAGCTACTCCTTCTAGGATCTCCTTGGTGAAAGGGGTTGGAAAGGGATCAATGACACATACCACATTCAAATCCCTATAATCAACATAGATCCTTATCCTCCCATCCTTTTTAATGCTAATGACCATTGGGCTTATCCATTTTAATTCCTCAAAGATTCAATGATACCTGAAGCAATCATCTTGTCTATCTCTTCCTTGACCCAGATGTGTATATTTGGATTCATTTGGTAAGGTATCTTCTGAATTGGGTGCACTCCCTCCTTTAGTTTGATCCACATCTCCCTAGAGAGTGGTGAACTTCCTTAATCTCATGGTAGATGTGAGGAAATAAATCCTAAAATTCATACAATGTATATATGATCTTTAAAACCTTCCTTTCTGACCAATAATCCCTAATAGTAGCCTCCTTAGGTTCTATTTATGAGTCAATGTTAACCTTCTTTATTTTGAGAGGTTCATGGTAAGCGCGCAATTGCTCACTAGCACTATCCGTTACCTTGTGCGTACCCATAGTATGGTTAACATCCAAGTTCTCCAGTTCCTCGCCATCTATCACATAGACCAACTTTCGCTTCTCTTTTACATGCATACATGCTCAAGTTGTATCTCCTTTGATTCTTCCTCATCAAAGAAATATTTTAATCTAGATTCACCCAATAATTCCAATATTCCATCCTCTACCATGGAACTATCTCCCATAGTTAGGTGCTTAAAACCTGCATCATCTCATCTAATGATGGCTTAGTACTCCAATATTCAAAATATTAAAGGAGGTTAGACACTCCTACTAGATTCCTATCTCGATGACACATCTCTCGAGTGAATGTACATTATATGTGCGCAACCTTGTAAGGTAGATTACCACTTATGCACCCATAAATAAGGTGACAAGGCTTCGGTTCCTTCCATCTAGACCTTTTCACATACTTGGACATGAAATGAGGTGGGTTCTTTCCCATGATAATTTTGTATGATAGTAGAGTGTATTTCTCCGCACAAATTTAACAGAGAACACAATTCTCACTTTGCAATGGGTTTCCCACCAACGTGTTGCGGTCCTTAGAAAGGTATAGCTAAGCATCCTTATCCTTTCAATCTCACACATCCAATGAGTCTCCATTTCTTGCAAAAAAATCGTGGTTGGGTCCCTCGAGAATAACTTGGTAACTTCTTTCTTCCTAGGTGCTTGACTGAGTGTGCCTTTTTTACTCTCATCATAGAGCCTCTTAACTACCTTCCGACTAACTCATATGTCTCGTGCACCCAATTGTCACATGCCACACTATTTCTATCACTTATAGATTAATTGTGTTTCCACTAAATAATTCCTTCCTTTGTCGGTCCACACAACTTCAGGGTGTCGGATAGTACGCACGTAAATTCTATTTTGGTCTTCTTCTCTTAAAGACTCAATATAGGGCACTAACTTCCCATCCGTCAAAGGAATGATAACATGTTCCTCTTTGTTCTCAAAAATTATATACCCCTTATTGAAATGTAAGTCAAAATTGTTCTTATAGCACCAGGGGCACCCAAGTAGCACTGGAAAGTTGTCCGCCTCGCCTAGTGTCAAGACTTTGAAGTCTCCAATGAAAATTTCCCCTTGGATAATGATAACATCGTCCTTCAAGATAGAAATTGGCATCACCTTTATCTTGTTAGCCATATACAACACATTCGAGGATGACTGTAATGGGGGCCTTCCCATTTGATTCCATTTGTCTAGGGTGAGAACATTAACCTCTACACCCATATCTATCATAGTATTGCTTAGGAGCCACCCATTGATTACTGTATTCAAGGTAATATCCTTATCAAAATCAATGATGTGAGGGGGAAGGTTAGCGTGCAAGACTTATCACTCATGCTCTCTTTCGGCATGTGGTACTTTTCCCATAAACATTCCCATAGAAAATGGATGATATTCTCCTACCTCAACATTTTGTATACTTCCTTGACTTCATCTAGATCCTTCTATGGAGCCTCAGAGCATCTCCTTTTCTCTAACTACCGTGATCAAGCTGCTCCTTTAGGCACTCGGATATATTCTTGTAGGCTTCAAATCACATCCATGGTTTCCTAATAAACCTCTTTTTAATGAGCAGGATTAGGATACTTCCCATGCACCACCTCTTCTCTTGTTACTAGTGGTTTCTTCTTTGGTAAATCCTAGCGAGTACAGCCTTAGCTTGCATTGTCACCAATATAGGTTTTAATTTTGACTTGTGGACCACCCTTGACATCCATTATGAGTCGGCCTTCTTTATGCTTGCCATTTCAAATCCTTTATCCTTCTATTATTACTTGATCATGTGTTCAAATAACTTTGGGAACTCTTCATACTTGTGCTTCTTTCCACACCAAGAACACCATAGTAAGTCGTGTAATTCATGCTTGTAATGTTTTGTGGACCCACAGTTATAACAGGTCTCGTGAGGAAATTCACTTCTTCCACCTCCATGATTTCCATGGCCTCTAAATCCTCCGTGAAAGCCTTGCCCATGAGCCCCTCCATCTACGCGCTCTTCATAGTGATAACCATCATCCTTGGAATTATTTGCAATGCTGGTCTGGTGTACACCAATATCAATGGTATCATGTATCTAGTCAATCAATCTATAATCCTTGGTGTCATGAGTAGTAGAGGTGTAAATATTGTAATAGCAAGACACATTCTTACGGATTGTGCATTGTAGTAACGGACACCTACTTGCATCATGATCTTTGTGGGAAATTTCATAGTCTAAAATTATGGTACATACCAATATCCAAGGACAAATGTCCTTTGTATGCCCCTATACCCCATAATACATGCACCATAGGCCACTATGAGTCGCATGCACCGAGTTTGAAGAAAAATTCTCTAGCTAATTTTCCATGGCAGAAATATGAGCTTTAAGAAAAGGACTAACACCGGTATCCACGCTTCCCACAACCTCAACATGCAAGGAAACCTCCAAGGCCTCACGTGGGTCTATGAAAGTCTTGTATGAAAGTTCTCTCCTGAAGGGTGTTATTAATCCTCCAACAAACCATTGAGCATGCTAAGAAGGATGAATATCATAAGATAATTTTGATAAGAGAGTTTTAAAATGCGCATCATACTCTCACACACTCTTTGCCATACCTTGTTTAATATCCTTCAATGCACTAATGCTCTTTTGTTTAAACTCAGGAATATGGAATTCAGCTAAGAAGGCATTACGTAATGTGGTATAATCTACTCGTGTTTAGTAGGGGTCATAATTCTAGTACCAACTATGCATGTGCCCATGTAACGTTGGTACAAACTGGTTTTCCTTCTATTATGGGGTAGTGATATCCTTCGTATGTCGTAACATCTCACATTTGTGTACATGCTCTGAGGCATCCTCAACACCTTTGAAATATGGTAGATGTAAAGACATTTCAAAAATACTTGTTGAGGTGGTTGAGGCCCTTTCCTACCCAAACCAAAACCTTGATTCCCCTTGATGTTTCCTCTACTACTATATCCAGTATATCCACCAACACCTATTCCTCCTAACCCACCATATCCTCTAGATCCACCAGTTCCACCAAGTCCGCTAGTTCCTATTCCACCTCATGTAGCTAGTAAGGGTCCTAAAGTGGTCATGCATTATGTCCCCAATGTCACATTGAACCGTGCAACAATAGTTTGTGATATTCCACCGCTACATATGTGTATCCCACACTACTTCCGATGTGATACCCAAGCTTTATGTACCTGTGCTTTTCCCAAATTTCATTCCGCATAATATACCTTTAAACATAGGAAATGTTTGTGCAACCATAGATGTGCCAAATGAAAAGTTATACCTCCTAGGTGCTGATCGGTTACTTCCACAAATACCAAATGGGTTGATAATACTTATCTTTGGATTTGGAAAGATAAGCACCAGGGGTTGGTCACCAAGTGGATTCGATTCCATCCAATGAATCTTTTCCTTTCTTTATATGACGAGTCTTCTAAAGAGGCTAAGGGGTTTCTCTTCGATGCTTGCCAAGATGGGGTAAAGATAGAATGCCTGTGTTCCACATCCTCCATGTGAACCTAAAATCCTTCTTGTAATGTTTTCCTCCATAAATCCATCACTCCTACAACTTTTTGCTATCTTGTTTACTCTCTCTCCCAAGCCTCATTATACTCTAGCTGCATTTCTTACCTCTCATTTTTAGCCGCAAGATCCGCCATCTTCCTCTACCATATCTTCCTTTCCCAATGCTCAGAAGAAGCTTAGCCGACCATAAGAAATGCTTCCAAACTTAGTGTAATGATGAATATCTTTATAGCTAAAGGGATAACATGCAAGAATGATCCTCTTTGCTCCCTCAAGAACTCAAACTCAACAATCTCTAGATAGGAATCCTTAGAAATTGGGTACTCCAACGTGTAAATTTTCAACAGTCTACTCCACCAATGATCAAAAACACGTGTCCAAGCCATATCAACATCTTGCAACCTATGATACTCATCTAGGGTCCATACTCAAGATATATATTACCAACTTGATCTATATGCATACGCTGAAATCCATTCGTAAAACTCCACTTTGAAATGAAGAAAATAAGGTATCATACAACTCATGATACATCTTTTCTTCTACCCATTTACGTGCATCAAAATTAGGTCCATCACTAAATCTCTAGGAAAACTCATCCTCCATGATTTTAAACCATGCTTCAACACTATCCAAGGTCAAGTGCTATGTCATCACGCACCATTATCACAATGTTTTTGAAAAGAGGTCCCGACAATGGAACCAAACTGTAGTCTCTTATCACTGCTTGCCTCAACAGTCATTCCCAAACGTGCCAACATATCATCTAGTTTATCTTGAAAGCTCACTTGAGGCACACAAAGGTGTCAAGTCCCTCCTTTATGTGAGATTTATGAGAACTCTCCTTCTTAACATGAGGATGTAATATAACCATAAAAATAAGTGCATTCATTTATGGAATTTAAGATATAAGCATTAACTCCTAACCTAATGCACCCGAGCATAGAACAACATGATCAACTTAATGTAAGTAGAATCAACCATGAGATAACATCAAGGAAACCTATAACACACATATGAACATAAGGAAAATGCATAGATCAAGATCCATCACATGAGTGTTTCATAATCACTTCATTATATTTATAAGCCAAAATATGGTAGCCAAGATTACATCAAGAGAGTTCCATTTGTGGAAATTTTCACACTAGCAGAGCTTACTTTACATCACAGAGCTCGCCATTACACATTTTTTTCCATCTCTCCTACTCCCTATCTATCCTTACTTATCTCCCTCTTTCTCTCGAAAAAACCATCCATCCTTTAAGAATAATCATCCTTCTTCCATCTTAACCACTCATCATTCTCTCTTGTGAAATTATGAGGGAATCGGGTCATGATTTCTCTACCACCGCTAAAACAATATGCCATGTATCGTCATGCATTTCCCTCAATCGATTGCCTTCTAGTATGCATGTGACAAATAATCTAAAAAATATCAACTCCTTATCCTTTCCTTGAGTCATAAGTCTCCATGGCTTACCCACATCTCGTATTTGGTCACTTTTCCATTTTCTCCTTATGCATCTTTTTCCGATGTCCAAAACTCACTTAGTCCCGAATCCATTATTCCTCGGCGTGAGCCTTCATGCCTCTCTAATAATTAATTCTACACGTGCCTTCACACCCTACTTCCATGTGCCACAAGGCTTCACGCCTTATGTACTTAGTTACTTTAGGTTCCCACCAAGTAGGTGCAACCTAATTGATGAAATCCATCAACTGTTAGTGCATGAATAACCCAAATTGATAATTCAAGAGGGTAACTTGTGTGTCAATCCACTACCTACCCCGTGTCCCCTCCGAACATTCATTATATGTGATTCCATATGCTAGGTTATCTATCACCCTAGTACTATCACCTCCTAAGCTTAACACATCTCACATTTTCACTCCTTAACCCAAGAATTGGCAAAAATACAATTTTCTTCAAGTTATAGTCTAGTTTAAGAATGTTATAAGTCATGTATAGTTTTACTTTATAATTCGTGCTTAAAGGTTCTAGCCTCTTCACTCAAATCATGCTTATGATTGGTTATGTTGACCAGTTTAAATATTTATCTATCAAAAATAATTCTCCTAAGATGCAATTTGACATATACAAACATGATCTCACAATTTGTTCTATTCAAGGTTTTGTACAAGTTTAAATGTTAAATTTTATAATTATTTAAACTTAAACAAGTATTATTTAGTAGACCATACAAGATTTTTCATGCCATAATTTATGGTTTCTAGTAAGTATATATGCATATTATATATATATATATATATATATATATATATATATATATATATATATATATATATATATATATATATATATATATATATATTACTAATTTTCATTGCAACTTTTTCTTTTATTGATATATATTAATTATTTACATCCTACATTTGTGAAACAAGTCAAATGAGCAAGGGATATGGAGAAGAGAGTTTTGATAAAATGTTATCCCACAGCCTAACAATCCTCAACATACCCAATCTTTAAGGATAGACCTTCATTCATAGACATGATAAATCTAACAGAACTATATGGTTCTCGGGGTGGTCTTGTACCCACGTTATATGATTTTCTTCTGTGTACATGAATTAGTTAAAAAGAAAAGAAAATAAAATATAACACCTAATAACTTCAACAATTCTAACTAGATCAATATACCATCATGCTTAGAGATTAAGCAAAGCTAATCTATTAACATATTTTCATTAGAACATGAAACGAACATTCAAACTAACATGCTAAACAAATTAACCTCTATCTATAATTGAATGCTAATGAAATGAACCTATTTAGATCCTTAACAATAAAATGTTTTGATTGTATGCTTGAATCCCAGGTTTCAAGAATGGAGTCTTGTTAATCCATTACTACAAGACCATTTGACATATCTCCATATGACTTCAGAATTGGAAGAATCAATGTGAGAAATGAAAATAGCTAGCTCCTCCAATGAATAATTCTCTAAGATTATAAAATGGTTATAGCTTAGGCTCTATGCTCATTTAGGTGTAATTAGAAATCTAGGAGGAGGGCTCCTTATATATGCTATGTACCTTGGGATATGATAATATAATATATATGGGTTGATGGAGATGCCGACATGTGGCACACATCCCCTTAGTTATATGTATGGCTTCACATGGGATATGATAATATAATGTATATGGGTTGATGGAGATGCTGACATGTATAATATAATATACATAATATAATATATTAGGCCAAGATGGGGGCCAAGATGCCCAAATAATCAATATATGTAGAATAATACCCTTAAGGTAGAGCAACACCATATAATGCTCCTTAAGGAAGGAGTAACTCCATAATCTCCCAAGATGGGAATCCACTTCAAGGGGGACACCTCCAATATACCTCTATCGAGTAGAAGAATCAACTCATACATACATTACCTCCTCATAATAATACTCACATCCTTTAAATAGGATGGGTAACATCTAATCCCAATATAGGCTGACCCATTACCCAATATAATTAATTCCTATGTGAGCCCATATAACTAACTAAGGGGATGTGTGCCACATGTCGACATCTCCATCAACCCATATACATTATATTATCATATCCCATGTGAACCCATACATATAACTAAGGGGATGTGTGCCACATGTCGGCATCTCCATCAACCCATATATATTATATTATCATATCCCAAGGTACATAGCATTGCCTCCCTCTTTGACATGTTTCGTCCCCGAAACATAAGAAGAAGCCATATAATGAGTGTGCTTTAAATTATTGCACACTTGTCGCCATGCTCGATCATCTAACCACCCATATGAAATCCTAGTGGGTGATGTTACTCCAAACATGATTCCATATTCCATTGTGCGCATATGATTCCATCTTGGTCCATATGTGTTCCTCCTTGGCATCCATGCATATCCATAATTATTATTCATGTGATTCCATGACATATAATTATTGTTCCATTAATTCCATGTATAGCCAAAATTATTACTCCTCCAATTCCCTATATATCCATATAGATTGCTGCCCTTGTGTGTCCTAACATGTCTCCATGATTTTTTCCTCTCATGATGATGTGGGTGTCTATATGGTGCAACCTTAGTATGCTCAACCTTATCAATCTTTTCCTCCACTTTCTTTTCCTCTTCCAACTTGTTTGCTATTTCTTTTTTCTCTTGAGTAGAGAAACTATTTTTTACTTTTTCATCATGTTCTTCATCCTCTCCTTCTGATTCATCCTTATTCCCTTCTTCACCATCTTCAAATTCATCTTCATGATCCAATTTTACATTACTTTTTTCCTTGCTAAGTGTGATATCTTGCAATGTAATTTTCTTTCTCTTGTACCATAATTTCATGAATTTATTTTTCACATTAATATTAATTGTTCCCAATGTCTCTAACCAAGGATATTTAAGAACAATATCCATACCATCCATATCTAAAGCATAAAAATCTGAATGTAAAACATATTTATCCATAAAAATCTTTAAATCTTCAAAAACTTGAATATGCTTACCATCCATTTGAGATTCCTTGATATGCTTTGTTTGCACATGTAGATTTTGAGCTACATCCATATTGATGAAGTTATATTTGCTACTAGGGTTTATGGAAACAATTACATTTTTTTTGAATGCACCCTTCAAACTAAAATATCAAGCTTCCTTCCTCGAGATGCACTATCCCGTGTAGCAGCTTCATCATCAACATTTTGTTCTTTTGCACCATCAACATTTTCTTCTTCTTCTTCTTCTTCTTCTTCTTCTTGATGCTTTTTGCTTCTTCTTCTTCTTCTTCTTCTTCTTCTTTTTTTTAACAAAATTGTGTTTCTTTTTTTTCCCATCTAGCTAAGAAAATATCCTCCATTTCCTCCCAATCCCAATCCAATAGATCTATATCCAAATAAGAATATCAATGTCACGCTTTCCCACCAAGATGAAGATAAAAACTAACCCATACTAAACATTCTTCAAAATACATTTGTTTAAATTGTATCCACCATTTTTTGCATCAATTTCCCCTTTACCATAGAAAATTGGTATATCCATGATGTAAAAAAATTAGGGTTTCACAAACTTACTCCTTTGACCAATATTTTACCTGATGATTTCATCAATCATTCAGCCTCAAATTTGAAACCACAAAGAAGTAACCCCAACTAAAATTTTGAGAGATTTCTGAAAATGTAAGAAATTTAGAAAAATTCCTCAAATTGCGGCCTATGGAATAAAATAGTGAAAAATAATAAAACTAAAATAACTCTGTCAAAATAGATCCACTAATTCTAAAATTTTAGTGGTATCACTGTTTAATATATAACCAAAGAACTCAAAAACTTATTTCCTAATTCGTCATTATTCGAAGATATAGACGAAACCTTAGCATTAGGGTTTCAACCCTAAAATGCAGACACAACTTTTGGAAAACAGACTCCGTAAAATCTAAAATTTGGAGGGAAGATCACTTGAACTATTTATCCACACCCCACAAAAATATCTAAAAAATTCCAAGTCTATCTCAAGATATAGATGAATCACCAATATTAGGGTTTCATCCCACAAATTGCCAGTTGATTACGTTTCGATACCACTTGATAAGATCCTTGCTTATAATAAATCAATAAATTTCAGAAGATAACCCAACACCAGATATAGGTGGGGCTAAGATGCCCTAATATGCAATATATTCAGAATAATACCCTTAAGGTAGGGCAACACCATACAATTCTCCTTAAGGAAGGAGTAATTCCATAATCTCCCAATATGGGAATCCACTTCGAGGGGGACACCTCCAATAAACCTTTACAAAATAGAAGACTCAAATCATACCTCCATCACCTTGATACTTACATCCCTTATATAGGATGGGTAACACCTAATCCCCATGTAGGCCGACCCATTACCCAATATAATTAATTCCTATGTGAGCCCATATAACTAACTAAGGGGATGTGTGCCACATGTCGGCATCTCCACCAACCCATATACATTATAATATTATATCCCATGTGAACCCATATATAACTAAGGGGATGTGTGCCACATTTTGGCATCTCCATCAACCCATATATATTATATTATCATATCCCAAGGTACATAGCAATAGTTCGAAAGATAATGGCATAGGCTCGTCATCAATACAAATGAGGATAACTCTTGCACCACCCCCACATTGACATTTAGAACCATCAAAGAATAAGGTCATCTGGTAAACGGTATCATCCAAAGAGAGAGTAGTGATGGATTCATCAGGGAAATCAAAGTTAGAGGATTGATTTTCGGAGAGAGGTGCGTCTGTAAGTTGGTCAACAATTGTTTTTCCTTTAACAAACTTTTTATGGATGAATTTGAGATCTAGGTCTATAAGAAGCATGAGCTAATGTGCGTACATTGATGTTGGTAGGGCTTAGCGTACATGTAATGTAAGGGGTCAGTATTGGTGACAACAAAGGTTTTGTGGTTGAGTAGGTAATGACAAAGTTTAGTGGTGAAAAAACTAAGGCTAAGCAGATTTTTTCGGTGTGAGTATATCTAGTTTTATAGTCTAAAAGCATATGGATTATATAATAAACCACTTGTTCCTTGTGTTTCTCATCATGATGAGTGAGCATGACACCCAAGGAATGATCAGTAGTAGAAATATAAAGGTAAAATGGTTGGTCATCCTTAGGGGAATGAGCACAGGTGGTTGAAGGAGGTATTGTTTTAAGGTGCCAAAGGTGTTCTGAATTTATCATCCCATTTGAAGGAAAGATCCTTTTGAGATGATGAAATGGATGGTAGTAGTCAAAAGCTATGAAATAAAGAAATGAATAAATTACAACTTGCATTAAAAACTACTTAGTTGAAGAAGGTTAGTATGTGGAGGAATTTCAAGAATAACCTTGATTTTAGCGGGATGAACTTCAATGTCATGTAAGGAAACAATAAAACCAAGGAACTTGCCGGAGAGAACAACAAAGACAAACTTCCTAGGTCAAGGTGAACATAGTACTTGTATGAGAAAGTCAAAGATGACCTTATGGATTGTAAGGTGTATGGATCGATGTTTGGATTTGGCGAGAAAATCCTAAACGTAGTCTTCCATTATGTGATGCATAATATCATGAAAAATATAATTCATAGCCCGTTGATATGTAGCACTTGCATTTTTTAGGCCGAAGGGCATGACATGATAGCAGAAGGTCCCCCAAGGAGTGATGAAGGTAGTTTTGTGTTGATCTTTCGGGGTAAGTAACATTTTTTATAACCTGAGAAATGGTCTATGAGTGATAGCATCTCATGGCCGGTGGTGAGATCAACTAGTTGGTCAATACTAGGTAGAGAAAATTCATCTTTGGGGCAAGCTAAGTTAAGGTCATGGAAATCCATGCATGTTTGGAGCCCCTTATTGCTTTTGTGATAGGCAATATGTTAGAGATCCATTGGGGATAATCCATGGGTAGGATGAATGAAACCAAAAGGAGGCGTTGGAGTTCTTCCTTGACAAGAAAGGCAATGCAAGGATGAATTTTCCGTAGCTTCTATTTCACTGGTTTGGCCTTAGGAATATTTACGATATTGTGGACCACAATGTTTGGGTCAATATCGGGCATATAAGCATAGAACCAAGAAAAAGTGTTGCTATGATCCCAGAGGAAAGAAGTAAAAGCTTCTTATTCAGAAACATCTAAAGATTGGCCTATTTTTAGAATGTGCGGGTTGTCCTGAGTGTGAATATTGATTTCGATGGTCGATTCATTCAACATGGTTTGTGTCTTAGAAGGTAATGACCAATGAATATAAGAATCTTCCACACCAAGATAGGTGAGAATAGACTCATCATCCTAACATTGAATGATGTTAATATAAGGTGTATCATCATCGATCATGTCAGGATACATGAAGGGAAGAGAAGAGGGATCCTCACCATCTTGTTGATAAGTCAGAGGTCTCAAGAAAACAATGTTCATGAATTTTTTTAGGAGGAATGGATTATGTATCCATAGACTATGTAGGTGAAGGTGGTGAAGTTGGTGAATGGGGTGGGAATGTTTATCATCCTCAATGAGTTTGAATCGGGCCTTCTTGGGATATGGATCAGTAAATCTGATACCACTGTGGTATTTATGCTTACGAGTGGTGCATGGGATGACAATATGGAAACCTTGTTCATAGAAACAAAATCCAAAGCCCTTCCAAGTACAATTATGAAGGAAAGTGTGGAAAAATTGGTAGTTGGTGAGAGATTGAAGGTCGATGAAAATGGTCAAGTTTAGGAAGGTGGTTCGGGTGAGTAGGTAGAAGCATCAAGTCCCCCATACGTTAAGTTGGTGGGAAGGTGGGGAGGACCATAAGGGAAAAATTCTCTTATACGGTGCTCATAATGGGGATGTTGGTGAATTTTACCATACTATTGAAGAGTAAGGAATGTGTCAATATTATAAAGTTGATACTCCCTAGAGTGAGGTGTTGAAAAACTCCTTCTAAGGGATCGAGTAGTTGATATGTGGATAGTGGTAATGGATGAACTCTGGATAGTTGGGAAGAAGAAGCATTGGTTGGTTGAAAAGTAGATGGATTAGCTGATGGGTTAGCTACAAGAGTTGTGATAGCAATGGGACTAGAGGATTTAGGTGTGGAAGAGGTAGCGGAAACATTGGTGGATTCATCATGGGTGAAGGGGAAGTGGTAGTGGTGGTAGATGCCTTAACTAGTATAAGGACATCATTGGGTTGATATAACATGTTACAGGTCTTGAATGGTGAAGGGTTGGCTAGAATGGTATAGTTGTGTCCTTCATATTCAAATTTTAAACAGTGGTGTAAGGTTGAAGGAACACAACCCATGGTGTGGATCCAAGGTTGGACAAGAAGTATGTTATACTGAACCCGAGTTAGCCCTAGAATCTATGCATATGCCTGTGCTACTATTAGCTATCCCTACAGACCCATAACCTACCCCTACGTTGTGGCCAACTGGCCCTGTAAAGCCTACACATGTGCCTGTAGGAAGTTATCTACCCTCCATCTCCACCTACCTCCTCTCCATCTCCAACTCTCCATACCCCGCCTAAGCCCCGTAGTGTCGCTATCTAGGCTTGTAATGTAGTAGCATGTGCCTTTGTACCTATCAACTATCCCTACATGATCCCAAACTACGTCACCAAAGTAGCCACCTGCCCCTATAGGCCATCTCTCTGAACTGTGATGGTGGCTAAGTCTAGCTACCCAAGCCTCGGAGGTATGGCTCTAGGCTGTGCTACCCATTACTACTTGCACCCATCTGCAACCCTAGCATCATCAATCTGAGTATCTACAGACTGCTCCTCCTGTCTAGTCGGCATTGTGGGTCATGGTAGAGATATAGGTTTCTCCACATCATCTATTTGGTACCAAGGGAATGGAGGTGGTACACCCTAGACCAATCAAAACTAGCATCTATACCACTCTACAGGTATCTGCTCATGCTCTCCCACTCTCCTCCCCTCTATCCACAGATGTATCTATAGCCTAGTTAGCTATGTGGCCATCTGTCTGTATGAGGGAAAGCCCACATACGACCTCCAAATGATGTCCACCCCAAATAGCCCCTCCAATAACCTCCTATAACAAGCTACATCATGCGTAGCTTTGAAACCCTCGGGTCTCTCCATGGCCAGCACCCACCACCTTTATGCCTCTCAAAATCTCTCGTGGGAATGCATCTACCCAAGGCATCCCCACTGGTTGAACACAAACAATGTGCTCGTACACCCAACAATGTAGTAGTACGACACAACAGATGTTGAACCTCCGTAGTCACCCGTAGGCCCATAGCTCTCTATACACCTATGTCAGCAATGCAGGTGCCCATGTGAATTGTGTCCGATGTATCATCATGTCATGGAGGACTCCCATCAGTGACCTCAGGAATCTCCCCCTCTATATCTGTAGTGCGAAGCAGCACACTACCTCCATCAAGAGTACCACTAACCTCATCTCCTCTAGATGAGCTCTATACATCGCTCCATAGCTTAGGCTAGCACTATGGAACATTAGGTCTGCTACACCCTCACCAAAAATAGGTGCTAGTAGCTCCTCAAATGCCTCTGAAGAGATGGAATACACCAGGGCCCTTAATATGGGCAACCGCAAGATCCTGTAGACATCCTCTAGGGTGATCGTCATCTCATCCATCGGTAAATGGAAGGTGTTGGTCACCGAGTCCCATCTATCGATGAGGGAAACCATAAGACTCACCTCACGGTACATACCGGTAATGCTACATGCCTATCAATCCCACCTCTGCCACATGATGCCACTCTTCCTACGCCGTGATCACCCTGTGCATCATGATGGGGGTAAAATAAGGAGGCTTCAAAGGGATGATAAAATGAAATAACTAGGAAAGTATGATGTTGTACTTACTTGGATTTCAATCTCGAAGTCTATGTGTGAAGGATGGAGGTGCTGGCATGGGTTTGAAGGTTGTAAGTGATCACCAATCAAAGAAAATCTTTGGGCTGCATGCACACTCCTCTTTTGCTTGGATAGATCAGAATGTGGCTGGGAAGGCTGTGTAGGAGAAGATCCTCAATCTCCTTCCTTGGATGTCAATTCTTGCTGGAATTGGCTCTCTAAAGATGCATTATCTCTTTGAGATTTCATTCTTTCTCATCCACCTTTCTCCCAATGTTTTCCAACCTTGAGAATAAGGTAGTTTAGGGGTTAAAAGGGGTAACCGATGGTAGTCCGGCTTAACCAAATGATGGTTAGGGAAACTGACGTCGGTCAAGGCAGGATTTTCTAGGTTTACTAAACTTAGGGAGATCCTCCTGATTTCCTTAGATCTTGTGTCGTTATCCCATGGATTAGACTAGGAGCTTCTTGTGAGCATGCGGGAATGTGGTTAGAGGGAGTGTAGGCATTGATTTTTAGGGTTTGGGTAAGTCTTAGTTAGTTATGGTAACTTGCTAAGAATAGGTCTTAGGTTGAGTTAGCTTGGTGAGGTGTCTAAGTGAACTATTTGTGTAGATATTATTTAAATAAGATATTTAAATAATAAATATAGTGAGGATAAAGCATTAATTTAATTAAATTAATATTAGTAGGGTGAAGGGGTCATGGCTAGGTAAATGTAATAAAGGGGGCTTATATGTCGAGGGATGAAGGGGGAGTGTGACCTAATTTTAGTGTCTACATTTTGCCCCTTTTTGTTGCGTAGCTTGTATTGGTAAGTGATGCTAACAAAAATAAGATGTGGTTGGCCCATGTGAGGGTGAAGGTGATCCCCCTCAAACCAGAACTGATGAGGCAGCAGGATGAAGTGGTGAGTGGTTTGATAAAAGGTAAATGTGAGGAAAAGGTAAGTGGGTGTAGGGGAAAGAGGGTGAAAGGTCTACTCGGGTGATCTAGGTAATGGGTCAAGGTCAAAGGTAGAAATATTCAAACACACGCACACATATAAACTACAGCACGCTACTGGGTTGAAGAGCAAGAAAACTCTACATCGTCTAAGGTCGATAGGTTTATCCAAACAAGGGTGAAGTGAATCCGGTATCCAAGGTATAGGATAAGGTCAGGAAACACAACGTAGGTTAGGTGCAGGAATGTGTAGGTATGTTCTGGTACACCAAAGGTAGGGTTAGGATAAATGGTCACGGCAATAGGCTAGGTAAGGTCATTGGGTCAATCAACACGTAATAGTGTCATAAGGTATAGGCGAACACATGAGGTCAAAAGGTCACTAGTAATGGGTCCAAATCCAAATATCAAGATGACAACATGGGTAAGGCCGAGGTAGGGGTAAAATAAGGAGGCTTCAACAGTGGATGTGGTGAGGTTGAAGAAGGTGGAGGGCTAAAAGTGAAGGTAAAGTGGTCTAGGTAGGTGTAGGAAGGCAAAAGAAAGGGGAGGTAAGGAAAAGTAGGTGAATGTGAGGGTAATGAGTATGCACAAATCAAATCGATCGGTCATGAATCGATGATGGTGTAGGGGAACTGACGATAGTTAGCTAGGGCATCAGACCGGCCTCAGTCAAGGGTTAACTCGATGTCGGTTGAGTCGGGTAGGGTATAAAAAGTGGAAAACCCACGTTTTAAAATTCATTTGTGTATTGTTAAGGAGAAGAAGAGGACAAAAAGAGAGAAAAGAGGAAGAAGTCAAAAGAGTATGGTAGAGAGATTGGTTGGTGAGCCACATAGGTGAGATTGAGTGGGTGAGAGGTGGGGCCATGAGATCGGATTAAGTGAGGTGATTGGTGGAGAGAATTGGAGGTCATTTGAGGATGGCGGAGGCTGAGAGGGATCGGGAGGAGTGGCACAAAGGCTGGAGGTTCCACCATGACGGCGGCAATGGGATCAGGTAGGAGTTAAACCTTTGTGATTGATTTGTGAGTTAATTTGGTAAAAATATGAAAAATGTGAAAAATGGGGGTTTTTTGGGGGGAAAGAATTTCAAAATGGGAAAAATAGAGGGCAATGGGAATGAGGAAGGGTAGGGGGTAGAGCAAAAGGGTAATGTAGGAACAATGAGGGGTGTAAGGAGGGAGTTGGGTGGGTAGAATGATTAGGAAGGAAAAAAATAGGGTTGGGAAGTCGGGGCGGCGGCAGGATAGTGACCGACGTCGGTCGACTTGTGGCCGACGTCGGTGGGTAGTGACCGTGCAGTGCGGTCACAAGAACAATGGACGTGCTGGTCAAAGGGAGACCGTGGTCGGTCGGGATAAATCGGGGTTGGTTAATCCTAAGTGTAAATTGGGATAAAAAAGGGAAGAGAGTAAGGGTAGGGTGGGAAAGAAGTTAGGTGAGAGGGGAAGGGTTTAGGGTGAGAAAGTAGGGTAGGTGGGTAAGGGTTGAGGGTGGTTTCGGGTGAGGGTAGGGTAGATAGTTTTGGGTGGATGGGTGTGGGTAGGTGTGGGTGAGGGTTAGGGTAGATAGGTAGGGTAGATGGGTTTGGGTAGGTGTGGGTGGGTGAGGGTTAGGGGGTAGAGGTTAGGGGTAGATGGGTTTAGGTAGATGGGTGGGTGGGTGGGTGGGGTTAGGTGGATAGGGTTAGGGTAGATGGTAGGGTAGGTAAGTTGGGTGGATGGGTTTGGGTAGGTTTGGGTGAGTGACAAGGCCAATGGGATGGGGGTGGGGAAAGAGAGTAGGTCGGGATGTGGGGTAAAAATTAGGTAAGTTGGGAAGGTGGACTAATACATTGCTTTTGTGGGATGCAGGCCCGAGAGATGAGCTGCGGATGAGAGCCTGGGTGCCACCCTTGTTATTGATGAGTATGGGTGATAACAATGACGGCGGAGTGGCAACATGTGGCAGAGGTGGGATTGATAGGTGTGTGGCACTACCAGCATGTAGTCTGGGAGGTGAGTCTTATGGTTTCCCTCATCGATAGATGGGACTCGGTGACCAACACCTTCCATTTACCGATGGGTGAGATGACGATCACCCTAGAGGATGTCTACAAGATCTTGTGGTTGCCCATATTAGGGGCCCAGTGTATTCCATCTCTTCAGAGGCATCTGAGGAGTTACTGGCACCCATTTTTGGTGAGGGTGTAGTAGACCTGATGTTCCATAGTGCTAGCATGAGCTATGGAGCGATGTATAGAGCTCATCTAGAGGAGATGAGGTTAGTGGTACTTGTGATGGAGGTAGTGTGCTGCTTCACACTTTGCCAGATGCAAAGGGGGGAGATTCCCGAGGTCACTGATGGGAGTCCTCCATGACATGATGATACATCGAGACACAATTCACATGGGCACCTACATTGCTGACATAGGTGTATAGAGAGCTATGGGCCTACGGGTGACTACGGAGGTTCAACATCTGCTATGTCATACTACTACATTACTTGGGCATATGAGCACATTGTTTATGTTCGACTAGTGGGGATGCCTTGGTAGATGCATTCCCATGAGAGTTTTGAGAGTGGGTACAGGTGGTGGGTACCAGCCATGGGAGAGGCCCGAGGTGCCAGAGCTACGCATGATGTAGCTTATTACAGGAGGTTGTTGGAGGGGCTATCCAGGGTGGACATCATTTGGAGGCCGTATGTGGGCTTCCCTCATATACAATAGATGGCCATGAGAGCTAGCTGGGCTATAGATACATCTGATGGATAGAGGGGAGGAGAGTGGGAGAGCATGAGTGGATACCCATAGAGTGGGTTAGATGCTAGTTTGGATTGGTCCAGGGTGTACCACCTCCATTCCCTCAGTACTGAGAGAGATGATGTGGAGAGACCTATGTCTCCACCATGACCCACAATGCCAACTGGACAGGAGGAGGAGTAGCTAGTAGATACTGTATAGATTGATGATGTTGGGGTTGTAGATGGGTACAAGTAGTGGTGGGTGGCATAGCTGAGAGCCATACCAGGCCGGGCAGCAAGAGACTTAGCCACCATCACATTTCAGAGATGCCCTACAGGGGTAGGTGGCTACTTTGGTGACGTAGCTTGGGATCATGCGAGGGGCATAGTTTATAGAGTAAGAGGCACATAGGCCACATTACAGAGCCAGATAGTGACACTTGCAGGCTCAGGTAGGGAAGGGATAGTACCTACACAGGTGGAGGTAGGGGAGATGGAGATGGAGAGGAGGTAGGTGAGATGGAGGGTAGATAGCCACCTACGGTGCAGTGTAGGCTTTACAGGCCGATTGGCCATACGCAGGGGGGTAGGTTATGGTGAGGGCCAGGCAATAGTAGCAAACAGCACATATTACTACCTACACAGCCTAGATAGGCACATGCCTATTCTCAGGGCTACTCGAGGTTCTAGTACCAGCACAGGGCTCAGTGTAGGTTCAGGGATAGGGTCCCATTATACAGGTACCCACGTAGGTAGCGGACCCATGGCACCTCCACAGATAGTGCCCATGGCCAGGTTTAGAGATGCCCTAGGAGAGGCATGGTATTACCAGGATCATTTGTTAGTTCTGCTAGGCTAGATGTGCCCTCCTATGCCGAGTATAGAGCACAACAGGCCTCCAGTGAGAGGACTAGATCCCGCACTCACAGTGTGGAGAGTACAGGGGCCGGTGAGCCTAGGGATAGGGTCGTGGTGAGGCCACTAGTGTGTAGAGGCCAGCCCCAGGTGAGGGGCCATCAGCAGGAGGTGAGGCAGGTGTCGGGCCCCAGACAGGTGTAGTAGAGGGGTCGGGAGAGACACAATGACCTGCTGTGGACCGGACTGTGTGCCAAGTCATTTTTGTATGTATTATATATGAGACCGGCCTACGTGCCAAAGAGATTTTGTAGTGATTATTGTGTTGTACATGATACCGGCCTATGTGCCAAATATTTTTGTATTGATTCATTCATGTTTTTTGTATATATGAGACCGGCCTGCATGCCGATGACATTTTGTATTGTATATCGGCCTGCGTGCCAACATTTTGAGATGATAGCCATGATGAGACAGGCATGTATATTGAGATACACATTTATTGATTTATATGATGAGATTCATGGTATTTGATGATGTGTTGATGTGTTTATGAGATATTGATTTATGGCTTGTGTTAGATAAGATGTGGATGTGTTACTTTGTATTAGATG
The DNA here is from genome assembly GCA_018340775.1 of Taxus wallichiana var. yunnanensis. Taxonomy (NCBI): domain Eukaryota; kingdom Viridiplantae; phylum Streptophyta; class Pinopsida; order Cupressales; family Taxaceae; genus Taxus; species Taxus wallichiana. The sequence continues at coordinate 799,329,500 of CM031237.1, read as the reverse complement.
AGATATGGGTTTGTTGGTTTGATATGGGTGGAAATTAGGTGAGTTAGGCATGATGGAGGTGAGTTAGGCATGATGTTGAGTCAGTGCATTTAGGCATGGATCGAGTCGGGTTTGGTTAGGCATATGGTTGAGTCGGGTTGGTTAGGCATGGATGGATTGAGTCGGGTTTGTTAGGCATGGATCGAGTCGGGTTGATTAGGCATGGATTGAGTCGGGTTGATAGGCATGGATTGAGTCGGGTTGGTTTAGGCATGGTTAGGTTGGGCATGGATCGAGTCAGGTTGGTTTAGGCATGGATTGAGTTAGGTTGGTTTAGGCATGGATTGAGTCAGGTTGGTTTAGGCATGGATTGAGTTAGGTTGATTTAGGCATGGATTGAGTCAGGTTGTTAGGCATGGATCGAGTCAGGTTGTTTAGGCATGGTTGAGTCAGGTTGTTTAGGCATGGATGAGTCAGGTTGGTTTTTTTGATAACAAATGGCAATATAAATGCATGAGATGGTGTAAAATGTGGAAAATGTTGGTTATGTATGAAAATGTGAAATAATATAAGTGGTAAAAGTCATGTGGTATATGGTATAGATGTCGAGGTTTTTGATATGAACAGGAAATCAGGTAAAAAAGGGGGAAATGGTTTAGGGTAAAGAGTGGCCGAGCTAACCTTCCAGGGCCCCATGCCCTGGAAGTGCTACCTACATAGTCCCGGTGAAAAGGGACCTCAGACCGATGTAGTTCTCCCATAAGCTAGGAAAGAATATGAGAAGATAGAAGAATAGGTAGTGAGGTTGATAGTTAGGTTGGATTTGAGGTCATAAGTATGATGAGGTCAAGGTCGATTAGGTGAGGTGGAATATAGGTAGATAGGTATGGGTGATTTTAGGTCGATAGGTAGTGTTGATTCCAGGTCATAGGTATAATTAGGTTGAGGGCATTGATGTTGGGGTTGAGAATAGGTAGATAGGTAAAGGTGATTTTAGGTTGATTGAGGTGGGAGAAGAAAATCTCAAAAGATAGGTGTCGAGGCTCTAGTCCTATATAAGAAGATCAAAAGGTAATGAAGAAGAGAAAAGATAAGAGGGGGCAAGAAAGCCACCCGATTGGAAAGGATCAAAACGTATGAAACACATCTATAGATAGGCTAATGAACGTAAGACCCCAAAGACATTACATGATTGATAATTCTAAGAGTGACGAATAGTCACATGATCACCAAATGTCATAGGTTCAATAGGTCCCTTGAGGTATGAAGTGAAAAGACAACAGGTAAGGAGGTGCAGGTAATTGGGTCATAAAATGGGAAGTAGAATGCCTTGGGCAATAGAGCCAAGATCACAATAGGCAAGTCCATGACGAAAAAGCTTATTTTTCTTTTTCTTTTCTTTTTGACTTTGTAGATAGACTGATCGATGCGGGAAGTCTATATGGGAGGAATATATGTCTCCTTGAGGTCTTCGCGAAGCTGATCGATGTGGGAAGCTTCTGAATTTTGATTTTTGAGAAAATAGTCCTCTTTTTGGAAAGACTATGTAGAGAGTTGTGAGCTTTTTATAGCTTGTCCTTCGAGGGAGCAGTCTACTCATAGCGACAATTAAAGGTGGAAGATGTCCTTTTGAGGGATTCATCTTTTATATTGGAAGTTTGACTCAAGGAGTTGATCCCTTATTTTGGAAGATGTCCTTATGAGGGATTCATCTTTTTTTTTTTTTTTTTTTTTTTTTGCTTTTAAGTCATGGATGAGACTATAACGAAGCATTTGGTTCTTGTTGAGAAGGCAAGGGTGAATGACCATGGGATCTCATCTAAAAGAAGATGAAAAGTATCCATGAGAATCATGCCATGTGCAGAGCCGTGGTGCACATATTTAAGATAAGGCAAAAGGGTGATGGGTAATCACATGATTCTTGTTTAATCGTTAGGGAGATGGATGGAGTGGATAGCGCTCAAGGGATGAGCTTGTAAAGAGACACAGTGAGGTAGGACAATGAGTCAACAATAGAATGGTCAAGATGTAATGCGTTAAGGGGCTCAGGTTCGGGTTTACCCTCAAGCGAGGACAAATGATAGGCACCCGATCCATAGGTATGAGTTACGATGTATGGTCCAAGCCAATTAGGAGTGAATTTTCCCCATTTACTTTTTTCTGCTTTGGTTACGTGTTGATTTTCTTTCAAAACAAGGTCACCAACTTGGAAGGTTCGTTCATGAACACATTTTTCATAAGCACGTTTGATACGTTGTTGATAAACTTGAAGGTGATCCAGAGCGTTAAGATGACATTCATCTAATAACTCTAGTTGTGCTAAGTGGTCCTGACGAAAGTCATCATCAGTAAGCATGTCATGGAGAGAAATGTGAAGTGAGGGGATCTGGACTTCAAGAGGTAGAACAACCTCGGTACCATAGACCAGTGAAAAGGGTGTAGCCACAGTGGAAGTGCGAATACTAGTGCGGTATGCCCATAGAGAAAAAGGAATGTGCATATGCCAATCCTTCCCAGTATCGTCAACCACTTTCATGAGAATTTTATTGAGGGTTTTGTTAGTGGATTCGGCTTGGCCATTGGTTTGTGGGTAATAAGGTGAGGAGAAACTAAGCTGAATGCCAAGGTGTCGCAAAGTTTTTGCAGTGTTTTGTTTTTGAATTGTTTTCCATTGTCAGTGATGAGGCGATGAGGGACACCAAAGTGACAAATGATGTGATGGTTAATGAACTCACATATTTTCTTAGCTTTCATGGAGATGAGTGGTATGGCTTCCACCCATTTTGTGTAGTATTCGGTAGTAGTTATGATCCATTGATGGCATTGGGAAGAATGAGGATTGATTTCTCCAACAAGATCCAAACCCCATTGAGAGAAGGGCCAAAGGTCACGAGTGACCTGTAAGGCATGACTGGGTGTATGATGAAGGTTGGAATGTTGTTGACATTTCACGCAGTGTTTGACATAGTCACAACAATCATGGTTAAGGGTCGGCCAGTAATAGCCTAGGCAAAGAATACACTTAGCAATAAAGCAGGCCACTAAAGTGACCTCCACATATGCCATCATGAACCTCCTTGATGGTATAAGGAATTTCAGAACTTGTGAGGCATCGTAAGAGAATACCATCAAAGCCACACTTATAGAGGAGTCCCCCTAGGATAACGAAATGGGAGACCTTCTTAAGGAAGGTGTTGTCCATTACGGGTGAGATCAGGAGGTAAGATGGAGAGGGAAATGTAGTGGAGTATTGTTTATACCAAAGGTCACTCGGGTCGGGGTGTCAGTTTGATTGAGTAAACATCATGAGGTAAATAAGAAGGTGAATGGAGGCATTATATAGTGACAAATATTTTGGAATCGGTAGGGGAAGTGGGTATTTGGGAAGCTAAGCAGGCCATAGTGTCTACAAATTTGTTGGTTGACCGTGGGATGGTTTGAAGGGTGTAACGATCAAAGGTGGTCAAAAGTATGTCTACATGATGTTTATACTTTTGAAGTATCTCATTATGACATTGGTACATACCATTGACTTGGTTTATGACCAATTGTGAATCACCAAAGATGTGGATTGATTTGACATCGAGGGCATAGGTGGTCTGGAGACCTAGTATGAGCACTTCATACTCGAAATATTGTTGGTGCATTCAAAGTCTAGTTTGAAAGACAAAGGCATGGGTTCTCCATCCAGAGGGATGAGGATAACACCAGCTCCACCCCACATTGACACTTGGAACCATCGAAGAACAGTGTCATTTGGTAAGGGGGTTCATCTAGGGAAAGGGTAGCAATGGATTCATCGGGAAAGTCAAAATTAGAGGGTTGGTCCCAGCAATAGGTGCATCATCCAGTTGGTCAGCGATAGCCTAGCCCTTAATGGACTTTTGGTGAATGAATTTGAGGTCAAGATCAGCTAAAAGCATAAGCCATCACATGGTGCACTGATTTTGATAGGGTTTGGCGTACATGAAGTGTAAAGGGTCGGTGTTGGTCACAACATAGGTTTTGTGGTTGAGTAGGTAATGGCGGAGTTTGGTGGCAACAAAAACTAAGGCTAAGAAAATCTTTTCTAGGTGGTTGTATCGGTTTCATAGTCCAAAAGAGTATGGCTTATGTAATAAACCACCTACTCCCTATGTTGTTCATCGCGATGAGTGAGCATGGCTCCCAAGGAATGATCGGTAGCTGATATGTATAGGTAAAAAGGTTGATCATCTTTCGGTGGAATGAGTACGGGTGGTTGGAGAAGGTATTGTTTTAGGGCCTCAAAAGCTTTGTGATAGTCATCATCCCATTTAAAGGAGACATCCTTCCTAAGCAGATGATGAAATGGTTGACACCGATCCGATAATTGTGAAATGAAATGGTGAATGGATTGCAATTTACCTTGTAGGCTACTAGAGTTGTTTGAGGTTCATGGGTGGAGGCATTTCCAGAATGGCCTTGACTTTAGTAGGGTCAACTTCTATACCATGAAAGGAAATAATAAATCCCAGAGTTTTCTTGAGAGAACCACGAAGACACACTTTTTAGGTTGAAGGCGGATGATAATATTTAATGAGGCGATCAAAGATGGTTTTGAGGATAGCGAGGTGCTCGGCATGGCATTTAGATTTAGCCAAGAGATCATCCACGTAATCTTCCAATATGTGATGCATGATATCATGGAAGATGTAAGTCATAACACACTGATATGTAGCACCAACATTTTTAAGGCCAAAAGGCATGACTCGATAGCAAAAGGTTCCCCAAGGGGTAATGAATGCGGTCTTGTGCTGATCTTCTGGGGCAAAAAAAATTGGTTATAACCCGAGAAACCATCCATGAGTGAGAGCATCTCATGACCCATGGTAAGGTCCACTAGTTGATCAATACCGGGCAAGGGAAAGTCATCTTTCGGGTAGGTGAGGTTGAGGTCTCGGAAGTCCATGCAAATGCGGAGTCCCCTTGTTGCTTTAGTAATAGGGACAATGTTAGAAATCCAATGAGGATAATCAATGGGTAAGATGAAGGAAATGGAAAGAAGACATGAAGTTCTTCTTTGATGAGAAGAGCAATGCGAGGGTGCATTTTCCTCAACTTTTGTTTGATAGGTTTGGCATCGGGAATGGTTACGATATTGTGGACCACTATGGTGGGGTCAATACCGGGCATGTCTGCGTAAGACCAAGTGAAAGCATGGTTATGATCTCGGAGAAAGGAAGTGATGGCTTCTTGTTCAGCAGCATCTAAAGATTGTCTGATCTTTAGGATGTGTGGGTCATCTTGAGTATGAATGTTGATCTCAATAGTCGATTCATTCAACATGGTTTGCATCTCAGAGGGTAACAACCGATGAATATATGAGTCTTCTACACCAAGGTAGGTGAGTATGGATTCATCATCCTGACATTGAATGATGTTAATGGTCGGTGTGTCATCATCGATCATCTCAGGATATAGGAATGGGAGAGTGGAAGGGGCCTCGCCTTCGCGTTGATAAGTCAAAGGCCCCAAGGAAATGGTGTTTATGAAAAAAAAAAAAAGTTAGGAGGGATAGATTCAGGATCCATCGACTCCATCGGTGAGGGTGGTGATGAAGGTGGAGAAGGGCTAGGGTCCTCAATGAATTCAATGTGGGCCTATTTGGTAGAAGGGTCGGGGAAGCCAATACCACTCCGGTCATTATGTTTGTGGGTGGTACATGGAATAATGGTATGGTGACCTTGCTCGTAAAATCCAAAACCAAAACCCTTCCACACACAACGGTGTAGGAAGGTGTGGGTGAAATGGTGATTGGTAAGTGATTGGAAGTCCACGGAAAATGGGTGGGGTTGTGATGGTGGTTCAGGTGTGTAGGTGGTAGTATCAAGTCCCCCATAGGTGAGACTAGTACGAAGATGAGGAGGACCATAAAGGAGGCATTCTCTATATAGGTGATCATAGTGAGGGTGTTGGTGAAGGCTTCCATACTCGTGTGGAGTAAGGAAGGTGTTGACACTATATAGGTGGTATTCCCCCAGAGTGAGGCATTGAAAAACACCTTCCAAGGGATCAGTGGTTGGTATGTGGGTAGCTGGTATGGATGATGTGTCGGAGGTCGATGCGGAGGTGGTGTTAATGGATTGGGAAGCTAATGGGTCAGCCATGGAGGTTATAGTAGTGGTAGGCATGGAGGAGGTATGTGTGGTGAAAGCAACAATTGTACTAGTAGGTGTGGGTGTAGGTGTAGGTGAAGCGGTATTGGTTGCGGAAGTAGATGGCTTGACCGGTATGAGTACATCATTGGGTCGGTAAAGCATGTTGCATGTTTTGAAAGGTGATGGGTCAGCTGGAATGGTATAAGTGTGTCCTTCATGTTCAAACTTTACACAATGATGCAAAGTGGAGGAACACAACCCATGACATGGATCCAGGGTCTACCAAGCAACAAGTTATATTGGAATTCCCCCTCCAAAACATAAAACAATTCTAGAACAGTGCGGGGCCCACACAAACGTGAAGGATGATAGTGCCTAGTGTGGAGGTGATAGCATCGTTGAATGAACGCAACATGACCGGATGTTTGTGCATGTAATTTTAGGTATGCACATTTGAGAAAATGCATGGGATGAAATGATGTTAATGCTAGTGCCTCCATCAATCATCACACGGCGTACCCATATGTCATCAATGTGTACAGAGATGAAGAGGGCTGGTCTGGGTCATCATTTTGGTATGGCACGATCTCTACCTCTGAGAAGCTGAGGGAGGCCACTTGGTGAACAAGGTGAGGTGAGGATGAAGGTGGTAATTTGGTGAGGAGGCTACATGATGGGGTGTGATAATGGAGGCTACGGGTGTAGGGTCATTGGGTAAAACCTTGATAGATTGAAGAACCTCCATGAGGGCTTGACGATGGGATTTTGAGGTTTGGATGAGGTCATATAAGGACATTTTGAGTGGAGATTGGTGTAATTTTTTGAGCATGGTGCGATGTGTGATGCCATTAGAAATGGGGTATGTGGGGCCACAGATAGTTATCTTAGGTATGGGTGTAGATGGTATGTTGGGTATAGGATTGGTTGGTGGGTCAGTTGCCTTTTCTTTACCCTTCTACACACATGTGTAGTGATGTGTACCATGTTGATTTGAGGGAAATTTTCAAATGGAGAGGGTGTAGGGTAAGTGGTATAATGACATGAAGGGAAAAAACCTACGGGAGGAGAAAAACCTTATGAGGTCAGTTGGCACAGTGACATTTGGGTGGTGGCGTGGCAAGTTCTCTTGATGTGAACCATGTTAATTTCAAATTTTGTGTGTGGTTCTGGGAGCTGTGAGGGTGGAGGTTGTGGTTGTTGAGTGCATAGTGTGGGAATGGGTGTTGGTGAAGCAGGATCCTCATCAAGAAGGTCATCATCATCAAAGTTGGTTTTAGGTGGACACAATTGGATAAGGATGGTTTTCAAGGCCTTGTAGTTCTCCACATCATGCCCTGACACATGATGGTATGCACAAATTTTGGTATCATCAAACCCCTTTGGCTTGGGTTTGAGGGGGTCGTAAGGTCGGAGTGGCGGTAATGTGATAACAGAAGTCTCGAGGAGGTTGGTTAAAATTTTGGCATAGGACCTGCTAGTGGATCACAATGGGAAGTGAATGTGGGTTTGGGTGTAGGTGTGGTTGGTTGTCTAGGGAATTATTTTTGGAAGAGTAGGAATAGGTCGAGCTATGGGTTTAGGCACCGTGTGGTTTGAGGTATCGGTCGGGTTTGTTTAGGTAGGGTACAGTAGATGGATGGGTAGGAGGATGTGGGGTTGTTTTGACTACCTTGTTGTGGGGTAGTGGGGTTTTGTTTTTGGGTTGCACCTTCTTGGGTAAAGGTGATGTGGGTATATGGTCTAGAAGGAAAAGTAGATGGAGGAAGAGGGTGAGTTACCCATGGGGATAATGGGTGCTATGAAGGTAGATGATGCAGGTCATGCTTGGGGTGTGAGGGACAATGACTGAAGTGTAATAGGTAGTGAAGCAATGGCTGAAGGTATCGAGGTATTGGTGGTAAAGAGACTGCAGGTGTGGGTATGAGTCATGTTGTGTGCTTGGGTAGGTTAGAGATTTGTGAGGAAGGAATGGGTTGTTGTGTTATTGGGTTATGAATGGGTGAGGGGTGCTTGACCATGTTGGGCAGCTGAGGTCTTAAGGTAGATGGGACAAGTGCGGGTGTGATTGGTGTGGTAGGGGTATGAGGTTGATGAGTTTGTTTCTTTAGTTTGGGTGTCAGAGTAGGTGTGGTTTTAACGTTGGAGGATGTAGCTAAATCCAGTTTAATAGGTGGATGAGTAAGGCTGGTGGTCGGGGTGACCCCTAAAGTGGTAATAGGTTTAGTGGAGGTAAATATTGTGGGTATGGGTTTGGGTTTAGGCATAGGTCGGGTTATGGGTAAGGGTGTGGTGTGAGTGTTAACAGATATCATGGAAGGGGTTGCGACAGTAGTGGTTGTATGTGGTTTGATGGGTGGAAATGTGCTTGGGTAGATAGTGGAGGTGTCATCGAGGGATCTTTGCATTTGTGTTGAGACAGGGAGTAAGAGGCACCCCATAATAAAGCCCTATCCACATAATCCAAGTGATCGGCCAAACGTGAGAATGGCACATTTGTGGGTGGAGTTGGTGAAGACCTAATGGGAATTCCCATAAAATGCATCTTAGAGATGGGGACTCGGTGACTTCAAGCTTCCGTGGGTAAGAGAGCTGAAAGTAGGTCTGTTGGATGTCGGGTAGCGGATGGAGAATGCTCGCTAAGAGGCAAAGGTATCCCCACCGGTCTATGATGGGTGGAAGGGATGATGGGAGTTCCTCTATGAGTGGAGGAATGGATAGGTGCTCCTCTATGGGTGGAGGAGGTAATGGGTGCTCCTTTGTGGGTGGAGGAGGTAATGGGTGCTCCTCTATGGGTGGAGGAGGTATGGTAGGTAAAGGTTCACTAAGTGGAGAAGCTAGGGGTGAGATGGTCTCAATGTTAGCAGAAGACTCCTCCGTAGGTGATGTAGGAGATGAAGGGTGTTCTTCTATTGGTGAAGGAACAATGATGGTTGGTTCAAATGTGGAAGGAGGATTTTGGGCTAGGATTTCCTCTATGGAAGGGATGTGAGGTAATTGAGAGGTGACAGTACCTCATTAAAGATCGCATGAACCTCACGAGTATGGGTATCATGAGTGGATGTCTCACCTATTTGATTGGATGAAGGGGCATGATTGGGAAATGGTTTTTTAAAGATTTGTAGATTTTGGTTGGGGTGGCGTTGGGATTATCCACAGTCAACTCACCTTTCTCAAGCATTTCTTGGACAATATTCTTAAAAGTGATGTAGTTTCCATCACTATGACCCTTCACTCGGTGATAGTTACAAAAATCTTGTTCCTTATACCATGTGGGCATGGGGGGTGAGTCAAAACCAGTGTGTGGTTTTATGGGTGGAAGGGTGATGGCGCCAACTTTGATAAGATTTTCTAAAATAGAAGAGTAAGGTTCCCCAATTGGGGTATATTTTCACTGCTCTTGTCTGAATCAAAAAGCCTAAATAGGTGATAGATTAGATGAGGGTAGCTTGATTAGATGGATGAGTGGGCCGCCTTGAGTACCACTGCATTAGCGGTACCTTTAGCCTTTGAATAATTGGTTGGCGGTTTGGAAGAAGAAGAGGTTTCATCGACTTGAATGCCGAATTCTTATTTTGTAATTGGATTTTCTTCTCTTCGATGGCTCGAATCTCTAACTTTCGTGCCATAGTGAATGCCTCATCGAATGTTTAGAAATTTTGGACCTACAAGGTCGGGAGATATGTCTAGCACAAGCTCGGTAAAGAGCTCGATGAGTTCAGTTTGTGGCAATTGAAAGGTAAGTTGATTGATCAGGCTGTGCCAGCGATGAGTGACAAAATCTACGATAGATTCATCCTCATACTGACATGTGGAATATAGATCGGTCATGGTAACTTTCTTGGCGATATTGATAGAGAAATGATCCAAAAAGCTTGGGCTACCTGATTGAATGAAAATATGGAGTGTTTGGGTAACCCACTATACCAGTCTAATGCAAGTCCAGTGAGGGACATGGGAAAATTTCTCAAAAGTAAGGCATCATCATGAGCAATCAAATAACATCCATGTTTAAACAAGTGCAAATGTTGTTGTGGGTCTTCCTTACTATTGAAGCGGTTGAATTTAGGCATTTCCCAATGCACAGGGTATGAACGGATGGGAATGGATGGGTGAATAGGCTCATTGCAAATCTCATCATAAGTGAGAGTGTTGCGGGAGCCGTGAAAACCGATGCCTCCAGTGTTTGCATCTTGTCCATCATCAATTTAATTAGGTCATTGGTGGGTTGTGATGATTGGATGCCTCTATAATGTGAGAGGAGGTTGGTTTTGGACATATAATGGGTGTGGCATTCCAGTGTATGGGGCTGCCATGTAAGGTGGTGGAGAAGAAGGCAATGAAATAGGGGGTACATACCGAATGAATAATAGATGAAACAGTGGTTGTTGGTAGTATGTATATGGGGGAGGAAGGGTCATGGTAACCCTAGTGGCAATAGGGGCTAATGATTGTGGAATGGAAAGAACTACATTCTGAAATGGGGTAGAGGTCACTAACACTAGGAGGTGGGAACGTAGCCACAGGTATGTGTGAGACATGAGGGATGGATGAGGTTGTGTTTGGGGTAATCATCGAGGGTATGGTGGATGTAATGGGTGCCACAGAGGTAACAGACATGGTAGTCATGGAGGGTATGGGACCTAACTGCGAAAATGACTGGGGGTAAGGTGGATGCGGGTAACATGGAGCCAAATGGGGCTGATGCGGAAGTGGGTGCGAGAGTCGGGGGATAGATATGGGCATGTCATATATCAACTGACCCGAGGCATCTCGAGTGGATGAATGGGAGAGGTAAAATTGCAAGGCAGCAGGGTTCTGGTCAAGGAGTCATGTGAACTCCTCATCTCTGGTAGCGATATTAGTAGGCTAGATAGGATCCATGGCTGGTGATAAAATAGAAGGTGGTGAAGGACTAGGTGGGAGTGGTTGGCAACTGGCATGGAACACGAGGGTGTTCACTTGTCTTTGGGTCAGTACCATGTGAACCAATACTGATCAGGTGGGGTTGCTTCTCTTGTAAATGGTACAGAGAATAACAGAAAAAAATGGATGAAGTAACAAATGGTGGGTGGAATGTGAAATAGGCTAACCGATGTTAGTTAGGAAAACCGACGTCGGTCAGGGGTAACCACTGCCGGTCACTTTGTAGAAAATAGGTAGTGAGTAATCAGTGAGGCAGAAGGCAAAACCTGACAAGTATGCCAAATCTGGGGATGTGTAAAATGTTAATGGGAAAAAAATGATAGTGACAGAGACTATGGAAAGTGGAAAAAAGTGAAGTGAGAATGTCCTTTTGAGTAGGTTAGCAAAAGGACCTGGAACCGATGTCGGTTGAGTTTAACCGATGGCGGTCAGAGGTAACCGATGATGGTTACTGTGAGATTGAAATAGTGATGAGAAAAAGTGGTTGTGAATTAGAATTTGATGTGGAATCAGACCCAAAATTCTAGGAATGATGGTGATATGGCCCAGGCACACTCAAGTGAAGCTCGAAATACACCAACTATGATGAGGAGCATGTAAGGATGAACAAAAAAGTGATGAACATGATCTTTCACCTCAAAATGCAAACCAAGCAAAAACACTAAGAAAATGTGATCCTAAGAGTGCCCTTTTCTATTATGTTTGTTTAGCTTATGCTATTTAGGGACTGACACATGAATTGTGAAATAGATTTTTGGTGAGGATGGCTTCCTACAAAGAAGGAGATCTAAAGGGTGAGGTTTCAGGTTTGTTATGGTGGGGGTGGGCTTCACTCTGAAGTATGACTCGATAGAGCAGTGAGCTGGGTGCCCACTATGTCGTGATCATGTGATCACCTATAACTTCTTCCAGGTAAGATGTTGTTTAAGAATGTATGTATTTGAATTTTTGTGTGGTTGGTAAGACTCAGAGAAAGAGAAAAGGATAGAAGTGCTTTTCTATGATTCGTTTGTCAACCATCAGCTGGTCATGACCTCCAGCATATAGGTTGCCCTCATTTAATGTGAGCTAATGTAGAAAATTAGAATGAAATGCAATTGTTTTTAAAACCCAAATCAAAATATGAAATTGGATGACACAATAAGATGAAGAGGAAGAGGGATGCTCTTTCACTAAAATGTAGAAAACATGAAGAAATGATTCTTTTTAAATACACCAAAAGAAAAGTTTCCTTTAGAGAAAATAGAAAGAAGGAGTGGATTACCAAGGGAAGAAAATTAGTGTGTATGCTTTTAGAAGGGAAACAAACACACAATTTTTTCCTAGGAATGAATGAAATGCAAGGAACCCCGAATGGGTCCCACCGGTGTGCCAAAATGTTTCACCTTTTTCTTAGATTGTTTCTTTGAATTGTTGATGAAATAAATAGGGTAACGGGCATAGGAGGAATACTTATTCAAATGTCGATTGATGGGTTGTTGCGCATGTATGACTTCTGAATCCACAGCTGACCGTGAGAGCTTCCTTTTGGCTAGGAGGAACTACCTGTAATGAAAGCAAGACCACCAGAAAGAATTAAACAATATGGGTAGTGAACTGCCTAGCGTGAGCTAGATCCGGGAAGCGTGATACTTCCTAGATGGCTGTCAGTCCACTATTTTAAACAAATTAATGCTGAAAACAAGGTAAATCCTATTGTTATTTTGAAATGATTTAGGTATCTCACTTAAAAACACAATAAGAAAATAGATCTAATCTAACAGGCTAAGCTAGAATAGAATCCATGGGTCAAATGGTTGGTTCTGGGTTCTGCAGGTCTGATAAAGGTCTCGGGTAGGTCACAAGTGAGTGAGGGTGAGGTAAAATTAGGTGGATAGGTCTCTGTTTAAGGTTGTGTGGGAAAACACAGAGACCGACGTCGGTTAGGGGTGATCGACCACGGTTAGGTATAACCAGGCGCGGTTATTGTGAAATCTGGAAATGTCACAGAATGGGTTTTGGTCTCCTTTGTGATTACACAAAGGATTTGGTTGGTCGGGATGAGGTATTGGGTGATTGGAATAGGTTTTTACGAGGTTTTGATGGGTCTATGGAGGTAAAAATGTTGGAGATGGTCAATAGGGAGCAAGATAAACAATGGATGATAAAATAATGATAAAATGAAATAACCAGGAAAGTATGATGTTGTACTTACTTGGATTTCATTCTTGAAAGTCTATGTGTGAAGGATGGAGGTGTTGATGATGGGTTTGAAGGCTGCAAGTGATCACCAACTAAAGAAAATCTTCTACATGGGCTGCATGCACACTCCTCTTTTGCTTGGATAGATCAAAATGTGGTTGGGAAGGCTGTGCAGGAGAAGATCCTCAATCTCCTTCCTTGGATGTCAATTCTTGCTGGAATTGGCTCTCTGAAGATGTGTTATCTCTTTGATATTTTGTTCTTTCTCATCCACTTTTCTCCCAATGTTTTCCAACCTTGAGAATAAGGTAGTTTAGGGTTAAAAGGGGTAACCGATGGTGGTCAGCTTAACCGGTGATGGTTAGGGGAAACCAACGTCAATCAAGGTGGGATTTTCTAGGTTTACTAAACTTAGGAGATCCTCTTGATTTCCTTGGATCTTGTGTCATTATCCCATGGATTAGACTGGGAGCTTCTTGTGAGCATGCGGGAATGTGGTTAGAGGGAGTGTAGGCATTGATTTTTAGGGTTTGGGTAAGTCTTAGTTAGTTATGGTAACTTGCTAAGAATAGGTCTTAGGTTGAGTTAGCTTGGTGAGGTGTCTAAGTGAACTATTTGTGTAGATATTATTTAAATAATAAATATAGTGAGGATAAAACATTAATTTAATTAAATTAATTAAATTAATATTAGTAGGGTGAAGGGGGTCATGGCTAGGTAGATGTAATAAAGGGGGGCTTATATGCATGCGTCAATATGTGCACCATTTTTCAAGTTACGAGTTTTTCACTTCATGGGTTACGAGTCATTCTTGTGAAAAATCCTGGAACCTTTAAAAATTGTGATTTTTATGATTTTTCTCTCACCATGGTCATGGAAACATGTTTGAAATGGATAAAAATGGAAAATTAGAGTGGAGGAATTCTATAAAACATTTTCTAGAGTTCTAGGTGAAAAGTGAGAAGTGTGGGGGAATGAGAAAATGGTCAAGTGTCGGTATTTATAGGTATGAGGGGGAGAGAGGAAGGGGGAACATTTTTATATCCCCCTTGTCCCCTTTGGAATTTTGCAAGGGAACACCAAAAGTGTGCCTTATTCCTATGGTGACACATGGCACACATGAATGAGCAAGGAAAAATGAGAAAAAGGCTTAATTTGAGATCTTGGGGTTAATTTTTGGTCACATAAGGAACCTAGCGAAAACATGGAAGGGGGGTAAATTTTTCTACCCCGAATTTCCCCTTGTAATGAGACAGGGGGACACCAAAAGTGCACCTTAGTGTGGAGGTGACACTTGGCATGCATGCGGAGCTAGGAGAGGGGGGCACAAAATTAGCCAAAAGGTGCTTGATAGAGATCTCTTGGGTCATATGGTGTGACCATGGGGCCTAAGGTGGGGTGGTAAATTTTTTCCACCTTTTCCCCTTGTCATGGGATATGAGGACACCAATAGTGTGCCTCAACCTGGTTAGGACAAGTTTCAAGCATGCAAAAGTTGTAATGGGGGCTAGAAATTTGAGGAAAGGTGCTTATCGGGGCTCCCCAAGGTCATGTTGAGGGTCCATGAGGCTTAATGTGGGGGGCGCATTTTTATGTGCCCCTTTTCCCCTGGGAGAGGGATAAAGGAATGCCAAAAGTGTGCCTCAACCTCATGGCGACATGTGTCACTAAATAAATTGGCTAAGGTCGAGCTTATACCCGAGGGAGGTGTTGGGGTTGATTTACACTTGGAATGAAACCACAGTCAGGGGACAAGCAAGTCCCTCCTTTTTAATGAGAGAGGTTCCTTTATTGAAAGAAAGGGCAAAACCTATGTACAAATGCATAGTCTTTCATTCAATGGTGGTTTCTTGATATCTTAAAATGTGTTTTAAGCCTGGAAAGTTATCAATACATGAGGATAGAAGACTTTTAAGAGAGAAGGGAGGTAGAAGAAGACAATACTTTCAGGGAAAAGAGATGGCGAGAGAAAACCCTTATATGTATTGTGAAAATGAGATACGAGTAGAACCATCCACATTTATAAGACACATAATTTATAGACTCGAATTTCTTGAGATCGTACAAAACTAGAACACAAAGTTTCCAATCACGCAAAGATTAGATGATTCATAGATCATAACTAGAAGGAAATAGGAAGCAAAATAAAAATGGAAAAACCTTTGTATTGATTCTTCCAATTCAAAATTACAGTTCTAGAATAATCAAAATTCCAACCCCTCACAACGGCTTTGAAATCTCATGATATATCTCGCAAGAAGAGATTCTGACTTCTTGAGCAAGCAAGAAAAAGTTGCACATATTCCAATCATCCAAGCCCCTTTGAATTCTTGACTTGTAAAGAAATGTTAATAGTGACAAAAATAGTTTTTTAAATATCTTGTCATTACATTATTTTACCAGGATTAAAACATGGGCCATTCGATTTGCTTTTAAAACTTTAAATTTGGACCACCCATGTGGAGAAATTAATTAGAGCAAGCTAGCAAATACCTTCTGCATTTTTGCCTTTGAAGGCTGTGCTAGGCTAACACATGGAGAGCTCTGCCACTTCCTTCATACTTTGTCGATTCGGGTCTATATTCTGCTTGACCTATGTTGACCCCTAGATACATGGAGGGCTGGCGCTTATTTGAGTTTCCATTTTGGAAACACCTCTTAAAACTGCATCAAGCTCATGTGTGTCTCCTTCTACTGGACTTGGACTTTTCAATGGCCAACTCTATCTCCTCATTGACTTTAACTACATGGAAAGCTGGTGCTACTTGGAGATTGACCCTTTTATTTCACTCCCGAAATGACACCTTTGTTAAGGCACATGGAGACTTCTTCCAACCCGCCCATACTTAGTCAATTTTAACAATCGACTCTGTCCCTTTTTGGACCTATGACACATGGAGGACTGGCGCAAGTTTGAGACCTATCCTCGTCTTTGACTCTTGAAGCCGCTGTCTTTGATGAGGCACATGGCGCCGTCCACTGAGCCTTCCATACTTAGCCAATTTTAGCTTATTCTGTCTTCATTTTGTACTTAGGACATGCGGAAAGCCTGCACTTATTTGAGGATTATCCCTTGTACCCTACCCTTGGAGTTGCACCATTTGGACACATGGAGGCTTCCGCTGAACCTTGAAATATGGCCAAACCACATCTAATCAAAGATATTCACATATTACCCGTGGACTCTGGGAAAAATTTAATGGGGAAAATATGCTTGTCATTCCCGACTACGGGAAGAAAATAAAAAGAAAAGGAAAGGAACTTTACCATACGCCTGAATTTCAAATTGTTCTCCATGAACAGGAAAAATGCAAACAATGTTAGGCTTGACATGATTCAATACTTGCAAGGTATAGAATCAAAATGTTTTGAAATTTGACTTCAAAAGAGGGGAATTTTAGGGGCAACAATAGCTGGCTCTTTATGGGGATGACTTGGCTTGGAACAAAGAATCAAGGCAAGATCAAGAACTGTAGATAACTCTGGGGAAAAGAGGACCAGTGCTTTATCCATTGGGAAAAGGAGTTGAAGGCAAAACCAATACAAGGCAACACACACAAGATGGGAAAAGAAACAAAACAAACCAAAAGGGAAGAACGGAATGAAAACAAAGGAATGACCCAAAACCAAAACACTATACATAATATATAGAATGACCACCTAGTCACCTAGGACTTGAACAAATTTAGATCACTTGCCCACTATAAGGAAGTGGGAGAGGAGACCCATCCATGTAATCCGGATAAAAATATTTCTCTCTAGAAAATGTCGATTCTAAAAAGAACCAAGCCAAAAAGAATCAAATTTACAATGGCTTCCTCGTGTCTCAAGTCTTTTTCCGAAAGCATCACAATGTCTCCCACTTGGAAAACTCTATGTTTGGCTTTCTTGTCGAAGAAAGCCTTCACTTTCAACCGATGAGTGTTTATTCACATCAACCACTTACAATATGTCCTCATCAAGCTTCTGAAGTTACAAAATTCTTTTATCCAAAGAGCTACTGAAACTTGAATCTTCAATGGTTTTCATTAGATACAAGGATGGCAATTCCACCATGACTAGTAGTTGAACTTCCACACCATACACCACTTGGAAAGGAGACATTACAATTGCCCTCTTGGGTGTAATTCTATCAACCTAAAGTGCATCATATAGCTTTTTATGTCAATTACTCTAAGAATCATTTACAAGCTTTCTAACTATTCTCACCAAGTTCTTGTTTGTTGATTTTGCTTGTCCATTCCCTTGTGGGTAGTAATCTAAAAAATGAGAAAGTGATATCCCATACCCATAGAAGAATTCCATCATCTTATCGAGAAAATTTTTGGAAGAATTATCAATCATAATTTTGTTTGGGATCCCAAACAAGATCAATGTGTTCTCCTTAATGAAGTTGCAAACTACCTCAAAAGTTTTTCTCTTGGTGGGATGGCTTCCACCCACTTGGTGAAGTAATCTATGGTAGTCAACACATGGGTATGTCCAACAATGGAAGGTGGGTTAAGAGTTCCAATGAAGTCTAAACCCCATTGTTGAAATGGCTCTTCAATCACTACAGGCTTGAGAGGCAAAGCAGCCAACTTAGGTCTTCCAACAAACATTTGGCATGCTTCACATTTACCAACCTATTTTGATGCATCTCTGAATAGAGTGGGCAAATAATAACTAGCAAAAAGTATTTTATGATCTCATTACATGAAAGAGAAATGACCTCCACAAGCTGGTCATGAAAAGCATAGAACAACTTCTTATGTTGCTCCTTATCTACACACTTCAAAAACCTTCCATCTATGCCTCATTTGAATAAATCATTTTGCCATACCATATATTATGCAGACCTCATTTTGATAGCTCTCTTCTCTTTGGCACTCAAGTGAGAAGGACACTCTCCATAGGTCAAAAAAAGTGAGCAATGTCGACATACCATACATCATTGTTGAGTGAGGAACAAAACAATAGGGACATCGATTTCATCTTTGGACAACTCCTTGGCAACTCCTTCAACAATGAGTTCACATAGGCCCTTACCCCAAACTAGCTTGGTTATCCTAATATCAAGATCATACTCTTGCACCTTTGCTACCCAATTACCTCTCTTAGTTCTAAATTCTTGTTGAGTAAGAATGGATTTGATTGTTGTCTCAGGAACCAACGCCATAGAATGAGAATTAAGGATGTAAAACCTGAAGTCTTTGGACAGCTTTGACAACTACAAAATCATGTTTCTCCATCATAGTGTTCTTCATCTCATGATTTTTCAAGACATAACTCATGAATACAATTGGGAGCTCATGATCTTCAATGTTCTTCTGGGCTAACACAATAGCTAGGGTATTTTTTCAGTGGCATAGCAATAGATAATGAAATCTTTACTAAAGTTAGGGCACGCAAAGATTGGAGTCTTTACAATAGCTTGTTTAAAGTCCTCAAATGATTTATTCCATTCAGAGGACCAACCAAAAGTTTTCTTCCCTTGCATCATGTGAGCAATGCTCATAGTAAGTTCGGAAAATCGGGGATGAATCTCCTTAGGAAATTAATCTTACCAAAGAAAGAATGTACACCTTTCTTACTTAATGGAAGAGGAATTTGTTGGATGGCTGAACTCTCTCTGGATCAATCTTGATCCCTTCCTTTGAAACAACGTGTCCCAACACTTTCCTTTTGGTGACACAAAACACATACTTCTTAGGGTTTAAATAAATTCCATGCTCTCTACATACATAATCTTGTTTCAAGGTGTTGGAAGTGATCTTTTCTTGTTTCATAAAACATGGTCAAGTCATCCAAATACACAACAAGGCATTTCCCTTTCAAACCTCCAAAATCCTAGTCCATGGCCCTCTAAAAAGTAGCACTAGCATTGATGAGACCAAATGGCATCCTCTTGTATGGAAAGGTGCCCCAAGGACTAGTAAAGGCAGTCTTATGTTGATTTGTAGTATTCACCTCCACTTGATTGTACCCTGAGAATCCATCTAACATAGATAGCATCTCCGAGCCTGTAACAACTTGCAATACTTGGTCCATCATGGGGAGAGGGTAATTGTCCTTCAAAGAACCCTGATTTAGATTTATGAATTCCACGTAGATCCGAATCTCACCATTCTTATTCTTGATAGGAACTACATTAGCAATCCACATTGAATGGTTGATGGGGAAGATGATCCTAGCCTTCAGAATCTTTTGTATTTCTTGTAAAATTATATCAGCTATCTTTGGATTATATTGCCTTTGCTTCTATTTGAAGGGTTTGATACCAAGTAAGAGGAATGAAATGTTGCATTTCTTTAGGATGAAAATACTTAAGATCATCATAAGAGTAAGCGAACATCAACATACCTTTTCAACGATTCACCACCTTCTTTTTCTCTTCCTAAGTGCAACATTTTCCAATAGTGACCATTTTGGGATCATCAAGACTCCCAATATTCACTTTCTCGATCTCGAAGATTATTGGGATCCTCGGGAAACTTTAGCCTTCATATATCTATCATGGTTATCCAAACAATCCTCCAAAATCACCAGCCCTCTAGGGGTTTGGTTGCCTTTGATTTGATGCATCCATCTTGATCCATATCTTCTTTGACACCCTCTTCATTAGATGACACACACTCTTTTGGTAGATTGTCACTTCCTTCAAAGTACAACTAATCAAAGTTGTCTCGAGCTCCAAGAAAGAAAGAAAATGCTGGTCATCATTGAAAACTTGCCAAGTATTTACATTTTCAGGCACACTGGGTCTATGGATCATCTCAATGGTGAATTTCTCTTAAGGAAAATTAGGATGAGGAGTCAACAAGGACCCCGAAATAGCTAGAGAATTATACCTAGTGTCCCTTTCCCTTGGCACAACTTCAATGCAAAAATCAATAAGGAATTCAATGGAATCCTAGACCAAATTCCTATAGTGTTTCAACCTTCTATTCTTTACTTGATAAAGGTCTCTAATTTGTTTTACAATTAGCTCGGCATCTCCATGAGCAACAAGGTTCTTCACTCCCATTTCCTTCGTCCTTCTCAACCCAAGAATAAGGGCCTCGTACTCAGTAGTATTGTTGGTATTTTCAAACTAAAATTTGAAAGAGAAAGGATGCACCTTACCCCCAGGAGCAATAAGCACCACACCAGCTCCAAAACTAGTTGAGGAACAACTTCCATCCAACTCCAAAGTCCACACACCATTAGGATCAAGTAAAACCTCCTTTGGTAGACTTGTCTCCTCTTGTGACATGATCATGTAGTTCCCATGCCCAATGTCTTCATATAGTATTTGTGCTTTAGGATCATCTATCTTTTACACAATATACTCTGCTTGTTTCTCAGCAAGAGCTTCTTCATCTTCCCATTGATAGGGATCAAGGAATGTGACCAATCCATTTAGATGTCACCTCCAACATCTTTGTAAAAGTTCGTACTTAGCAACATTCCATAGGAAGGAGGGATATCAACAACCAAGATGGTAGCCAAGGCCTTCTTCTCTGCAAAGCAACAAAATCTACTTGTGCATCCTTGATTCTTCTAACCAAAGGAACTTCTCTACTTTCCATGGAATAACAAGATCCATAAGTGTGGGTTAAGGTTAGACCCAAAGCATGAGCCACTTTTGCAGGCATTTCATTATCATATGCACCAAAATCAATGACACAATTGCTAAGCTTGTGGCTAGCTATGAGGAGAGTCACATAGAAGGGTTTGATCTTCTCATTAGATGAAGTGATTGTAGCCACAAGGCCAAGTTGAGGTGGAGAAGAAGGAGTGGGTAAAAGGCCTTTAGAAGAATGGGCTAGGATTTTAGATTTGGAATTTACAAAGTTAACCATTTTGGAAAAGGCTTTAGGATAGGTTTCATAGAACTTTTCCTCATAAATCTGAATCTTGGTCTTTTTAAGATGGTCTATAATATCAAAAGATCTAGATGTGGATGGGGAATCACTACTAGGAGTAGGAGGAGCTTTTGATCTATCAGTTTTATCATTTGTTGGACAAGAATTCCTAGAAGTAGAAGTAGAGGAAGAAGGACTAGCAGAGCTTACCTTTTGAGTGGAAGTAGTAGGAATAAGATCTCCTCTTCTTACAATCATCGGGATGGTGGTGGGGTACTCCTTGGATATTTTTACAGGTTGCACCACTTTTTCCTTTTTGTTGGTATGCTCCTAGGTCATAACAACATATGATTCACTATTCATCTCAGCCACTACATCATCATAGTCATATTGATCATCCACACCCTCAGTGGTGAGGAAATGAACTCGAGAACCACCAGGATCCTCCAGTTCTTCATCATCTTCCTCTTCTTGTTCATCATAGAGCCCATTTTCTTCCTCATCATCAAGCTCAAGAACTTCATAAGCAGCATTAACATGCACCTTGAGGCGGACCTTCAATGAAAACCTGGTTTGAGAAGAGGGAAACCGGTTCCTAGGCTAAAAGTTATTCCTTGGAACATCTTGATATGGAGCATGTTGATCCAATTGCTTCTTAATGACAATGAGGTTATTAGCCACCTTCTACACCAACCGAATTGCATTAACTCCGGGAGGAGAGGAAGAAGAATATGCTTTGGATTTGAAAGACTCCTTTTCATCTTGCTAGACATGATCAAGTCATCTTCCACACCGATAACCAATCTCGATCAACATCTAAGGTTGTAAGATTTTTTCTCCTCGGGCATAGCTTACTTCCGCAATTGAGAATTCAAGAAGAAACACTTCGAATTGGGTCAACAGCCTAGTATTTACTAGAATATTGTTAATTAATTTGTTAAAATTGGCCACAAATTCTCTCATAGGCTCATGTGGCTCCTTCTTGATTTGATAAATATGAGCCAACAAAGCATGCACGTCTTCAACAAGTTTGAAACACTTGCTCAAATTTAGTCCTCATAGTAGTCCAATCAATGATGGTCCCAACGGAAGATGGTAAAACCAATCTTGACATTGTCTTGCAAGGTGTCCACAAATAGCCTCACAGAGAGAAATCCTCTTGTTCAACTCCAAGGACCCCACATGCAATAATGAAGGTTGCAATGTGTTCATCCGGTGTACTTTTCCATCACCTCTAAATTTGGGAAAAATTTCCTATTACCCCTAGGTAACTCATGCAATGGTTGAGGAAGAGCCGAGGCCCAACTCTTTGTCCCTAAGGAGGAGGTGCTGCCATCCTTAGAAATATTGTTTGAAGTGGAACCGAGACACTAGCAAGAATTAGGGCACGTGGATTAGGATAAGTTATGCTTAAGGAATGCTACTACTAGAAGCTTTGTCTTCAACATGAGGTGTGCTTGTGGAATGACCTCTTCTATTTCTTCTTGTTAGAGGAAGTTAAAAATATTGTTGATCCAAGAGCTAAAATTGGGGATATTTAATTCCAAGAGCCTGCTACCACGAGTATATCTTAGAGTCACCAGATCAAAGAAATGATCAAATTAGTTGTTCTTTTTAGAAAGGAAATTTGTTGAACAAATTCCCCATTGAAGTCACCAAAAAATGTTGGGTTTCAGATTTGCACTTGGAATAAAACCACAGTTAGGGGACAAGTAAGTCCCTCCTCTTTAATGGGAGAGGCTCCTTATTAAAAGAAGAGGCAAAACCGATGTACAAATGCATAGTATTTCATTCAATGGTGGTTTCCCGATATCCTAAAATGTGTTTAAGCTTGGAAAGTTATCAATACATGAGGATATAAGACTTTGAAGAGATGAGGGAGGTAGAAGAAGACAATAATTTTGGGGAAAAGAGATGGCAGAGAAAACCCTTATATGTATTGTGCAAATGAGATACAGAGTAGAACCATCCACATTTATAACAGACACAATTTGCAGACTCAAAGTTCTAGAGATTGTACAAACTAGAACACAAAGTTTCCAAGCACGCAAGGATTAGATGATTCACATATCAGAACCAGAAGGAAAGAGAAAGTAGAAGAAAATGGGAAAAACCTTTATATTGATTTCTTCCAATTCAAAATTACAGTTCCAGAATAATCAAAATGACAACCCCTCACTATGGATTTGAAATATCATGATATAGCTCGCAAGAGATGGTTACAACTTCCTCGAGAAAGCAAGAAAGCATTCTGACTTATTCCAATCATCATGCAGCCCCTTCGAATTCTTGATTTACAAAGAAAAGTTAATGGTGAATTTTTTTAAAAAAAAATATACGGCCGTTACATTATTTTACTAGATAAAACATGGGACTTTCAATTTGGTTTTACAACAAATTTGGGCCACCCATGTGGGAGAAATTAATTGGAGTGAGCTTGTGGGCGCCTTCTCGCATTTTTGTCTTTGAAGTTGTGTCGAGGTTGACATGTGGAGAGCTCCTCTAGTTTCTTCATACTTTTCCAATTTGGGTCTATTTCCTTCTTGACCTATGTTGACCCCTAGACACGTGGAGGGATGGTGCTCATTTGAGTTTCCATTCTGAAATGCCTCTTAAAATCGCGCTTGAGCCGATGCGTGTCTCCTTCCATTAGTCTTGGACTTTTTAATGGCCAACTCTGTCTCCTCATTGACTTTAACCATGTGGTGAGTTGGTGCTACTTGGAGACTGACCCTTTGATTTTACTTCCGAAATGGCACCATTAATTCATGTGGAGACTTCCGCCAACCTGCCCATACTTAGTCAATTTTAATGATCGGCTCTGTCCTTTTTGGACCTAGGACACGTGGAGGACTGACACAAGTTTGAGAACTATCCCCGTCTTTGACTCTTGAAGCTGTGCTAACGAGGCACATGGCATCGTTCGTTGAGCCTTCCATACTTAGCTGATTTTAGCTTATTATGTCTTCATTTTGTACCTGGGACACGTGAAAAGCTGCACTTATTTGAGGATTATCGCTTGTACCCTGCCCATGGAGTTGCACCATTTGGACACATGGAGGCTTCCTCAGAACCTTGAAATATGGTAGAACCACATCCAATCAAAGATATTCACCGTGGTCTCTAGGGCAAAATTTAATGGGGAAAGTATGCTTGTCATTCCTGACTATGGGAAGAAAATAAAAATAAAAGGAAAGGAACTTTACCATACGCCTAAATTTCAAATTGTTCTCCATGAATAGGAAAAATGCAAACAATGCCAGGCTCGACATGCTTCAATACTGCAAGGTACAAACTCAAAATGTTTTGAAATTTGACTTCAAAAGAGGGGAATTTTGGGGGCGACAACATGAGGAAATTGAAAATGGCATTATCGGAGCTCCCTGGATGCATTTCTAGGAACTTCGTTATATAATTTTGACTATAAAAATAATTTTTAGAAGTATGGGATGGGTGGAAAGGTCTTATTGAACTTTCAACCTTCTCAAGAATTGCCTTTTTGATCGGGACCACTGTTGTATCTCAAAAAATAAGTTGTGGACAATAATACATGGTTTTGAGAAAAATATGAGAATACCACCATGTAGGGATTTTAATTATATTTTAATTGATGTTTTGTTTGACGTCCAACTCATTATGGAGCTCCCAGAATCATCTACCAAATATTAGGTTCCTTTTCGCAATGAAAGCTCCTTTAACCTCAAAACACCTTTTTGTTGAATTAGATCCAAAACCTCTAGATCTCTCCAAAATATGCCTAAATTAGTTGCACAATTATCCTCTCTCATGAATATAGCTCCCTAATTAATTTAGTACTTAAAATCATATCCGAAGAATATGCACCTACTTGATAAAGGCTAAAAATAGTCATTCTCATGTCTTTTAAAATTTCTTCCATGAACTACATTGTTTTGAAAGACTCATTTAAATTTTGTTTTATTATTTTCCACACTTGCGAAAGGATGATACCATATAAATAGACATAACATAGATGGTAGTGGTAGATGTAAAATGTTAGTGGGATTTTTTCGTACCAATCAAGAGCAATCCCCTCAAGAGTCTAAGGAAATATTTTTCAACAACCGTATCCCAAGGAGTAGTTCTCTCATGGCTGTGGCATTTTCCTTTATATGGGAATTTGGAACTCCCTCCCCTTTAATTTAGGGAGTTCGTAATGGTCACGGAGCATAAAAATTTATATAGTAAAATCTATAGGCTCTTTTACGTATTCGAGGTACATCCCCACTACACATATGACTCAACCATAGATAATCCTTGAATGAGAAAGTAGAGGTGGAACTAGAGTTTGATCCTGCACAACATAGGCATTAAGAGAGGCATACAAAACCCATTGTAGTTGTGTGTAAGGACTAGGGAAAGAATATATATCAATAAGAGGGGATTTTGAATACATGTGCATGTATGGAGGAACTATACTAGGAGTACGAGCTTAGGCTTGTAGGTGCAAAACTAGGGAATCTTGCATTACTTGAAGAAGCGAAATTGAGAATGCACTTCTAGCCAGCCCTTGTGTTGGATATGTGTATGAAGCATGAGGGGCCATCCATAGTGCTTCCAAACCTATAAGGATATCACTTGGATTAGGAACACACAAGTAAGCCTGAGATGGCGGTTATTGATATGCACTTGTGGAAGACATATATCCTTACTTTTACATATAATGGTATGTATTGTTTGAACCCAAATTTTTTTTAGGCTATCGGGCTTGGAAAACCTCTAATTCCTTTATCCTTCCCACTAATTATGGGATCACATCACCAGGTGAAGGAAGTGCATTTGGTTTTGGTGCATGTAGGGCCTTGTTGGGTTATAAAGGTACATGATACCATATTATAAATTGGTCTTTTGTAGACCACCCTCTTTAGGTATATTTTTTGTATTAGGGGGAGGGGTGGCAGCATTGTTATGAAGAAGAGCATTAGAGTATCTTTACATCCTATCTAAAGACTTTTCTATAGCATTAATACGATCACCACTTTGGGTGAGTCGTGTTAGAATATCATCATTTGGTGATAGATAGGAAGAGAAGGAATTAGATTGCATGCTAATCTAAGGTCTAGATAAGACCCATGGATAAAACCCTTATTCTCCTATGAATGTCATGTTGTTAGAGTTGGAGAACTCGATTGTGCATTGTGGTTGGGTTGATCTATCTCCTCAATCATAACTATTGAATTGGTGTTAAACCCTTGAGGAGGGACTATGCGAGGATATAACAGATTATGTGAGTAATTATTAGCCAACTTTGACAAAGAGAGTGACTATTTCATACCCACTTTGTTATTATAGGATTCGAGACCCAATATGGGCCTATTGTATTCCTAACCCAACATATTCGGGGGGTGTATAAACACCAATAAGAATAATGGGAGAGGAGAAGGATGGATGAAAGAAAAGAAAGAAAGAGGATACAAAAAGGAACTATTCCTTCATGTTGGGTTCACCAATTTTTCATGCTTGACAATCAACACATGAATCTTTGATGCACATGACCTCCTAAGGTTAGGTGGACAGACAAAATGGAATGAATGGGATGGTAGTGAGATGGGTAAATATACTTTGGATGGAATAGGTGGATTTGATGACAAGAAATCAAGGAAACCTAATGTTCTCAACTGGAAAAATGGGTATTTGTTCCTTCAGGAAATAAATGCCTATCTCACTTGTTCGTGTAATGAGCTATAATCAAGTATGTAAGGAAAGAAGGTTCATCGTGTATTATGGTACGTAATAAACATTTTCCAAAGGAGGATCCCAATGCTCAAAGAAGTGTCAAAAAATTAGGAGCAATTCCCTTCAGCATAGTGGAATAGATGAAGAAGACCAACCTGAGCGTTACTATGTGGGACACACTCTCAATTCCTTCTCAAATAAATTTGTTACGAGAGGCTCTGAACAGTTTTGGTACAACCGGCGGATCATCAGGTCATGGAGCAACAACTGCTATGAGTTTGTGTCAACTAGAAGGGAAAATTATTCCTAAGGAAAACAAACCACCACCATTCTATATTTCCCTAATCATTGGCAACCACTTGGTGCACAATTGCATGATCAATTCTGGTTCCAGTAGCTTAGCCATGCCCAAGCAAATTATAGATGCATTAGGCATATAATATGTGCTAGTTAGAAGAGGAGTTTTTAGATGAATGACACAACTATTAAGACTATTGGAGTTATCAAAGGAATTCAATTTACCATCCATGCATGCCCAAGTTTGTCATTCACCCAAGATATATCAGTCATTGATCTTACTCCTCTCTTGCCATCTTCCTATCACGAGATTTCACTTCCAATATGGGTAGTTATCTATCATCCGATTGGTCACATATGATTCTCAAGACTCGATATGGAACCAAAGTGACTATAAGGGCAGAACCAATCTTCCATAATCATGTAGAACCCTACACTGTTAGTCCTATAAATGGGAATTACACCATTGGAGATTTGGAAGAAGAAGATGTTGATCATGAACCACCACTCTCATTGAAGAAGTCCCTGATACTGTGCTAGATGAAGTAAGTGGAGATCATCAGTATGATCCCTACGCTGATGTGTTGGTAGAAGAAAAGTTTGTTTTCTACTTTTGGAAGAAACATGATTGGGTACATACTACATTCATGAAGAAGATACAATCATATTGCAACTTTTCAAAACACCAAGCGATTCGGAAGGAATGTGGCAATTGTTCTTCGATGGATCAAGAAGTAAGAATGGATCTAGTGCTGGTGTTATGTTAATTTATCTAGAGGGAGATAAGTACTTCTCATCTTTTTGGTTGTAGTTCAGTTGCACTAACAATGTTTTGAATATGAGGCCCTTGTGCAAGGAATTCAGCTAGCCCAAAAGAAGGGAATCAAATCCCTTACTATTTTTGGAGATAGTGAGTTAGTTTCCATCAAGTGACATCATGTAGTGCATCCAAAAATTATCTTTTAAGATCATACAAGAACTGATTATGGGACTTGATTGAATATTTTGAAGATTTTGGAATCCATGCAGTTCCTATAAATCAAAATCAAGATGTTGATAGGCTTGTTACAATTGGCTCACAATATGACATACCTATTGATATCATGAAAGAAGGGAAGAAATTTTTCAAAATGGTGGTTTGCCTCAAGTCCCTGATAATGTGAGTAGCTAGCAAGTGTTCGATAGTGACAAACAAATTGTCCTTTTCCTACAAGAAGAGGCGGAGTTTGCTGTGCAAGAAATCAGGATAAGTTGCAAGATTCATATGGTGATCAAATTATACAATTGAAAAAAACAAACTACCAAAAGGATTAGTCACTCTAGAATCCATTTTCAATTCAGATGATCAAGCCAAAAGAAAAATTTCTAACATGGTGGTCAAAGAATAATATTTTGAGCAAGTTGAGGTAGCACAAGAGAAGTTTCTGAAGATTGGAAAAGTGTGTATTTTTGAAGAGAAAGAAGATTTTATCAAACTTTTTCAAGAGTATCGTGAAATTTTTGTGTGGAGCTATAAAGACCTGCGTGGTTTTGATCTAGGTCTAGCATAACACACCATTGAATGGATCCTAATGCCAAGTCGGTTTTGCCGAAAGCAGAGGCCGATTAATCCCAAAATTGAGCCACTAATGAGAAAGGAGCTAACCAAACTCATTGAAGCTTGTATAATTTTTCCCATCAAGCATTCCTCATGGTTAGCCAATCAGGTGCTTGTAAGGAAGAAGAACGGAGAGATTCATTGGTTATGTGTAGATTTCAGGGATTTGAATCATGCGTCATTGAAAGGCCATTATCCTCTTCCATTAATGGAGCAAATCCTTCAAACAGAGGAAGGAGCTCAAAGATTTTCTTTTCTTGATGGATATTTAGGTTACAATCAAATCCTAGTCTAAGAATCCAACCAATTTAAAATGGCTTTCACTACCA
Organism: Taxus wallichiana var. yunnanensis; assembly: GCA_018340775.1. Lineage (NCBI taxonomy): Eukaryota > Viridiplantae > Streptophyta > Pinopsida > Cupressales > Taxaceae > Taxus > Taxus wallichiana. The sequence continues at coordinate 799,300,555 of CM031237.1, read as the reverse complement.
AGTGGGCACATATTCCTACAACAAAATGTTGTTCAGATTGTCCAATGTCGGGCTACTTTCCAAAGAGCCATGGATATGGCATTTAAAGGAATAATCAATGATATCATCTTGGTTTACCTAGATGACATAATTGTATATTCTAAGCATGAAAAAAATCACATTGTGCATCTAAGGAAAGTTTTCCAATGCTGTAGGGAATTTTGGGTTTCACTTAATCCCAAGAAGTGTATTTTTATAGTACACAAGGGAAATTTGTTGGGGCATGTTGTTTATGTGAAAGGACTATCAATCGATCTAGCTAGGATTCATTCGATTATGTCCTTATCTCTCCTAAGTCATAAGAAGGGTCTCTAGAGTTTTCTAAGAACCATAAAATTTGTGTGGAGATCCATCCCTCAATTTACGACATTGGCTAAGACACTAACAACCATGATAAATAAAAACATGCCATTAACATGAATGAAGGAAGGTCGAGAAAACTTCAAATCCACAAAAAACAATTTCTCAAGCTCCCATGCTCGTGAACCCTAGGTTTGATAAATACTTTATTTTTTATGCTTTTATAGGTTAAGAGAGCATTTCAGGGATCCTCACCCAGTAAAATGATGATCTGATGGAGCAGCCAATTGCTTTCTCCAGTCAATCCCTCAAAGAATACAAGCTCAAATACTCATTCATTGAAAAAACAAGTCTTTTTGGTTATTCGAGCTTTGAAGAAATTCAAGCACGTGTTGTCCAAAAAAATTCATTTGATGGTGTCTCATCTAGGTGTCAAGGAGTTTTTGCTAAACAAAGGGATGAACGAGAAGTGTGCCGGATGGATCACGAAGGTGATGGAGAATGATGTGCATATCAAGGTTACAAAACTTGTCATAGGTAAAGCTTTATGTCAACAACTTGCTGCAGACATGGAATCAAAAGGTGATGAGGATGTAACACTCCTAAACACTAATAAGAGTGATGATCAACTTGATTGGTTATCCAAATTTAATAATTTCCTCTTCTCAGGAGTATATCCTATGAACATGGATAAAAACCAAAGATGGACTTTCCATAGTCAATCTATTCCACATGTTTTGCTAGATAACCTTCTCTTTCAAAAGGATTTGAATGGCATCCTCCTTTGGTGCGCGAGAACCGAAATAGATGAGTAAGATACTAGAAGAGTTTCATAATAGTATATCTAGAGGACATTATTCTGCACGAACAACTACTACCAAGATCATGCAAGCCAGTTACTATTGGTCGGATTTGTTCAAAGATGCCCATCTCTGGGTAAGGAAATGTAAGGAATGTGCCTTTTTCACGGGCAAGTAGAAGTTGGTAGCTCTTCCACTGCATCCAATCCAAGTGGATCAACCCTTTGTTCAATGGGGGTTGGACTTCATCGAATGATTAATCCTCCATCTAGTGACAGACATAAATGGGTCCTTACTGTAATAGACTATTTTACTCGATGGACAGAGGTGGTAGCATTGAAAGAGAGCAATGAAAAGGTAGTTCTAGATTTCTTGGAAGGTATAATGACAAGGTTTGGTGTTCCTTTTACAGTCATTTCGACAACACAATGGCTTTTATTAGTATGAATTTGAATGAATGGGATGTTAAAAATGGGGTCTACCTCAAGACTTCATCCAATTACTATCCGCAAGGAAATGAATTGGTTGAGTCTAGTAACAAAAACCTTATAAGGATTATTAAGCGCATAATGGAAACTAACAAGAGGACTTGGCATACACAACTTAAGACCTATTTATGGGTAGATAAGATCACACCTAAAAGGGCCATAACATATTCTCCTTTTGTGTTTGTATATGAAAGGAAGCAAAAATTCTACTCTCCTTGGAGTTACCTTCTTTGGAGTTAGCTCATCAACTTGAAGTTATGGAGAGTGATCCTCTGATAGTAAGGTTTGCTAAACTCATGGAGTTAGAGGAAGTACGAAACAAGGCTATGAAGACTTTAGAGCAATATCAAGCTCAAGTTAAGAAATATTTTGACAAAAGGTGTCCGATAGGCATTTTCAAGAGGGAGATTTAGTTCTCAAATGGGATGAAGATAGGGCCAAACTAGGCAAGCATGCCAAGTTTGACACTCTTTGGAGCGGGCCATACATCATCACAAGTTGCAAAGAGGTGAATTCATTTTGTCTAACTAGGCTCCATGGAAAATAAATTCCCATTCATGTGAGTGGGATACATATCAAAGTTTTTTTAGAAGTGTTCCACCCACTGTATAGTTTAGTTAGGTGGTTTCCTCCAAGTGCTTATGCACATTTTTGTGTGTTGCTACTATTTTTCTTTCCTTATTGTTGTGTTTTTGTGTTGTTCTTACACATTGTTTCATCATAGAAAGGTGTTAAGGAGAAGGAAGGTTCAAGGTTTTCATAAGAGTTTCATGATCTACCCCATTCGAAATTCTGTAGTGTTCCATAGATCTCAAGCATTCAATAGTTTCAATATACTTCATTCTTAGTATTCCAAGGAGGTCCAAGACTATATTTGCTCAAGAGAATTCTGGGATATATCAAAGAAGATCAAATTAATTCAGGATTCTAATATAGACTCCATTCCCAATGGAGAAATTAAGGCTACTAGAATCATTCTTAGTAAAAATCATCCCTGAGAAGTTGCCAAAAATGTTATCCAATTTCACACACATGGAAAAATTGGACAATGGGGTCCTATTATGTTCAAAACAAAACGTTAGTTCCAGGGACCCACTTCCGGTCATTATCAAGATAAAATGATTAAAATAATTGATTAATCATGTTGAAGAGATTTAACATGTCTCTATGTCTCTATGAACTCAATTAATTCATTGATCATCCTAGTGAGTGACTTGGCGAGTTGATATCATAAATAAGTTTGATTTGAAGCTAGGTGGTATTAGCTCAGTCAGATAATTGACATGGACTTGTGTTAAGTTTTAATGTGACCAAATCATGTCATGGAAATAGATTTTAAGCCTAAGATCTAGAATCTCATGATGGAGTTGAGACATAGCTTGGTCTAGAGCTTGTTCCTACTAAACTACGAGCTAATAAGCCATTTCATGCTTGGGTGAGTTATAGAAGATCTCGAGCGAGCTCAAACATTAGAGCCAAGCTAGTGAAACTAGGAGAAAAGTTTGTCAATGCATCACGAATAAATGCTCATTGGTTAATGAATTTGTGTGAGCTCACAGTGAATAGATAAAGATGAGCTCAGACATAATGAAAGCATCATTTAGGACCGAGCTCACAAGAGCTCAATGAAGACCGAGCTCATGGGATCAAGCTAAAGATAACCTGGGATCTCATGAATGCAAGAAAGGAGCTTGACATGTTTCACCAAGTGAAGCTAAGTTCATGAGTAAACGAATAGAATTGAGCTCAAACAATAGGGAATGAGTTGATTAAAGGAAGCTCATTATTCAGGTGAGTTTGGTAAGAGGAAGAGCTTGGGATAACTAAGCCGAGTCAATATAAAACACATATAGCTCGAGCTCAGGAAATGTAAAATGAAGTTCGATAGGTTTATCATGAGGAACTTGGTATCATTGTAGAAATGAATGCAATCTTGGGATTAAATTTTGGAGATGTGAGTCATGTTCTAATTTCTAAGGGGATTGTAATGTGATCTTCACAAGTGATAAATAAGCAAAATCATGTTTGTGTAGGGTAAGTCGAGTATGTGAGCTCAAGATTTTGGCGCATCTACGAAAAATCCAACTCGTTGGTTCAAACACTTGAACTTATAGCTCGTATTTTCTTAGAAAGAGCCCAGGTTACAACGATCTCATGGAGGGAAGTGATTGATGAATGAGTAGTTCATGAGCTCAAAATGGAGGATGTATGATAGCTTGAGCATGGCCGAGCTATTTTGCAGAAATATGTATGGTTAGGTGAACTAACCATAAGCCGATACACGGTCCACATCATGAAATGAGTTTGGGAGAGAGCTCATTCGGGAATTGACAAGAAAATGACTCTTATGGTGAGGTATCCACAAAATAAGAAATAAGCTCAAATTAGAATGGCTTAGAACTGAGATTAGAATTCGAAACATCAAGCACATTGGGAAACAAATGCAAGAGATTCAACTCAATGGCATGGGGTGGGATGTAGCTTTTTAGTTGCATTACATTCAATAGGCTCAGGTCGAGCTATAAGTTATCACAAGTGGTTATAAAAATGAATGATTTGGCAAGTTCTAAATCGAGTTGGCATGGTGATGAAATTAATGTCACATAGGAGATCACGGATACATCAGATGGTTGAGATCAATCGAGCTAAACCAATGAAGTAAGGTATGTTCTGGTTACATTGGTGTATGTAACTCAGGTATTTGAATTGATGATGAATTTTGGCAAATTACTAAAGTAGCTTGGGGATTCAAATGTTAGAATGTGTTACATGAAATTCATAAGGCCAAGGTGACACCACGGAGGCTGAGTCATTTTCAAAGTGGAATTGGTGAGGTCTCAAATGGTCCAAGGTGGTCAATTTGATATTCTTGTTGAGCTCTCGGTAAAGAAGTTGAAACAACTCGTAGTGAGCCAAAAGAAGAGTGAGTTTTGAGTGTTTAAGCCAAGTTACACAAGGGTGAAGGGTGAAAATGGGTTTAATGTGGATGTTGAGAAATGAATCCTCAACATGGATGAAGGTGATCTTGGGATTGAGCTCGAGTATCGAGCTCGCATGAGAGATGACTCATCCTCATGCATGGATATTTCTCAGGGTCTAGAAGGAAGGTCATTCGTGCTCTGTGATGAAGAGAGAGGTTGAATCGATGGTCACCACGGTGGAGATGATGGAGCTTGATTACAATAGATTCATGGGTTGATGTGATGGCAATGGAATCGGCTAGTACACAACGCATAAGACCTCGGACCCAACTTGGTGAGTTGACTCGGTGAGCCAACCACTAAGTTGGGCTATTTTTGGCCTTTTCCCATAATTTCCCCTTTAGTGTAAACCAATTTTTCGTGGGACCCACTATAATTTAATTACATTAATATTTTTATTTAAATATTTTAATAATAATATTTATTATTATTATTTAAATATTATTTTAATTAATTGCAAAGAATAAGTCAACCAACTCAATAAATAAATACATCATGTTCCTTTAATTTAGGAATGTAATTATGACTTTTCCTCTTCTCTCTCACATATTCTTCTATAAATGTAAGTTGGAAGCTCATTCCAAAGGGTTCCAATAGGTCAGATAGGTTGGAAAGTTAGACATCTTAGGCAAGTGCAATTTTTCAAGAGTCCTCTCTCTTCTGCAAGTTGTCCTTGTATGTTGAGGGAACTTTCAAGCCTCCTCTTCAAGACTATAATGGAAACCATTGCCTCTTCTAAATGTATGATGCATTTTGCATGTTATTGAAGCAATAACAACATGTGTTTTGTGACTAATCTTGGTCCTTTCATCCTTCTATAATTCGTTGTTATTTTTCTCATGCTTGCAGGTACACTGTGCAAGTTCACATTTCTATTGTAGGTTCTTGGAGTTCTATGCTTATCAAGTGGTGGAGTATTGCATGCATTTGAGTTGTGGTGTTTATTCACCCTTCTCAAGTTCATCCTTCTTCACTTGGAAGACTGATAACTTGTTTGTCTAATTGAGTTTAACAAAGGGAACACTTGTTTCCTAGTCTGTGGTATTTTGTACCCTCTCTAAGTTGTAGTAGGTGAAGTTGACTGTGGTGCACACACCCTCTTCAAATTAACCCTTCTTGAGTCTAGAAACACCCTTTATTTGGTGCATCACCATCCCTAGTATAGTTTCATTTCTACAAATCTCTTTCCCTAAAACCCATGAAAATGTTAGCATAGGACTAGATAGCTATTTTATTACACTAGGAGTAGTACAACACTTAGTTTAGGAAGAGGAATCCGACCTTCTCCAGAGGTTCACCTCGAGCCCAAGTCCCATAGCTTGAGAGGTGATCCCATGTGTCCCAATCACATCAAATGTCCTATTCACATTCTAGTCCATTTGGAGAGTGTAGTGATTTGGCGACAACAGTTTTTGGCATGCCTGATGGGACAGTTGGTACTTCTCTTCTCACTTACACAAGTCAAAGTACATGGCGAATCTATATCTTTAGATTCCAAATCTTAGTGCATTAACTTATATGAAGAATTCACACAAGAGCCTTTTCAAGGCAAGGAACTTATCAGCATATCAAACTTTCCTTGTCTCCTCCAAAGAGAAGAAGAGGCATTTCAACATCACCAGTTACAACTCTACCTTGTAGGGGTCATTCAACTCCTTTGTACGAAAGGTTCACTCCACCAAGGAACAATAAACCTCTTGCTAAAGTATAGGTTTATGGGACATTTTTGGCCCATGGTTTTTTTACCCACGGTTTTGTAAAGCTGCTAAAGCAATTTTCTACTTATGTGGTTTTGTGCATAAGGTAGGGTTTATGTAACATTGTAGATGTGTCTAAATTTGGGTGTGAATTTTGTAGAGTTTTTTTAGCATAGCTCTAAACGAGATCTGGATATTGTGTTGAGAGAGTGGTGGCTTTTAATAAAATTTGATCAAGTGATTCTTGGTGGACGTAGCCCTAATTGGGTGAACCACGTTAAATATTGTCTCTTTGTGTTGTGTTATTTTATTACGCACTTTTATTTGAGATGTGTAATATTTTTTACATATTAGTTTCTATTTTGTGATTACGTGAGGGATTGTTTCGTATATTTTATCCCTTACTTCATAACATCCTTTCACGAACAAATCCACGGGATACGATGAGAAGGAATTATCAATGAAAGCTACTTATAGTGAGTACTTGTTAATTTTACCTTCTAAAAATAAACTATTGATTTGATACGAAATATAAACTCTAAATTAAAAAGAAATCTTTAAAGAATTGAATTACAACCCTAACTGAAATGGAGAAAAGTGACGGTATTTAAAGGTGGTTACGTTTTTTATCCCCTCGGCTTCTTTTCTAAAGATGAACCAAAATATTTTAGGGAGATGTGAAGATTGGTAGCGAGAAGTTGTGTAGATGTTGGAGTAGACTTGGTTACATGCTAGTTGGTCTTAAATGTAGGTAAGGAAGTAACAACGTAAAGCTCTGAGTTTCTTGTGTGCTTCTTGGAAATATTTTGGTAGAGTAACGTGTGAAATAAAATTCAATGGACTCCAACCAATGCTTCAAGAAAAAGCTTGGTTTTTATATAAATTTGGCATGGAAATGGTCCAACACACTTGGCAATCAAGACATGTCATATCATTCACACAAGGGGAAGTCAAATTAATAAGAATAGTAATTAAATAATAAGAAGTTTATACACATCTAAAAAGCTAAGAATCGGGAGGATTAGCGACAAATGTGTGAGACAAATAATGGGAACTTATAACACACGTAGAAAACTATGAGTGTTAATTCTCATATTAATGCACATGGAATCATTGAGTACATGCGGACCGGTGGCTACACAACCACCATGGTTATGTTGTAAGAATCGCCACTCTAGGAAAACTAGAGGCTAAATAACCATTGTGGTGGTTATGTAAGTTAAAGGAAAACACTACGAGAAAAGATCGAATTTTTTTTTACGAGAACACGTAGGGCTAGGAAACTAAGAAGTAAAGAATACTTAGTCACATATGTAAGCATAAAACAAAGAAATGGGCGTGGATTCATCATTTATTTTGGAAATGAAATTTATCATCATCAAGGATTTTTACTATTCCCATAATGTAACAACGTGAAATTTTGGGTGCGTACCTATTTCCCCTCTTAAAGAATCATTTAAGCCATAAACGGGCTTAAAACTCGAAGTCCTAATATGGTGCTCCCAAATGGGAAAGTAAGACATTATACCTAATGGTTGTGTGTTGAAATTACTCCAATCCATGTTTCCCACCACCTGTAAGAAAAAAATGGGAATCAAGTGCAAATAAAATAAGTAATCAACAAAACATGTTAGATTAGAAGGACAATAATGTTTACCATGTCAATGGGATGAGAAACATACCTACGTCGCGCTCCAAATTACATAAAACACACCGAAAACGAAATTAGAAAACACTATATATATATATATATATATATATATATATATATATATAACTTTTACTATTTACAAAAATCATTTGCACTTACGCACTTAGAGAATTTTTGACTTTTGGACTACTTGTGACGGTTTCACGTGAGAGTATTCTTGATTTGTGGAGATTAATTTCTTCACGGGAATGTTTTTACAAACCTCTTTGATTACAAGAATCGACATTGGTTGACAATTGTTTTCGGTCACCTAGGAACCGGTATCCACAAGGAAAGGAGGAATAGCCATCGGTTAGGGCTATTCGATGTTCGGTTAAGGCTAAGCGACATTAGTTACCTATGCCTAACTATTATAATTAAGTTGTGGGAATTAGATCTATTTTTAGTTGTAAAGTGAATCTAATGGTTGTAATTGCATAACTAAAGTTCCCTAAGATTGTAGATGCATATATAAGCATAAAGCTAGGGTTTTAGAAGATAGAATTCATTGAGAATTAAGAGAAGTTTTGTTTAGAGAGAAAAAGATAAATTTTTAGAGAAGAAAGTATAAGACATCCAAGAAGGTGTGGAAGATTGTAAATCTTCATTGTATTTCCTTTGTGATAATAAATTGGTTATTTCTTGGTGGACGTAGCCCACACTAGGTGAACCATGTTAAATCTTGTGTATTGTTTCTTCTTGTTTATTTCCGTATTGATTGCTTTTATACTTAGATCTAATAAATATATATGTACAACCAGTGTGCTAATCCCAACAACTGGTATCAACACATATTTGTTTGAGGGTTGTGTGTGTTGAAAGATTTACTCAAAGTGGGGTTTCGATTAAGCGGGAGAAAAGCAATGGGAGAGGAAGGAAAATTCGAGTAGATAAATTTGACAATGTGTGACTATCTATTATGGAAAATGTAGGTGGAGGATTATTTGTATCAGAAAGATTTATACTTATCATTGGATGATAAGGCAAGACCTTCAAAGATGGTGATGAAGAATGAAAAATTATTGATAGAAAAGATCTGGGATCTATAAAATTGAAGAGCTGGTAGCATTTGTAGCTTCAAATATTATCAAGCATGATTTATAGTAGATTTAATCAAATCTTTAGAAAATCTATATGAAAAATCTAGTGTTTCAAATAAAGTTTATTTGATGAATTTTTTTGTAAGTTAAATATGTGAGAAGGACGATCTCGCATCAATTAATTTAAATGATTTCCAGATATATTGTAAATCAATTAAAATTAGTTAGTACCTGTTTGAGGATGAAGTGAATTTTTTTATTAAGATACTCTTTTCTAGATAGTTGGGATAACTTGGTAATGACTGTTAGTAATACAATTTATGCTACTAATGTTTTAACTAATGTTTTAAAGTTTGATGATGTGGTTAGCATAATCTTGAATGAAGAAATATGTAGGAAAATTACAGTAGAATCATCAACTGGGAATGCTTTAAATGTAGAAAGTAGGGGAAGTCATAAGGAGAGATCCAAGAGCAAGAATAAAGGGAAATCAAAGTCTAAGAATGGAAGATCTAAATCCAGAGGTAGATGAATAATCTACTGGAATTGTGGAAATAAAGGTCATGCAAACAAGGATTTTTGGTTCAAGGAAAACAAAGAGAATGTACTAGAGAAAGGTAAAGAGGAAAATGTTGTTGCAAAAGAGGTAATGCAATATGCCCTAATTATCTCCTTGGATAATAAAATTGAGTCATGGGTTTTAGATTTAGGAGCTTCTTTCCATGCAACCCCTAATAAGGGCTATTTCAGAAATTATGTCTAGGGTAATTTTGGGCATGTTTATTTAGGAGATGATGAACCATGCATTATTACTAGTAGAGGTGAAGTTCATATTAAATTGTAGAATGGAAATACATGGATATCAAAATATGTGATGCATGTTCTAAGCCTCAAAGTAAATCTAATTTTTGCAAGACAATTGTGTTAAATTGGTTACATGGTTACACTCACAGTTGAATCTTGGAAAATTACCCAGGGATATTTTTTTACCAAGAGGAAAGAAGGTAGGATCATTGTATTTGTCTACCTATATTACTAATTCATTTTTTATTCTATCTACTTTAGATTCAAATACAAGCACATGACACAATCGGCTAGGCCATATGAGTGAAAAGGGAATGCATATCTTAAAGGAAAAGGGTAAGTTATCAAATCTAAAATGTGTAGATCTTGATATCTGTGAGCATTTTATTTTGGGAAAAAAAAAAGAGTGAGATTTCTCAAAGTTAGGGCAACAAATAAGAAGCATAAATTGGAGATTGTACACTCAGATGTGTGGGGACTAGCCCAGGTGGCTTCTCATGGCCGATATCTATACTATGTTAGTTTCATTGATGATGCCACAAGAAAGGTATGGGTTTATAGTATAAATTGTAAATATGATGTTTGTAAAACTTATAAAATATGGAAAGACCTTGTGGAAAATGAATCAAATTCAAAGTTAAAGTTCCTTATGTCTAACAATGGTGGTGAGTCTTTAACAAGGATTTCAATGATTATTGTTTAGTAAATGGAATACAAAAAGAAAGGACAGTTCTAGAACATCACATGAGAATGGTGTTGCGAGAGAGAATGATCAAGACAATCATGGAGCGAGCTAGAAGCATGATGATACATGATGTATTGTCCTTACAATTTTTGTGGAAGCTATAGACATAGTGGTTTGTTTGATTAATCATGGACCTTCAAGTGCGGTGAAGGGTGGAATATGAGAAGAAGCTTGGACTGAAAAAGAGGTATATCTTTCTTTTCTTATAGTATTTGGCTTAGAATATTTTGTGCATATCGATAAGGAAAATAAAAAAAATTGGATGCTAAATTCAAAAGTTGTACTTTCATTAGTTATGGCTCTGGTGATTTTAGATTCCAGTTTTGAGATTTATAAGGTTCTAAGATAATTAGGAGTTGTGACATTGATTGGAATGAAAAGAGAATGTACATGGATCAAGTTTTGGTACCTAAAGGTGAACCAGGTGGAGAAGTTTGTGGATGAAAATGAACTCTTGAATTTAAAATTAACACCTACATGTTTACATAGTAACAAGGATAATTTTACCCCGACCGACATCGCTTTTACCCCGATCGGAATTGGTCCCCTATCGGCATCGGTTATAGAAGATCTAGACCAACGTCAATTAGAAAAATTGACGTTGGTGGAAGGTGACCGACAATGGTCATTGTCAGAAGTAGATACAAATATACATGATGAGCATATTGAGCCTCTGACACCCCAAATCTCAATGAAAAGGTCACAAAGGGTAAGTAGACCTCTAGAAATATTTTCACCTTCCTTATCTTATTTATTATTGACTGATAGTGTTGAACCAGAAAGATTTGAAGAAGCAATGCAAGATAAAACCCACAAGCAGTGGGAGCATGACATGGATGAGGAGATGGAATCCTTAGATAAAAACCAGGACATGGGATTTAGTTAAGTTGCTATCAAGTAAAAGATCATTCGAAACAAGTGGGTTTACAAGATCAAGGAAGAAGAGCGTGGACGAAGAGATACAAGTCAAGTCAAGGCTTGTAATAAAGGGATTTGCATAGAAAGAAGGAATTGACTTTGGTGAAATATTTTATCTTGTTATTAAGATGAATTTTATTCATATTGTATTGATTTTAGTTGCATTAGAGGATTTACATTTAGAGAAAATTGATGTCAAGACAAAATTTCTTTATGGTGATTTAGAGGAAGAGATTTATATGAATTAGTTGCTTGGGTATGAAGTCAAGGGTAAGGAAAAACTTGTGTGCAGATTGAAAAAGATCCTATATGGGCTTGAACAAGATTCAAGGAAATGGTATATGAGGTTTAATATTTTCATGAATGAGCATGGTTATTTGAGATGTGAATCGACAATATTTTTATTTCAAGATGCTTGGAAATGGGAGCTATATTATTTTGTTATTGTATGTGGATGATATGCTTATTACAGGATCTAGTATGTAGGACATTGGTGAGCTTAAAGAAAATATAGCTCACACATTTGCAATGAAGGATTTGGGAGCTGCAAAGAGAATCCTTGGCATGCAAATTCACAGAGACAAGAAAAACAAGAATTTGTATTTGTCTCAGGAGCACTATATTAATAAGGTGTTGGAAATGTTTAATTTTCAAATTTCAAAACTCAGTAACTACACATATGGTTGGCGACTTCAAATTGAGGAAATATCAATGTCCTACATCACATGAGAAGGTTTAGTACATGACATGAGTTCTATATGATTCAGCGATTTGGAGCTTGATGTATGTTATGGTTTGTATCGGACCGGACATTGCATATACAATGGTTGTTGTGAGCAGATTTATGACTAATCCAGGTAAAGAGCATTAGAAAGTAGTCCAATGGATTCTCAGGTATGTGAGAGGGACATCCAACATGTATTTATTCTATGGAGGGTCAGATACTTATTTATGTGGCTATGTGGATTCACACATGGTTGGTAATTTGGATGGCGGGAGGAGCACCATTGGTTAGGTTTTCACAAGAGGTGGCATAGAATTTAGCTAGATTTCTAGATGCGGAAGGTTGCGGCCATGTATAATACAAATCTTGAGTATGTTGCAGAATCTTGAAACTAGCAATGAGATGATATGGATGAGTAAGTTCATGGAAGATTTGGGAAAGGAGCAAGAGGATTGCATATTGTACAGTGATATTCAAAGTGTGATTTATCTAGCAAAGAACTTACTGTTTCATTCTAGAATGAAACACATTCAGTTAATATATAACTTTGTATGGAAGGTATTGGAGGATGGGAAGATGAAGTTGGAGAAAATTCATATAAAGGAAAACCTTGTGGATATGCTAACAAAGCCATTGGAAAAGGAGAAGTTGGAGCTACACTCCACTTCATTGGTCTTTGAGTTTGAGACTTGAGGAGGGAGAAACAAGCCAAGGAAAGGATCAGAGGAAGGAGTTGTATGGTACAGTGCATCAATTTATCTCTAAGTGGGATATTGTTGAGTTGTGAAAATTAATTGCTTCACAGGAATGATTTTACAAACTTGTTGGATTACTTTGTGTAACCGACGTCGATTGATGAACCATCGTTAGTCACCTAGGAACCGATATTGGTCGAGACAAGGAGGAACTTCCATCGGTTAGGGCTAACTGGTATCGGTTAGGGCTAACCGTTATCAGTTAAGGCTAACCGACATCGGTTGCCTATAAGTGACTATTATAATTAATTTATGGTAATTAGATCTATCTCTATTTTTAAAGTGAATCTAATGGTTGTAATTACATAGAAAATTTTCCCTAAGATTGTAGATGCATATATAAGCATAAAGATAGGGTTTTAGAAGGTAGAATTCATTGAGAATTAAGAGAAGTTTCCTTTAGAGAGAAAAAGAGAAATTTGTAGAGAATAAAGTACAGGACATCCAAGAAGGTGTGGAAGATTGCAAATTTTCATTGTATTTCTTTATTGATAATAAATTGGTTATTTCTTGGTGGACGTAGCTCACACTGGGTGAACGATGTTAAATCTTGTGTATTGTTTATTCTTGTTTATTTCCGTATTGATTGCTTTTATGCTTAGATCTAATAAATATATATGTACAACCGGTGTGCTAACCCCAACAAGTATAGTCAAAATGAAGAGTACCTTGAGATGATGGAAGCATAATCGCGCAAGAAGCGATGGGTCACGATTAGGTTAGTTATCTGCATTTGTTCATTTTTACCCTAAAATGTAGGAATTGATCAAAACTAGTCATAGGGGGTAATTTTTAATAAATTTGTAGTGGAAGTGATCACAAGGGGGCGTCATATAGGATTTATCCTTTGTTTTATTCAATTTGGTGTATTTTGATTTATTTTTACTTTTTTAGCCTTTAGGGTATGGCCTAAATTTCACGGGTGAAACCTTCGTGATGGTTATGCAATTTTTGCTTAGACAAGTGAAAAATATTCAACCGATGCTATACTAAAAGCGGTGTTTGTGTAATCATCAAGACAGTTTCCAAAGTTTGACTAAGTATCAATTTTTTTTAAGTTTTTGTTGTATTTTTAACATTTTTGTGAGCTTATTATGCATCTACATGATTCTAACTTGATAATATCTTGTTGTTTATGAATGCAAGGGAAGTATATCAGATGGATCAGAGTCCGTGAGAAAGATGGGTTACCTCGGGCCTTGGAGAGGTTGACCCCGGAGGAGAGGGACTTATTGTAGAGGGTCGGATATTTGGAGGGTTTCACAGACACGGTTGGTCACACCTGCTAGTCACTTACTTTGTGACTTATTGACTTATTGGGATGTAGACCATAACACTTTATAACTTCCAGGAGTTAGAGGTGAACAACCTATCATGTTAAAGGATGCCTACTAGATTTTCAAAGTTTCTTTCACCTGATAGGAAGTTAGTATTGATGAGTGCTAGCTCGGTAGTTCGATCTTGCAGTTGGGCTACCTATTTAGTGGATGCACATGCACCTGATATTGGTACCAAGTAGGGAATTAGACTACTTTCAGTTGAATCTACACCTATCTTGACTTTGCTTAATGTTGTCATTAGTATCTTAGCCTCAAATTTGATTGGGGATAAGAGTGGGGACAAGTTCTTGTAATATTAGGCCCCGATAGTATAGAGTATTGAGTTACATGGTAGGGTCTACGCCTAGGGAGTAGATATCTTGGGCACTACTTATCATGATTTCTAAAGGATTTTCAGACTAAAAGGAAACTCCCTCAGTCACCCTACATTAGTTATGACTTGGGTTTATGAGAGGATGATCCCCTATCATAGGGGAATTAGGATAGAAAATCCTACAGCAGTTAGAAAATCCATATGGGTTGACATGGCTCCACTCAGGGGCCCATATCAGTTGGTTTATACAGTCACCATGGGAGATATGATTACACAATCATATGAGGATATGGCTAGCATATAGGGTGGGAAGACTATTACTTTGACATCATGCAGTTCCATTTTCAATTGGTTGATCGGACTAGCCAAGTACGAACTCATCCATCCTCGGGGTACCTTAGAAGTTCGAGTTACCCTATACGGATGCACTCCCAATAGTGCCTACATTGTACAAAGGTATTCAAGAATCGAGGGATGCCCGAGGGGAAAGTTAGAGTGGACAATTGTTACTCTAGGGATTCCCATTGGTACACCACAGGTTACACCAAATCCAGTGTTGAGGTGACATGTGATTATGTCGAGGTTGATAATTGATATTGAGGTGGGTATAATACACAACAGAGAGGAGGGAAGATGATACCAATCTTGTCTTAGAGGAGGAGAGTGATATAGAGTGAGAGGCCACTGGAGAGGCCTCAATAGCTTCTAGAGATGAGGAGGATGCGGAGGAGGATACGATACATACAGAGGAGGACTTTCTTGTCAAGGCGGAGATGATCATTCACCCACCCTGACAACCGATGGAGGAGTAGGTGAGAGAAGAGGAGGTGTATGTATCATATCCTATGCCAACACTAGTTATAGATCTAAGTTGGATGCCTGTAGATCCTAGTCGGTGAAACACTCTTCTATTTTCATTATCTTTGTTAGACTATATGTTAGTAAGCTAATCTAGATTTTTTTTGTTTATTTTTAAATTTATCTAACTCATCGTTGTTTACATTTTACGGTTATGTTAGATGGATGGATAAACCTTATTCACCACATGAACTTGGATATGATTGTGATCCATATGGAGAGTAAAATAGAGGATTTGCTTGTTGACTCTGGGCATCCAACACTAGTTGATTGGCATACAAATGTGTTTAGTCCAACCTATCATGCGGTGGAGGAGTTGGCTCGATTGAGGAGATACATTTCTATCCATGAGGATAGAGAGAGGCATAGGAAAAAGTACACACCCAATAGAGTTACCACCATTGGTCATTCGCCTGGGTAGACACATGGACAATATCATGGTCATTCTCATAATTCCACATATAGAGGTTCTCGGGAAACTTTGATCTTCTCTCATCATAGGATTCATAGCAAGATCCCTTGATGGGCCACTCCTACCCCATATTAGGGATCTAGGAGGGAGGGATAGGCCTAGGGCCTTTATTGCTTTGAGACATTTTTGAATACATATATCAATTTTTTTATATTTTGAGCTCTTAGAGAGCATTTTTACCACACTTACTCTACGGTGTGATAGAATTGTACATGAGAAACATGATAACATACATACATACATACATACATACATACGTATACATACATACATACATACATACATACATACATACATACATACATACATATATATATATACATCTTTTTGGTTCAGCATTCCTTGTAAGAGTTGACTTTATTATGGTTCATTTCATCTATGTACTCTTAGATGGTTTGGAATTTCTGATTTTTATGTTTTAGAATGTATGTTATGGATGATGATGCAATGTGGTAACAAAATTATTTTTTCTTTTTTCTATATCTATGCATATGATAACAAATTTTAGCTCAGATACTTTATTTTTCAAGTAATATTTAATAGTTCAAATTCATTAGCAAAATGTGATTAATTGTATATGATGAAAAGATGAACTTGCTCCATTCTTAACTCCACATAATAAGTAGGATGTGAGCTATCATCACCAAGATTCAAGAATGACACAAGCTATACAACTTGAAGAATGTGGATGTGAATAACGATCAATAGACAAAAATTTGACAACGGCCCAAATAGAAACTTGTAACTCAACCCTAATCAAGGTCAACTAATTGGCTTAGAATGGATTTTTGTTGCAAGTTCTTATAGACTTAGATTCATAGATGGCGTATTGATTGAAAAAATCTTGTTTTGAGGAACAATTATCTCTTAACATACACATCTAGTTCATTTTCATGGGAATTTTTAAGAAGCACTTTTATTTGTTTACTTATTTATAGTTTTGATTTATTATTACGACCCCCTACGCTTTGCCCCATACTACTAGTAAGAAGCATGGTCTCATCACTAAGGACAAAACATAGGTGAGTGAGGGAACTTCCCTCCTTTCTTGACCTTGCAAAATAAATATTTTTGTGTTCATGGTTTATTTATCTTTTTTTTTTAGTTTTGAATTTGACTTTAAATTGTTCTTTCGGGAGGGAACACTTACCCTAGCCTCAACCCCACGCAACCGAGGGGATGCGAGGGCTGACCACCGAATTTTGAGATAGGAAAACACATGCTCCAGTGAAATGTTTAGAATTTTTCTGTCATTGAGAGATATTTTTAAAGAAATATTTGTCATCAAGAAGATTCTAAAGAAAATATGGGAAAGAAACACCTGAATTGGTAGAGATCATGAAGAGGGCCAAGTATACAAATCCTTGTAGAATCACAGATTAATATTTTATCTAAGAAAACTAAAATGATAAGGTAGATAGATTGGTTTGAAGAAGAAAAATCAATATTGAAGATACATGATTTGATATAATTTCCAATGTTTGAAATATTTAAAGTTACTTGAAAAGTAAGTTTCTAATTTACAATTTCACAAGATGGTAATGTAAATGACGAAATGATTCAAATACAATATTGTACAATATGGAAATGCAAATGATCATATGTAAAAACATTTAAGGTGAAGTGAGTTGACAGACTCACCAAACTCCTCACCCTCTAAAGTACACAGATGATACGCACCATTCTTATAGTCTTCCATTACTTGATACAGCCTAACCATTTTGGTCTAAATTTTCTTCCTTCACCGACCTTTTTTTTTTTTCGGTTGTCATTACGTAACACCAAGTCTCCTACCCAAATTTATTGTTTGTAAACTTTCTTATTGTATTAACGAAACATTATGTCAACATAGAACCGATGATGTTTTTATTCTCTAATCCTCCTTTCATCCAAGCCTTCTAAATTATCTAATCACATTTCTCGGTACACATCTTCGTCAAAAATTTCTTGTAGAGACACATGAAGACTCGGTAATTCTACCTCTAGTGGTAAAACTACTTCAACACCGAGACTAAAGAAAAAGAGGTTGCCCCGTAGGTGTTCGTATCGACTTTCTATAGGCCCACAAGGCTAGAAATAAATTTAAGTGCCAATCTCTTTTGTTCTCCTTAACCATCTTAAGGAGGATGGACTTCAAATTATTATTTGTAGCCTCATCATGTCCATTTTCTTGAGGTTAATATAAAGAGGCATGTGATGAGATATCTTAAACTACACACATAACTCACACACCTCTTTGTTCTTGAATGGGGTCCCATTATCTTAGATGAATACCTATGGGACACTATACGGGTAGATGATTTGGTTTAGAATGAATTTAGAAATAACTGCTCTGGGTACAGTGGTTGGAGGCATGGCCTCAACCCACTTTATGAAATACTTTATGGTCATAATAATGAAGTTATGGCCATTTGAAGATGATGGAGAGAATTACCCTAGTATATCAAGCCCCCAAGTAGAGAATGGTGGGGTGTAACAATTATTTGTAGATCTTATGCCGAATATATGTATGGAGTATGAGAACTCTTGGCAATTTTGACACTTGTGCACATATTCTATAGCATCATTCTCTAACATGGGCCAAAACTAGCCCATTTGGTGAATCTTACGAGTAGTCAAATTCCCTCTGAATTGACCACAACAGACTCCATTGTGGGATTCAAACATAACCTTTTCCACTTCTTGTTTGTTAATGCATATTAACAACATGCCATTAAAAGCTCTGCAAGAGAGCACTTCTTCTACAAGTACATATTTTACATATAATACACATTTGTCACCTCTATTGTGAATTGTATCCTTCAGGATACGTTCGATATACTATGTGATTTATGATGTCTATATACCATGAACAAGAGGTGATGGCGGGTCTTTCCTCTATATAAAACACACATTCATTGGTGAAATCTATATCCATATCTATCCAATATATTGGGTTATCCACCAACCAATCTGGGATAGTTGGTCCCTTGATGGAATTTTGATTGACAAAGGTGATTTTAAATTCTCCCATTAATGTGATGAATCTTCTATCCTTCTTAGACAAGGCTATTTGAGTAATGAATTTTTGCAACTGCTCTAATTTAACAATTACTCGCATTTCTTAGTTGAGTGTGTAGTGCCTTAACCTCTTAGTTGCAAATACGATCATGAAACACTCTTTCTCTACTTGATTATACCTCATTTCATAGTCAAGGAGAGTGTGGATGATGATGTTGATGGAGTTTTTGTGACCATCATCATCCTCTTGTGCCAACATGCATGCTATCGAGACATTAGTGGCTCGAGAATACAATATTAGAGGGTGATCAGCCTTGGGTGGCATGAGCATAGGTAGAGACATGAGAAAACACTTTACTTGACTCAAATGCATTGTGACATTCATTAGTCCACTCCTTAGAAAAATCCTTCTTTAGTAAGCCATTAATAGGGTGAATGACATATGTCAAATTAGGGAAAAATCTATGAATTGCCCCAAGCTTGCCTAAGAAATATCTAATGTTTGACTCATCCATTGGTGGGGTCATCTCTACACTTTTCTAGATTTAGGGTTACACCATATTAATCAAGCGTGAAAGAATGATATGAATAACTTTGGGATGGTCACCTCGTTTCTTAGATTTTTCTAGGAGGTCATCAACATATGTTTCCACAATCTTATGAATGAGATCATGGAAGATATACGTCATTTCCCATTGATAAGTGGCTCCGCCATTTTTTCAAACAAAATTTCATAGAACATAACAAAAGGTTCCTAAAGGAGTAGTGAAGGTAGTCTTGGTTTGATCCTCCTCGGAGATCCTTATTTGATTATATCCAGAGAATTCATCCATGAAGAAGAATAACTCATACCCAATTATTACGTCAACAATGAAGTTGATAGAGGGCAATGGGAAATCATCCTTAGGGTAGGATTTGTTGATGTCCCTAAAGTATGTACAAATTTGTATCTTCCCATTCTTTTTAAGGACCTAGACAATGTTGGATAGCCATAAGGAATAGTCCACCGATTTGATAAATCCCACATGAAGGAGTTTCATAACTTTCTCCTTGACCATGAAAGTAACCTTTGGCTTCATGGGTCTCAATTTATATTTTATGTTCTTTGCATTAGGTTTAGTGACTAATTTTTGGACCACTACATCATGAGAAACACTTGTTATTTCTTTATAACTAAAATTGAAGGCCTTAGAGTGTTCTTTGAGTACTTTGGTATGTGCTTCCACTTCCTCTAGTGAAAACAAGAAACCAAGTTTCAATATTCTAGGCCATTCCTTCATTTCGATGCTAATATCTATGGTGCCTTAGATCAAGTAAGCATTACCTTCTTCAAATTCAAGAGGGGTTGGGGAAAACTCCAATTCTTCTTCCTCTACTTCATAGATCTCAAAGGTCTCTAATGAGGAAGGGGTCATAATTCTATCTCCAAAATATGAAGAAGGATGGGGACTAAGGGAAAAGTCTTTTCTTATGAAGCACGGGATGAAGGTCGGTATACGCATGGACTTATCCTAAGATAACCTCATCATTATCTATAAAATATAATGTGGCGAGCTCATTCTCAGTCTCCACATATGCTAGAATTGCATTGTTAGGCATCTTATGGACTAAAGGTTCAACTTGGATTGAAATTGTGAACTATGTTCACTTTTAACCCTCATTTAGAAAAAACCAAGAAGAATAAGGAGCCAAAATCAACAATTTGATTTTATTCTCGAGGAATGGCTTCTATGGAGATGAAATCAAAATCTTAAAAAATTTAAAAATGGAAGACTTGTAAAGTTAGAGGTGTTCGCCTCTTGTATCATAAACTTTTGAGACTTGGTTTGCAATGAGTTACGAGTCACCTAGGACTCTAACATTGTGCACACCCATCCTCTTGGCTATAATGAGACCAAGAAGTAGAGCTTCATATTCAGCTTCATTTTTCATACATTTAAAATTCAATAATCACCCCTTCGCTTGTGCCATAATGACACTTAACTCTATCATACTTAAGGGACCAATAGTTATCAGGAAAGATAGATGTTTCTTCATTCTTTGAATTTTCTTCCTGAATTTCTGAGACCTTAACCATACACACCTCTCTCAAGGCCATCTGTTGAAAGAGAGGCTATCCCAAGAGCATGGCCTATGCCCAAAGAATCAAAAGGGAGAATAATCGGCAAATAATTATATAGGAGCTTCAAAATTTCCGTTGTAGTTTTTGTTGAAACAATCTCTACCACAACAAATTTTTTTCCTTAACATCCAAATTCTTTCAATTTCTTTAGGATGCTCTAGCTTTGTTTTTGGAACAAGGTTGGTTGTGGGAATGGGTCTCCCTAGATGGAGGGGCATGTTTAACTTGTTTTTGGGATCTTGAACTTTGAATGAACCCTAGGCTTCTTCTTAAGGTTAGCCAAGTGTATGTCAAAAGTTTTGGATCACCTTGAGCCACAAATACCTTTCCCAGATGAAGTAATCTGACCTCTTGGAATAAGGTAGAGGGAATGGCCTTCATTATATGAATCCAAGGTTAACCAAGGATCATATTATAGTTGGTTTCCCTGTCTATAATATAAAACTCGGTCAAAATAGTCTTGGGTCCAAGAGTGATTGGGAGAACTATGGTCCCAATGGATGTAGCCTTAAGGATATTGTAGCATCTTAGTGTGTTCTTTTTTGAAGAATAATTCGTTTCTCCATAACCTAACTTTTGTAAGAAATAAAAGGGGACAATGTTAACCATAGCTCCATCATTGATCATATCTCTCTTGACATAATTGTTGTAGATCCATACTTGTAAATACAACACAGGATCACCTCTCTGTGTTAATTCAACGTCCATGGGCATCTTACTAATATAAAAAAAAAAATGACACGTCTCTCTCATGCTATCCTAAGGGATAGACATAAAAATCTATATGGTTAATTTGGGCCTCTAGAGGAGGTGTAACATGAACTAAGTGACCAAGACCTAACACTTCTAATAAAGCATATCAATGTGCTAGTGAGTTCTTCAACAAATCCAAGAAGGATATGTGAGAAAAGGTCTTAGTTAGGTATGTAATAAAACCATAAGCCCATGTTGTTTTAGGGACCACCAGTGTGTCATCTTTCACTGAAGGATATACAAGGAGATTCTGAGACATGTAGTCAAGAATGCGGGTAGTAGCATGGATTTCTGTTTAGTTTCCAACTCATTTAGGCCTAAGATATTATTCTTATTTTTTTGGTCCAAGGGAGGAGAAACTCATGGGTCAGTAGACATAGAAGCTTCATGATCATTTTTTCCTGTTGGGGTATCCTTGTTTGTTCCCTGAGGATTAATTTTCTCACTTTCAAGGTGTTTTTGGAAAGGCTCTCTATAGATCCCAAAGGTAGCATTCTATAGGGTGACATGTCCCATATGGGTGTTTTACGTATGTGTCATGGGGTTAGATAATAAAATATCAATGAAGAGATGTCTTTGGTCCTCCGAAGACGTTGTATGAACTTGTTACATTCCCTACACATCCGAGCGTCGTGACCTATAACTTTACGAAACCATAATACAAGTAAGGATTATAATCTCAAGATATTTGGTTCTAATTTTGAGGTGGTCCATATTTCATGTTGTTATTCTAATTTTGATTGTTATAATTATAGTTCTAAGGCCTTTAACCTTGGTTCGATATTGGTTTAGGAATTGGTTTAGGTAAAGGATCGAGCTTGAGTTTGAACCTTTTGGGGGAGAAAATTGAATTCAACCACATTAATGGAAGGAGTAAGGTTGTTACTCATTTGATTTTTGTATTGGAAGTATTATTGTTTACATTATTCATGTTCAAAACCTTTTGTTTCTTGGTTTGGTCAGTAACACCATCCATTGTAACATCCATCGTAACACCTCAGTTCCAATTAAGGACTTTGGGTCCTTGATTTTTGTTAGAACCGTTTTGATAATTAGGGTTATTTTGAGTAGGAGTAACCAACTTTCCATTTGATCCATAAGTCTTACACCCATTGTCTATCGCCAATTTTACGATACGAAGGGTTCCCTATAAGATTTATTCATAGCTCTAAGAGGAAACTTTTGGACTTATTTTTGGTCTCTCGGTTGAGAGAATAAAGGAATAAGTCACAAATATCTATCTAGTCCATGTTGGGAGCACTAGTAGAAGAATAGAGGACCTATCACCACCTCTAAATGAAGTGGGCAGTGGACTCATTGTGCTCTTGTTTGATATGTAAGAACTCTCTAATCCTTGTTCTCAATAGTTTGTTCATGTCGAAAGCCTTAATGAACTCAAATACAAGTTGTTTAAAGGAATGGAAGAGGATTTGAGATTCTATAATACCAATCAAGATCAATCCCCTCAAGATTCTTAGGAAATATTTTTACAATGACTACATCCCAATGGAGTAGTTCTCTGATGGCAGTGGAATATGCCTTTATATGGGCATTTGGCTCTCCTTCCCCCTTGAATTTAGGGATTTTTAGAAATGGTCATGGGATAATAACACCTTGTATAGTAAAATCTATAGGCTATTTGAGGTATTCAAAGTACATCCCCACTACATATGAATCAACCATCAATGGTCCTTGAAGGGGGAGAGGAGGTGGAACTAGAGTTTTATACAGTGCAACGTAGGCATTAGGAAGGGCATAAAGAACCCCTTGTGGCTACGCGTAAGGACCAAAAAAATATTACATATCAACATGAGGGGATTTGGAATATATGTACATGTATGGAGGATCTACACTATGGTACATGCTTGTAGGCACAAAACCAAGGAATGATGTGTTTCCTCAAAGACCGGCATTTGATAACACACTTTTTGTTGGACCTTGTGTTGGATACATGTATGAAGGATGAGGGTCATCCCTAGTGTGCCCAAACTTGTAAGGAGGTCACCCGAGTTAAGAACTCCCAAGTAATCCTGAGATGGAGTTTTTTTATAGGCACTTGTGGAAGGCATGTATCCTTACTTGTGAATGTAATGGGAATTATTTTTTGAATCCACAAATTGTGTAGGTTGTGAGGATTGGGAAACCTCTAATTCTATTATCCTACCCACCAATTACAAGATCACATTGCCAAGTGAAGGTGGTGTATTTGGTTTAGGCATATGTTTGGCCTTGTTGGGTTGCAAAGGTGCATGATACCCTGTTATAAAATGGTATTTTATAAACCACCCTTGTTTAGGTATGTTTTACGTATTAGGGGAAGGGTGGAAGCATTATTATGAAGAAGAGAATCGGTGTATCCTTGCATCTTATCAAAAGACTCGTCTATAGCATTAAGATGATCACCACTTTGGGTGATTCATACTAGAAGTTCATCATTTGGTGATAGATAAGAAGAGAAGGAATCAGATTACATGCTAATGAGGTCTGGATAAGACCTGTGGACAAAACCCTTGTTATCCTGTGAATGTCAAGTTGTTAGATTTGGATAACTCCAGTTGTGCACTGTGGTTAAGTTGATCTATTTCCTCAATCCTAACCATTGAACTAGTGTTAAAACCTTGAGGAGGGGTGTATGAGGAGATAACATATTTTTGAGTAATTATTAGCCCACCCTGACACAAAGGGTGACTTTCACATACCCACTTGGTTATAATAGGATTCAAGACCCAAGATGGGCCTTCCGTATTCCTGACCTGACATATTCAGTGGGTATATAAACACTTGTAGAATAATGTGAGAGGAGAAGGATGGATGAAAGGAAAGAAAGAAAGAGGATACGAAAAGTAACTAGTCCTTCACATTGGGTTCACCAATTTTGTACGCCTGAGAATCAACACGTGACTCCTAGACGCACGTGACCTCCCGAGTTCATTTCGGGACAACCAAAATGGAATGGATGGGATGGTAGTAGGATGGGTAAATATAATGTAGATGGTATAGGTAAAAGCGATGATAAGAAATCAAGGAAAGCTAATGTTCTAAACTACAGAAATGGATACTTGTTTGTTAAGGGCAATAAAAGCCTATCTCACTTGTTTGGGTGTAATGCTACAATCAAGTATGATTGATGTACGTAAGTCACAATAAATATCAGTAGATCCAAATAAGACTTTGCTTGGTTATGGAATATGGGGAATTGTCCTTCGTCATCTATGAATTCCTCTTTGAAGAGGGTCATGAATATATGATGAGAAATGAAAGAAGGACAAGTCTAGAAACCTGGTTTACCCGAACTCCTCGGCAGTGTCTACCTTGTCATTCAAATCAATCAGTTGTATGATGATGGTAGTTCGAACTGGGATGATCTGAAAAATAAGTTTTCTAAGGCCTTGGTCAATATCAATCAACCGTGTTTGATGTTTGGTTGTGGCACAGTTGGGATCACAAACTCTTTGTCTTGGTTGACGTGGACCCTAAATGGTCATGTGGGCACTAACCAAGGAATTACGAAAGCAAAAAAAAAACATGCAAGAAACCAAAGGGGTTTGAAGTTAAGGTCGGGTAACCTAGGACGCTATGGAAATGTGGGGTTGTTGTTCATTCCCAATCTAATTAAATATAGATTCCTATTTTAAATAAACAATGCAAGAAAATCTAAATTAAACAAAATTTGATTACTCTCCTTTTAATTTAATTAAATTTGGGTGCAACTAATTAATTAAATAAATACAAGAACAAATTAATCTACTTGTTTTTGGTATTTTAAATGAAGCTTTTAGATGCAAATAAATAAACAAAGCTAAACTACTTCTAAACTATGTTTTTGGATTTTCTAGTTTATTGGAAATAAATAAACAAAAGCTACATATAAGAAGAAATTTCTTCTAATTAAATAAGACTACTTCTATGCTAAAATAAAATAAAACAAATAGGGAATAACCAGATGTGGCTATTCCTGTATTACAGATTAATGAATCTAATCTAATTTAAACAGAGGTTCTTTCTAATTTGTAACTGTGGATTATTTATTTCTTCTAATGCCTCACCTCAGAGTCACGAGAAGAAATGAAGCTTCTCAAAAGAAATTTCTTTCCCTGAAACTTCCTTGGTAAAACACTAAAATTCCATAGAAGATTTTAATGTGAAGAAATGCAACAAGATGCACAGAACACGAAGCTTTCTCAAGCTTCTTTCCCTTGTAGATCCACAGGGATAAGCAGGGAGGAAAATCTCAATGAAAGCTTTGTTCATGTGCGTATTTAAATCTAACTAATGAATGAAAAGAAATCTATAATGTCTTTTAACTAAATAAATGAAGAAGTATGTGCACACAAACTTCCTCCAAATCCTTTCCTAGAAAAATCCACAGGGATAAGATGAGAAGGAATTATCAATGGAAGCTACTTACAATGAATACTTGTTAATTCTACCTTCTTAAAACAAGCTATTAATTTGATAAAGAAATCTAAACTCTAAATTAAAAATAAAGCTTTAATAATTGAATTACACCCCAACCTAGAAATGTAGAACTGTGACAATATCCAAAGGTGGTTGTGCTTTTCTTTATCCCCTCATCTTCTTTTCCAATGATGAATCCAAATAGTTCAGGATCTATGATGGTTGGTATGTAGAAGAAGTTGTGTATATTTTGGAGTAGACTGGTTACTGAGCTAGCTAGTCTCAAATGCAAGGAAGGAAGTAATAAGGAAAAGCTCTTATTTGCTTGTGTGTTACTGGGCAAGATTTTGGAAGAGTAATGGTGTAATAAAATTCAATGGACTCCAACCAATTCTTTAGGAAAAATCTTGGTTTTTATATAAAGTTGGCAGGGAAATGGTCCAACACACTTGGCAATCAAGAAGTCTTTAATCATCCACATAGGGGGCATTGACTTACTAATAATAGTAAGTAAAGAATAAAAAGTTCATATGCATCTTACAAGCTCAAAATTAGGAGGATTGGATAAGAAACGTGTGAGAAAACTAATGGGTAACTTGCAACATGCTTACAAAATTTTGAATGTTAATTCTCAGATTAATGTGCATGGAACCTCGATCTGCACAAGCAGGCGATTACACAACCGCCTCGGCGGTTGCGTTACTTAAAGGTAAACACTAAGGAAAAGAGGGTGAAAAACATTTGGGAGAGAATATAAGGATAGGAAATTAAAAATCAAAGAAGACTAAGTTGCATAGGTAAGTAGAAAGAAAAGAAATGGGGTCTGGATTCATCATTTATTCAGGAAATGAAAGTTATCATCATGGGGGATTTTTACTATTCTGACAATGTAGCACCATATAATTTAGGGTACGTATAGTACCCTTGTAGATATGTATGCACAATGTGGGAGAATATGACTTATTCGACAAAATTCCTGAAATATACATTGTCTTTTGGCGCTAAAAAAAGGCTTTCTTTTGTTAGGATTACGGAAAATGTTTTTTGCAAAGTGCCATAAAAAATGGTAGGCCACTTTTTTATTTAATTTTTATTTTATTCTTATATTGGTAGTTTTTCATAATAAATAGGTTGAATTGTTTCTCTTAGATTTGTGGTTTTTTGTGAATTTATTTTTTTGGATGCATTCGTTTTGAACTTTTAAAATTTGCTCTCTTCATTTATCGATTCAATTGTGTATGATTTATTGAATAATAATAATAAAGTATTGACAATGTCTTCTGAATGTGAGATTCTTTACCAAAAATTGTCAAGCCTTTCCAACAAGAGCCTTTTCTATCACTTGCCACTTTAATCGAAAAAAAAATATTATTGCGTCGAGATGTAGTTAGCTGCAAACAATAATTTTCCAAACTGATTTGTTCGCATTTGCAAGAATGCTCCCAACCTATGCCAAAATAAGAGCTTTGAAGCAATGTGTGGACATTTACCTGAGTAACATGCATAAGGGAATTTCGTTATATGTTTTAGCTATAGATGTCATGGCAAATATGTATGAAAAATGCTTTAACATATGATAGGAAGTTTTTCAAGTCTTTTCTCAAATCTATCTGTCGGTTTTTAGTTTTCAAAAGTATCAATTTTATGGGTTGTCAAAATTAGGAGAAAATTAGGAGGTTCTAAATTCAATTCTAGAAAAGTCCAAATTATTTTGTTATGACATGCATAACATCTAATATGTACTTCCTATATTAAATAATGTTCATTCCAAAAGTAGGGTATGGGTTTAATATTTTTGATATTGTGATGTCACATCTCGAAAATAGTCTTTTATTATTTTGGTATATTTAGAGAATTGAGTAGTGATGATTGCCATAGAATACTATGTTGTTGATTTATTGATCTTGCTTGATTAACATTTTGATATGTTTAGATAAAACAATTTATTTTCAGTAATTAAACAATTGTCAAATGGTTATTAAATGTTGAAATACAATTATGGATTATTGTTGATAATAGCATGTCGTTTCATATTTATAGATATTTGATTTATTATTTTTGACATATAATGCACGTGGTATTGTTGTTTGTGTGTGTGCAGGAGTTCTCGGGAAATGAGAAAGGGAATCATCGGAGAGAGAAGAAAATATGTCATGTTGAGTTTTGCGAGAGAGAGAGAGAGAGAGAGAGAGAGAGAGAGAGAGAGAGAGAGAGAGAGAGAGAGAGAGAGAGAGAGTTTATGCTTTATGCTATCGCTTGAAAATTGGGACAGTTTGTAAGTCGGTATATAGAACCTATACATTTATTTTGGTTCACAAAATCCTTGCATCGTTACATCCTTTAAAGGTCACAAAAACATATTTTCCTAAATAATGAAGCTATTAAAAATATAAATATTTACTGACGTATTATTACAATATAAAGGATGAGAATAAATCTTATGTGTTTGGACTATTATACCGAAGACCGCATTATTGTTTGTCACGATAATAAAACTTTTGTAATTAATCAATTATGAGATTTGCATAATTAGAGATTTAATCAAACTGAATTTTAAAAATAACAATTTCATTAAAAGAATTAAGGAAAAATACTTAATTTAGAAAGAAAATATATCTAAATGATTATATAAATATAATAAGTATATAATAATCCATTTAATGCATGGACGCATTTATATGGGGAAAAGTAAAATATTTATAGCTAAAAGGGGAGATAACAAAGAATTAAAAATCTAGAATTTAATATTAACTAGAGTAAAACTAAATACCCTCCTCCCACGTGGATAGTCCACTTGCCCATGTGGCACTTTAAAAATATTAAAATAGAGAAGAATCTGGAGCACCGCGAATGAGGAGAGATTTAAAAATAATAATATCATATATTACTAAAAATAGAATGGTGGGCGGATAGTTAACTGAAGAGGAGGATTTTAGAAGAGTCGGATGTATTAGTTAAAGAGAAAGCGGGACGCATGGAGAAATGGAGGCACATGAAGAAAATAATGGGTACGGGAGAAGAAAACACAGAGATATAGGAAGAAGAAGAGAATGAGAAAGGGAAAGACACAACAGTGTCGAATCAAGTTCCACTCTTTTCCTTTTCATGTTGGAATAAGTTTCTTCTTTATTAAATTTCCACTGTATAATTTACAGTCAAATAAATTTAGAGGAAGAAAATCATAGAACGTGGGTACAAGACCACCCAAAACCATATAGTTCATGTTAGATTTATCCTATGTATTAATGAATGTCTATCCTTGAAGATACAGTATGTTGAGGATCGTTAAGCGTGGGATAGTGTCGGATAAAAACTCTCTGCCCTTGCGCGTTTTACCTATTGCACAAATGTAGGATGCAAATAATCAATATATATGGAAATTAGTAATACATGTATGTGATATATATAATAATATGCATATATAATTACTAGAAACCATAAACTATGGCGTGAGAAATATAGTATTGTCTACTAAATAATACTTATTTAACCTTAAATAATTATACAATTTAATATTATGAATTTGCAAAACATGTTAGATTAGAGAGAGACTGTATGACTAAATTGACGTTGTTCATTATATTTAGATAAGGAGTGAACTCACTACTTAACCTTATCAAAAATTGCATTAAAACATACCATGAAAATATAACTCTAATAAGTTGACTTGACCCGATGATCTATAACATCTTATAAAATTTAAATGAATTAAGACAAACTGAAAAATCACTCCATACTCAATTTTCAAATCCATATTTCTCCTATTTGGAAAACTGGGTGGAGCTGAATTTTGGAGAGAGCATTCAATACATCTTTTTATAAACCCTTCAAAATTTATTGAAACCCTATTTACGGAATACAAGTTGCAACTAATTCTTAGACACCCAAAACCAAATTCCATGCCTAGACACAAACTGAAAAATTACTCCGTACTCAATTTTCAAATCTAGATTTATCCTATCTGAAACCTATGTGGAGCTAAAATTTGGACAGCTCACTCAATACATATTTTTTTACAAACCCTTTAAATTTTATTCAAACCCATTTTACGGAATATAAGTTACAATTAATTATTTGATGGGGTTTTCTGTAATCTGAATTACTTTCCACATTAGTTGTGTATTTTTTATAGATGAAATGAAGAAAGTAATTAAATATAATTATTTCATTAAGGGAGGTATATCCATGATGTGGAGCTAAATGGGAAGCATGGATTACAACTATAGCACAAAGATTAAATATAAAATATGATACTTAAACCAAGAAATGAGCTATCAAATAATAAATATTGATAATCATAACAGAAAATGAATATTACGTGAACTAGGAATACTTCATTGACGTATTTAGAATTATGATAAACCATAAGTAAGGGAGCAACAATTGTAAACTTATACAAATGATCATGAAAATCAAATAGGGATAACACAAACCCATTGATATAGGAATGGAAAATATACGCTCTAAACTTGTACGAAACCTTGAAATAGAACAAATAATGAGATCATGTTTGTATATGTCAAATTGTATCTTAGGAGAATTATTTTTGATAGATAAATATTTGAATTGGTCAACACAAACAATCGTAAGCATGATTTGGGTGAAAAGGCGGGAATCTTTAACCATGAATTGTAAAGGAGAACTATATGTGACTTCTAGCTTATGTTAAACTAGACTATAACTTGAAGAAAATTGTGTTTTGTTGCCAATTGTTGGGATAAGGAGTGGGAATGTGAGATGTGTTAAGCTTAGGGGGTGATAGTACTAGGGTGATAGATAACCTAGTGCATAGAATCACTTATGACGAATGCTAAGAGGGGACACATGGTAGGTAGTGGATTGACACACAAGCTACCCTCTTGAATTATCACTTTAGATTATTCATGCTCTAGCATTTGATGGATTTTAAGGACTAGGTGAGTACCTACTGAATTCTATATACTTTTGGCCAAAAACAAATCATAGGGTTATGATTTTAGGATGTATAATATTCCTACCCGTATATGTTACCAGTTGATTGGGTAATGACTTACACATATGAATCTCTCTCTCTCACCTCATTGATTACCACATCTTCCTTCTTGTGAAGGGTAGGGCCACTCTCAAGATTTGAGAGGTGTGTGGGGATCCGTATGGCTCGTGGTTGGAGGTAAAGTGCTCTAATGATGCTCTTTCTCTTATTGTAATTGGACAACAAATTAGTTCTCTACGACATTTGCATTGGCTTATTTTTGGTGAGTATTGTATCAAAGTATTTCTATTTTTGATTTATATAAAATAAACAAAAGTAAAATTATAAACCTTTTTTATTGGGATGTTGGGATTACATGAGTTTATAAACTTGTAGATTTGAAAGATGATGATTACATTGAATAAACTATCCAAGATCCTTTGATTTAATTATATATTTTAACAAATATCTTGTTAGGAAAATTGAACTAAAATGAGGAAAACCTTAGTTCTTACAAATCGTGGCCTAAGTTATATTCAACCAAAATGTGTACATGTTATGAAAGATACACCCAATTTTATTAGAACTCTAATTACAAAATGCATTCGTGTGGATAAATTTGTGTGATGAAATTGTCTAAATTTTTATATTGACAAAGAAGTGTAAATGAATAAATAAGTGATCTTAAGTTATAAATTAATCAATCAAACAATGTTGATTTATATGCATCGTGGTATCTATTTGAAATTATCCACTCATTTGTCTTGAATTATATGAAGTATTAATGAAAAAATGGGTCATTGAATAAACATGTATTGAATTATAATTTTACATTGAGGTTTAAACATTTAGAACACTTGTATCATGTAGAGACACATTGTACCAATAAGTGAAATGTTTTTATGATTAAGTTGAAATGAACTTAGAGTACAGGTAGGCTAATGATGGACATCGTAATCCTCTCAATGTGTAGGTATGATAAGTAGAAATAGGTAAATGTTAGTAACATGTTCTTCCTAACTTAAGAGAGATTTTGTATATTAATTTTAATCATTGTGTTAAAAAAATTAATTAGATGTGTTTTCATGGTTAATATTACGAGGGACGTTACATCTTTGTATCAGAGCTTAGGTTCAACACTACGACCTTATATGTGTTCACTACATTTTCTGAGGTTGTAATTACTTTTCTTGTGATATGCCAAGATCTGAAATGGCAAGAACAAGAGGAGCATCTGGAAGTGGTGAAGCTAACAATACCATTGACATGAATGAAATTCCAAATGTCACGAAGAAGAAGTTGCAAGGCAACAACAAGAAAGTTTGGATCGATTCTTTCCTTATGATTGACACCCGAGATAGGCTTGCTACACTTGAGAAAAAGGCTTCAAATGAGGAGCCAATTACTAGGAATTACTAGGGAATGGGACTAAATAGGGTGATGAGCATGCCATGATGAAAAATTCTCATGATCATGTTGTTGAACTAGATCCTAAGAGGGATAGATTTGTTACTAAGTTGGCTAAGGACCTTACAAGAATTGTCCCACCAAAGTACTTAGGAGAGGTATTAGGAGATGGACCTAAAACATGGCTAATTAAAATGGAGAATTATTTCAAGATTCAAAACTTCTTAGAGGAAACAAAGGCAATATGGGTTGCATATTAGATGACAGGTGAAACATCCACTTGGTGGAACAAAAAAAAGGCCAAACAGAATTTGAGTGCTGAGAATACCACTTGGGAGTTATTTGTGACTCTTTTTAGAAAAATATGGTTACCACGACTATATTTTGATAATAAAGTGACAGAGTTTCAGAATCTACTCCAAGGAGATTTCATAGTCACACAATATTAGGATAAGTTTATTAAACTTATCAAGTATGTGTCCCATACTGAAAGATGAGCGGTTCTGAATCCACAAGTTTACTATGGGTTTGATCTCTCATATTTGATTAGAATTTAATGTCAATGGGTTGAACACAATGGATGAGGATTTGAAAAATCAATGAATCAAGAGCAAAAACTACATTTGATTTATGCTTCTAAAAAGGATTCTAGGGTGCTAATGGTTGGACAAAATCAATAGTCATCAAGACCATTTAAGAAGAACTTTAATAATTTCAAAAATAACGGAGGAAAGGAAATGATAATAATTGGAACCCAAGCAAATTTGGTAATTCACAAAATCCAAGAAACAATAAGAGGAACCAACCTAGTGGAAACGGTGGTAATGGACATAATAGGCGTGCAGATAGAAGTTTCTATGCGGGAAGGACCAATTACATGGTATTATAAGTGTGGATGGGATCATTATGCCATCAATTATCCCCAAAACACCACAAAAGGAACTCATATAAAATCTTATATTTAACATTACATTCAAGCCGCGATTGACAATCACCAAGATAATTTTCAGAACCACTCCGAAGTAGAGGTGCTGGGTAAAATTTTGGGTGTTTTTATTTCTATTCTAATTAACACTAGAGCTAATGAATGTGTGTTTGCACCGGAAATTTTGAGTAAAAAAACTAGACAAGATAGTTATATAAATAAAACTTGGTCAGTACAATATGGCAATTGGATGGAAAAGAGAGTAGAGAAATATATGTTCGTAGTAGAATTAGAGCTACCATGTTGTATAACTGAGGTGAATTTATATGTTACACCCTTGGGATCCTATGATGTCAATCTAGGGGTGAACTAGTTGTTTCAACACCATGCTAAGGTGGATTTTCATGCAAAAATAGTAACATGCCAAGATGACAATGGAAAGCATCAAAGTTTCACAAGGATTGAAAGCCACTAAGTTAAGACAAATCTCAGCCATGTAGTTGAAGAAGGCATGAAGGAAGGGTCTTATGATGTATGTAGTTCATATTGATGATGTGGGTGAGGAAAGAGAACCTACATTAGAGGACTACCCCTTTCTTCAAGATTTTAGTGACATATTTCTAGAAGAGTTGCCAGGACTCCCTCCTCGTAGGGAATTTGATTTCTCTATAGACTTAATTCCAGGGTCTGAGCCAAAATTGAAAGCACCTTACCGAATGACCACAATAGAGTTGTTTGAATTAAAATCACAGTTGTAATAGTTATTAACTAAGGGATTGATCCATCCTAGTGTTTTACTATAGGGAGAACTGGTAATTTTCATGAAAAATAAGGATAGAACCCTTAGGATTTGCATTGATTACAAGATGTTGAATAAGGAAAAAATTAATAACAAGTACCCTTTACCATGCATTGATGATCTATTTGATCAAATGTGGGGAGATACAATTTTTTCTAAGATCAATTTGAGATCTGGGTATCATCAGTTAAGAATAAAGGAAAATGACATACCTAAGACAACTTTCAGGACAAGGTATGGCCATTATGAGTTTATTGTTCTTCCTTTTGGACTCACGAATGCACCAACCTTCATGAATTTAATGAATAATGTGTTCGAGGCTATCTAGATGGTTTTGTGCTATTTTTTCTAGATGACATATTGATATACTCATGAACAGAAGAGGAACACATTCATCATCTACAACTAGTGCTACAAAGGTTGAGACAACATAAGTTGTATGCCAAGTTGTCAAAATGTAGTTTCTTCCAGAGGAAGGTGCATTATTTGGGTCATGTGATATCAACAGATGGAATTGCAATTGATTTGGCCAAGATAAAAGCAATCATGGAATGGCCAACACCTACAAATGTGTGCAAGCTGCATAGTTTTATGGGACTTGCGAGTTATTATAGGGAATTTGTTGGTGATTCTCTGAATTGGTAGTCTATTTAACTTAATGTAAAAGAAATGGAAGAAGCTTATATGGACATAAAAGTGTAAACAAGCCTTTCAACTCCTTAAGGATAAGTTTAATATTTCCCCAATTCTAAAACTTACGAGATCCTAGTAGTGAGTTCACAGTGGTTACATATGCATCAGGTGAAGGTTTTGGAGGATTTTTAATGTAGGAGGATAAGAAACTAGTGGCTTAAGAGTCATGAAATATTAGGCAGGGGAGTTGAACTACACCCAACATGATCTAGAACTCACATCGATGTTTCATGTTTTACGAGATGTGGAGGCATTACCTTTTAGGTAAGACTTTTTCTTAATATTGATCATTCAGGATTGTAGTATATATTTATCCAACCTAATTTGAATGCACATAAATGATGTTGGTTGGATTTTTTGAGTGAATATGACTTTGATATAAGCTATATAAAGGGAAAGGAAAATCGGGTTATGGATGTCATTAGTAGGATATGGCTCATCTCATACATAGCCTCAGTAAGGAAAACTTTCGAGACAACAAGTTTTGAGTAAACATTCTCAGAGATACTTTTTATGGGAAGTTCAAAACCATGTCGAAACTGATAGTCGTGATCATAGATATGAGGTTTATCCATTTGATATAGATGGACTTCTATGTTTCCATGACATAATATATAAACTTGACTTTGATAGATTGGGGATCCTAGTATTGGAGGAGGCACACAATGCTCCTTATTCAAGTCACCCGGAGTGACAAAGATGTTGGTTGATCTCAAACCATTGTATTTTTGGCCAAGAATTAAAAAGGATGTTACAAATTTTGGTTTTAGATGTTTGGAGTTTGAGCGAGTGAAATTCGAACATGTGCATCTACTTGGGTTGTTATACCCACATGAACATCATGGATGGAAATAGAAGGTAATAAGTATGGATTTTTTTCAAGGACTTCCAATGTCCATGAGCAAGCATGATGTTATTGTTATCAAAAATCATGGAACCCCTAAATGACCTGATTTGTGGATGGGGCAATCGGTGTAATTCGTGTAACATTGGATCACCTCACAGGCTATGGGACTTATGGGATTGAGATGACCCTCTAGATAAGGTTGGTTCCTTCTCATAAATGACCTACCACAATCTAATCCTAATGTAGAAAAGAAAAATAATCCTATACTAATCTTCCAGGAACCACCGAGAGATAATGCATGAAAATAATGACTACACTAATAGTTGTGATACACTTTGGAAAAGGAGGTGGTTAGCCAAGGATCCAACTGCCTGAAATGGAGAGAGGTGAGAAAAGGAGAGGGTGGACAAGATGCACCACAAACCAGAGATAGATTCACACAGAACACCATTTCATACCCATTAAACACAGCTCCCACAAACCTACAATAAGCATCAGAATATGCACAGTATACCCTGTAATGAAGAGAGGTAAGAAGAGACAACAAAATATGTGAAGGATGGACAAGATGCATCACAAAAATAGATTTTATTTCTCCATGAATTTACATATTACATCATTAGTGGGAAAGAGGAAAGAAAATTCCATTACAAAGTAGAGAGAGGAAGCTCGGTCTCCACATTCAACCCTAGAAAAGAAGAAAGAGAGAAGGGCAGAGAAGGAGAATGAGTAACTCATTTACAAAAAAGAACCCAATATTACAATTTATAGAATGAGAAGAAGAGAGAGAATTGTAATCCCAAAATCCACTTTCCAACCACTTGCAAGATGCAATAAATGAGTACAATTGATGGTATTTTGATTGCAAAAGGATCCCCATGCTGTCCCATGATTTGCAGCGAGAGAAAAAATAATTGTCCATGCTCATTAATTGCATTCACAATCACCAATAAAACCAATGTTCGAACTTGGCATGTTTTCCTTAAAACTCACCACTGAATCTTCATCAATTATTTAATTTATTAGTTATTGTCGTTAGGATCGGAGCCATGATTCGATTGACACCAATTTTACATGATTCCATTGATAAATTATCAAGTTATGAGCCTCTGAGTGTAGGTGGGTAATTTGGATTAGCCAAGAATTTCTTGAGTATCATGGGATGAGAATTAATTTTTGGTTGGAAAAAGTCAATTTAATGATTTTTCCTTTTCCTCCAATTTTTGCATATCATTTCATGATTTTTCATTTAAAATATTTGTGGGCCCATCATCATTGGTTTTTTTTTGCAATAAAAAGGGGGACGTTTATATTTAATAACCAAAACATAGCCAATGTAACATCCCCATTTTAAGATACGAAAAGGGAATTTTTTTATTTTTTTAATACAACATTCCTGTTATGAATTATATAATTCAAACACACATTCAAGTTTTAATAATTGTTTTCACACAATTTCCCTTTAAAACTAATGTTCTCTGTTCACATATTTGTAATATGGAACACACATTCGATGCCATTCAATCATATAATAGATTCCATATCTTTCTTGTAAATGACTCGAAGAACTACCGATCTCCCATTTCATGGCTCGAGTTTCAGCGATCTCTCATTTCATGACTCGGCAACTTACCGATCCTTCATGTTAATTCATGCATAGTATAATGTATATACAGGTTCTCTTACCGTTTCGGTTATCAAGTGATCCATTTAAGAAGCCTATCGAATATATGTTACTTGATATTCATTTGACATCCTGCATCTTAAACTAGGTGATACCAACACTTACGATACTTTGGCCAAAGATTTTCACATGCTTTGCATGATCATATTCCAGGATGTGATACACACCAATGGAATACGTCCTTCACCTCACTTCGTCTGTTATCTAGAATGGTCTTTCCTGGTCTCTACCAGTCCTTCCAATTTAAGGTCAAACTCCAACTAGCAATATGAACGAGTATAGGAAGTTACTCATGGTAACTAAAGATACGCAGACATACTGGTGTCATCCCTAGACAACTCCGTGTGTCTGGTTACCTTTAGTCTTCCGGAGTCACTCCGTATACGTGATCACATTCCTATCCCCAGCCAAGAACTTAGTATCCAGCTTATGTAATCTTGATGATTTAATTCGGGAGGGCATTGTAATATGTCAGCTATAACATTGTGTCGTCATGAAGGCCCCACCTTCATGAAGACACCATGTTGTAGCTGGTGTATGTCAATGTCCTACGGAATCCTCCCATCGAGAGTACACATCCAGCTCAAGTGTGATTTGGTTATGATCTTAATATTTAAGATCAACTTTCAGGCACCATCTTTGATCCTTTATCCTCGTTAAGTTACGGATTGTATGTAGCTAAGAGAGACTTAATCCATCTTCTAGCTTACTACGCATCTCCTCCTTCGTACCGAAGGGTTGCATTTTCTCTACTTGGTTCTTTTCTTAATCCTTGGATTAAGCAGCCCATTACCGATAGACTTAATAAGTTTAACCTATTAAACTTAACCAAGTTTCCCACAACTGTAAACAAATTCAGAATTCCATCTTATTAGACGTCATCTAAACGAGGTCTAATTCTCAATGAATATATTCATTTATTCTCCTTAACCTTACATAGTTAAGGTTTGTTAACCATGGATATGTTTTTCCCATATCCTTACTTTCTGAATTTAACATTCGAGGCTATTAACGGAGTCCGAATACGAGGTTCGGCTGCTCCTAAGTTATTTGATATTCCTTAGCTTTCAGACTAATCCCGAATACCTTTCAATTAAGAGATCATGTTCTTCCTAAATCCTTTTTAATGCCAATTAAAAATTCATCTTAACCCAAGTATGAACTAATTGCACATTTCAACGTAAGAGTTGCATTTAGGTAAGAATAGATGTCATTTCCTTTTTAATTCATTCATGAACAATTGAATAATTCCAAATCAAGGAATAATGTTATATTCCCAACTTATTCAACAATATCAAACTGATACAGTCATTAAAATATCACACTTGTATTTGTATTCATCAATCCATTTCATAATCTATACATTTGCCAGTCCAAATGACTGGACTTTGTTTATATTAAACAACATTACAACACATAAGATAGAAGAATGTAATTTCTTCTTTTCTCAATTCCTCGTAGAGGAATAATAGCTATCAAATACAATCCATCTTCAGACAATCAAAAGAAGTATCAGAAAACAACCATGTCTTCGTTTTACTCAAGTTCCATCTGCAAAATTACTTGCACGGGTCAGTTCATTGAACTGAGCATATTAAGCACTTGTCATTAAAATGAGGTGCTTTTAATTAACTGTCTCAATAAAAGAACCCTGCTTTTATGAAACGTTACTATGAACATCATTCAAGAATTAAATATAAAAAAGAATGAACAACATGACAGCTGAATCATCGAATTACCATCCAAATCAGTCAAAGGATTACTGTCCTCTTTCCCAAACAATCATTACAAGAAGTAATCTCTTTCAAACAGTTCCAGATTACAACATCTGTAAGAACTAGGAACACAAGTATGTATACTGCTGTTCTAACATAACTTCTATCAATTCCATTCCCTTACATTAGTAATAATTTCAAAGGATAAAATTTGACTGAAAATATAAACCAAATTGCTTTCCTTTCAGTTCATGCAACTCATTTGATTTCAAACAATCAAATACTGATGAGAAAAGTAAACAACAATAAAATATAAATGCTTAAACCAAAGCAATACAAAATTCATTCCTTAACGATTACAGATTTCCAACTGTATGAGAGAAGAAATGATCATTATTCCAAGTTATCCATCCACACTCCTTTTCCTTTCCTCATGACTGTACTGAAAATTTAATCCAAACGAGACACCAATCAAAGATAACAGTTCAGAGTGAAACTTACGAAATCAATAACCGAATATAAGGAAGATGGGTCATATTACCTCTTCTCATTGAGACAACCAAATATCCGCTTATTTAGCACAGGCATGATCCAACATTAAGATTCATTCCGCATAATATAATCCCCTTTTAAATAATTCATTCAACAGACATTTACGTCTTTACAACATATAGAGTGTACAGCAACCACAACATGTCACATTTTCATCCTAAAAATGAGAGAACTCACTTTCCTACAGCAAGGGATAAACCCATCCATATTCAGCTTTAAATGAAAACAAGGAAGAATTTATCATCCATATCAATACTTCCTTTCAAGCAGGCACATACGAATACCAAAAACAAGTAGGTAAAGCATCGTATCCTTCATAGAGCAAGCAATATAAAGATGCATCCTATGCTCTTACTGTACTAGAAGAATTCATACTTCCTTCACTGTATTATAACCAAATGAACAGTTATACAGTCGCTTTATCAATTATTCACACGACTTTCTATACCCATGAACGCACACAGTTCATAAATAATAATTGCACTTTGTTGTTACCTACAGCAAGTCCAACCCGTAGTGTACAGTGAAGCTCTAGTGCTAATATTTCCAGAATTCAAGCAACTGGAAGAGAAAAATTCATTCCTTTAATTATTTCAATAAGAAAACACCCATTTTCTTCAAACACAACAAGAATCACTCAAGTCGAGTTCGTTTTTGAATGACAGTGCAAAATCAGAGATCACACGAATCATTTCATCCTTCCGTTTGTACAAAAAGAAAACAGCACTCAGAAAAATAATCTAAATTTCACTATCACTTCCATCAGGCCGAACCCAAAATGCTCAATGAAACCCAATTACCATTTCCTTCAGAATTTAAAACAACAGAAAGAAGAGGAACTCGTTTCCTTATTAATTTCAGAAAAGAAACGATGTCAAAACAAACTCGTACAACATGCACAATTTCATTCAATATACCATATGCAAAGAAATACCCAGTTCGAGTTCCTTCTCAACAAACATTTAAATCAAAATCTCATTCTCCTATTTCACAATGATGTGCAGAACTCAGAAATACAATATTCATATAACAATACCTTTATCAAGGCAAACCCGCATAGGGTATTAGATGCGCAAGCATGGTACAGTCAAAACAGTCTCAAACAGCAAGCCAATTCTCATGTATTTCATTCATTTGCACAGAAATACTAAGCCATGATCGTTTTCACGATGACAGTTTGAGTTAGAAGATCAAACCGCATCCACAAAACACAATAAAATCAACTTTCCATCACCTTCTGATTTCAAACAGCAAGGAGAAAACATAGTTCATTAATAAATTCAGTAAGAAGAACAATCACTTTCTTCAACACCCAAAAATACCCAAGTCGTATTCATCCTTCCATTTTTACAAAAGAAAAAGCACAACACTCAGAAATATTACTCGCATAGCTAAGTATTCATAAGCACAATTTCGTAATATAAAGAACGAATTCCCCAATATGGTCGAACAAATCAACACAGCATGGGCTGTATTTTCAACTCAATAATTATGCAAAGGAAGTTTAAGTCGCAACAGCAAAGAAAACGACTCTACCCAAAATCATCTCAATCATGACAGCAAAATCGAATAAACCCAAAACCCCTTCATCAGAAGAGCAGGGTTGTTTTAATGAGACGATTAAGCAAAAGCAAGCAGTTTAAGGAGAAGGGCTTAACATGCCTGAAATCTTCCTTGAAGCTCGAAGAAAACCACGCCTACAGGAGTTGTTTCCTTCCACGGCGATAGTAGTAAAGCTTCCCAAACAGTCACCTTCCTCTACAGGCTCAAAAATAGCCTTAGATTTTCCAAAGAAACAGAGATAATAATCAAACACAGCTGGTTCGACAGAACCGTGAAAAACCAAATGCAGAGCAACTTCCAAAAACCCGAAAGAACACAATGACCAACAAAATTTCCCTATCCTCTTTCCAAGGCGGGCTGGTCGCGAAGACCAAGAAAATTAATGCATTGAAGGCACTGCCTTTTCCTTTTTCCTCACGCCACCGCCGACTCGGGTTGGCGAATTGCCAAATTTCAAATTTTGCATGAAAACAAAGTTTAGTCTCATGACTAACTGAATGCCCCCTATCTTTTCCATGTTCCCGCCAGACTTGGCGCTGCCCACGCAAGGACCTCATTCATTGTCCAATAAATTCTTACCTTCCCTCCTTATCCTTTCCATCCCCATGGGTCTGTGCGTCCCCTTCCTTAGGTTAGGTTTAGTTTAGGATTTTTAATAGTGTCCATATCTAGGTCATTCGCCTAGTTCCTAGGTTAATAGGATTTAGATCAATTTTCACCCATATAGAATTTAAAAATCCACATAGGATAGTAGTTAGGGTATAAGGTAGAACTTAGGGGTAGATTAGGGTCTAATCCCCTAACACTTAATTAATCAATTTCCAATCAAGTCCTCCCGACTGACATCCAAATTCAACACTATGCAGGACGTTTCGTCCCATGTTCCACCTACCTGAGCCACTTGCATCCAAACCCCCTTGTCGTCTTACGCTGTCTAGCGTTACAACAGTGTATGGTTCGAGAATCGAACCTTTTCCATTGGCATCTATGTGCCAGATATTCATTCCTGAAATCAGGTGCTGCAACATTTATATCAACCTTCAGTCTGGTTTAAAAGTAAATCGGCAAAGCGATTACAAGAAGGCCACAGCATACCTTGGATCAATGGAATTGATTCAAGGTGTGCTGTCAATCAGCGAATAGAGTTCATCAAGCATATGACAATTCTGTTGTCATATCAGCAAACATACAAGCAATAATAACTGCTGTCCCATGTAAACAAATTACAGTATACAAGAGTCCAGATTAGCAACACATTCCTTTAAGATCAAAAATATATCTTAACATGTTTGTCTTCATTTCAGCAGTTACAACATTATGAAAAGTAATCACCATGATAACTTACAAAAATCAAGGCGTTCTGACTAACCCGGCCGAAATGGCTCTCCTTCGCATTGCACTGGCATATCGGGCTCCCCATTGCTAGTGGGTTGATGGGTCGCACGCCCGGCACACATTTGGCCCTGTGTGTTTGTAACTCACTATAGGTGACCTAACGGCCGCCGCCCGACTGAACATACCGATAGTCACAGGATTCGTATGGGCTACTGGGGAGTGGGCAATAATCTTCTTAGGATCGATTTGTCTCAGAGTGGTCGGGGGAGTATATAGAATGGCAATCGCGCTTAGAGTATAAATGAAGGGAGTGGGGCGAAGTGTCGCTTCGGGAAACATGGGTATGGAAAATCTCGAAAACCCATAGGTTCCCGATTTTGAAGGAATTCCTGCCGAGATGACGGATCCAGCCGTAGGTGCCTCTACATGAGCTTCGGGTAACCGGATATGAACTGGTACCATAGGCACTTTGACGGGGGAAGGAGCGGGAGGAGCAATCCATGGAGAGATTTGGCGCCGCTCACTGGATTCTGTGGTTGATAGGATTTGCGAATCGGTGGTTCCTGTTTGGGAGAGAATCGACGGAATAGCTGGTGGCATAGGAACAGATCCGGGTGAAGTGTATGGGAAAAACTGATGTGCTGCCCTGATCTTCCTTCGTCTCGAACCCCAGACCCCTATAGTGATAGGAGAGTAAGGGGTAGCCCCAGAGCCGTCAAGAAACTGTAGTCAAGGATCGGGAGAAAGAAACGGATCGGGAGGAGTCA
This sequence comes from Taxus wallichiana var. yunnanensis, assembly GCA_018340775.1. Lineage (NCBI taxonomy): Eukaryota > Viridiplantae > Streptophyta > Pinopsida > Cupressales > Taxaceae > Taxus > Taxus wallichiana. Next base: position 799,257,080 of record CM031237.1, on the reverse strand, counting down.
AAGAAACTACAGTAGTCAAGAAAAGCTCCAGTGGGTAGCCACTCCCTTCTCATAGAACCGTACGTGATACTTCCGCATCATACGGCTCCGTCCCGAGATGCGCGTCGTCGGCCATCCCACTCTCCATGCATGTACTCCCCGTCTTCACTCCGTCTTATGCCACCTACTTTTCTCATTGGCATGTTCCAAATTTCCTTGGGTTTTGGGCTCGATTTGGATTATTTTATACTTGCCACCACTTCATCACAGGATGGCCTAACTTTCCACCTGGAAATCCTAGTGCATCACGAGGCAATGTCATTGGACTCGGGGCTCTTGGATGCATTGCCAGTGGAAATCTCCCGACAATGAAACCTTTCTCAATTAGGCGCAATCCAATTGGGATTCCATCCTTTGTATCACCCACATAGTCTTCTCTACTTACACCTCTGTCACATGCCTTCCTTCTCGCCTTAACTAATCCCCTCTAAGTACGAGTTAGTCCTTCTACTGTGCTGAGCTCCATGTGGAAGTCCCACAGAACTCTAGGGTTCTACATGTTAATCTTACGGGGGTGCGCGAGGGGGCCACGTGGTGACCCCGAGAAAATTTCCTCCTTGTGCTTAGAATTAGCTCAATCTTTGAGCCCATGAATCCAAACTATTTACTGAGCTCGAATCTTTCTTGGTTAGCCTAGTGTACAACCGAGTCAAGATTTATGCTTTCTCTAGGAGTTCATGAGTTAGCTTTGGTCTCATGAGGAACTCCTTTACACCCGCGCAACTTGATTGTGACATCTAACTCGGTGGGATCAATACCACTTGTCAGGTTTGAATTAAAGTAGCTCGTTAAAGAGCTCACACCATGTATCTCCCATCATCCTATCATCGATCGTGTGTCGCACCTATAGACTTAGTGAATGGCACAACCGACTTTACTCCATTCGAGCCTCAATTTTATGGAGTTTACCTTAGTCTTATGAGAATGGATCATTTGGGTTTGTGAGCTCGATCTGACTAGATTTGAATGGCTCGGTCTTATGTGCATGTGACTTGGCCTTCCAAAGGAAAATAATCACCCTCTAATTCCCAACATCTCGATCAAGGGGATGTATGGAGTAGATCGCTCGAGTGATGAAAATGGGTTTGGTTCTATGGAAAACATAGCTCGGTGAGCTCATACTAGCTTGAAAAGTATATGATAAAATGTGGAGTGGCTTGGATTGGGTCCTCGAGCTCGGCCACAACTTCGTGTAATTATAAGAGTGCTCAGTCTTCTTGATTTGCTTGTTCTGTTCGAATGTATGTGGCTTGGCCTGTGGAAATATAAGCTCATACCAAAAGCACAACTCGCCATCATTTATATCGGCTTACATATAATGTGGTGGAGGTGACTAATTCCCCTCTATAACTGCACAACTCGTCCAGTCCTACAAAGTGGCTTGGCCCTTTAATTCCAAGATAGCTCAACCATCATCACATGAGCTCGGTTAATTCTATAAGCACCCAAAATACAATTTTAAAAGAATTCTTCTAAATTTTCTGATTCTTTCCAATCCTCTAGATTCCTCGGGTGCACTAGGAACTTTTTAGGCTTATTGGAGGACCCTCTTATCTAGTGATCGCATTGCAAACTTTCCCGTTGTCCAATTTCACAAGGGTAGTGAAATTGGATAACAATTTGGTGACTTACGGGGCCATTTTCCCACTAAATGGTCTAACTAGCTACTTATAGAAATCCATTGGGCATGGATTCTATGTGATCATTGTGAATTGGTTCAAACCCTAAAAATCGTAACCCTGAAATGCTTCAAACATCATTGTTTGCTTCTGGAACTGCCCTCCGTTACTCGCATTTTCCAACTCTCCTAATAAAATCTTGAAATTTGTTTTATGAGAGTAGAAAATTGCTTTAAACTTGAATTCAACTCATTCCTACAACTGTAATCCATGAGGCTGAATGATGGAGCTGATTCTAGATTAAGTTACTAGCCTATATTTGATTGCTTGCAAGGGCACTAAAAGCTTGTTGCAATTTTCCTTGGAGAGAATCATCAAGACTTCCTCCTTAACTGATTTTAGTTGCTCTACATTTGTTTGAATTTGAAATCTACAACTATTGCATGCAACTATGAGCTTCCTCTTTTACTGCAACAAATTTGGAGATGATACACGGTTCTTCTGAAGAAACAATGGCAATAAAACTATATACAAAGAAACAAAATCATACATGTCTCAAATGAGACATGTAGAGCACGCACAAGCACTTCTTACATTGGAGACAAAATTACTCCTACCCTGCACTAACCAATGAAAAGGGCAACTTCAAACAAAACCTATTACTGGTTATGAAAATTATCTCCCCTTTCTTACAATTGGAAATCATGCAGATGATTTGGCTTTGAGTACAACTGAGATTAAGAGTTAGAGATTGGCTACAATTTTTTTCTCCACTCCCTCCATCAAAGTATCAACCTAAAACAAAACAAATAGGAATTGTTGTTAATCCTTAACAATTTGATCCAAGAGGCATTGTTTTTTATCCTTGGCACTTTGACGATTTCCATCATACTTGGATGTAAGCATGAATTTTTTTGGCTTCTCCCTTGGCTCAAACGAAGCCAAGTACCTGAGAGGGCACATTCTAGTCCTTCGAATGTGCCCACTTTGCTCTAAAACTTAACTCCAAAAATGGAGTCTTCCGTGAACCTTCCTAAAAAAGAATGTTGCCTACATGTTGATTTTTCTTTGAATTGCTTTTTCAAGTAGTTGATCCTCTACCTTGATGACTGGTGTGGTAGCGGTGTCATCTTCATCCTCTTCCTTCTCCTCACCGGATGAAACAATTGGAAGATTTGAATCCTCCAATATTTTCCCAAGAGGACTATTTAAAGGAGCAACTTGCTCTTGCATGTTTTCCTCCATGGCAGTAGGCTCTTGATGTTGGAGGATGAATGATGGAGCAGAAAAAGTGGTGATTTCAATGGGATCTTATCCATCGAAAAATTTATCCAAGTCGGACAATAAATCCATCTCATCATTTTCTTATTGTGCCAAGTGCTCCCCTTCCTTACAATTGGTCTCTAAATTTGCAACTTGTTCATCATGGTTCCCCTAATCTTAAAACATGAAGTTTTAAAGATAAAACTTCTCCTCATCATCATAATTTGGGGAGGATGAAGTGGAAGGAAGTCTTGGAGCTTCTTGTGTATCCTGCTCTGCATTCAAGACCTCTAGGACTATGTGATTCTCCTCTATAGCATGGACATGCTCCTCTTCTTTTGGATTTGGAGTTGGTTGTTCTTCCTCTTCCTTTACTTGATTGAGCGGGTGGAATAGGATCATCATTATCCCCAAATATAGTGAAATTATGGACACTACATTCAAAGTATGTGGATTGTTGATCTTCTTACGCTTCTTCTTGTTCTACTACTACTTCAACTGGTTCATCCTTCACCACTTGTTCTTTTTCAACCTTAGCCTCCTCTAAAGGCTTGACCAACAAGGGAATATTTTCTATCATGAATCTTAGAGCCTGGCTAACTAAGCTTCTCATTATTTCTTCTTTGCTTGACTCTCCTTCATGCTGCTCCTCTTGACTAGTTTTTTCATTTGTTCTTGACATGGAATGGGAATGTAAGAAGAGGGTTAGGTTAGGAAATATATTTTGCAATTTTTTTGTGGTGAAGGAAGTGGAAATTCTTGTTTGTATGGAGGGGGTGATTGTTTAGAAGGAAAGAGGGCAGAAGAATTGAGATGAGATGGAAGAGTAGAAGATGGAGAAGGGGATTCAAAATGGGGGAACTAGGAAAAAATCTTAGATATTGGGGCTTCATCTGATATGGTGTTAATTGGGGAGTGGGGAGAGGATTGTAAGATGGCAATGCTAGGTTTTCCCATTGACAGGATTGACTAACATTGGTTGTAAAAGCTACTATCTCCTGGGTCCACTCTGTGAGCCTTGGAAACATCTCAGTTATGAAGTCCAACTTCGCTTTAGGCTATAATGTCTTGGAAATGGGCCCTCCCATGGAAAAAGAGTCCTAAATATAACTCTAAATGCTTGTATCTGAGACATATCCCTTGACTGCACCATTTTAGCCTCCAATCCTTGGATCTTCTCCTACAAGTCAGCATTTTTCGCATAAATGCTATCACTGTATGCATATCCTTGCTTTTGATAAGATCCATAGCCATACTAATTTTAGCATCACTCATATTAATAGGCATAGTGATTATGAATTTGATATGGGGGAGTTGTGTAAGCTAATTGGAGGCTAATTACATTACTACAAATGTGAACTCCACTACGGAATGAAGACATGATTGCACAACTTCATATAATGGAAGAAAATGAAAGATGTGGAAAGAAAGATGAATGAAAATGGATAGAAAATGATAAGAAAAAGGTATGAAACTTGAGAGAATGGGTTATTAGTGGATGGAGTTTCCATATGTGTTTTATATGCTTCCAAAATTGAAATTCCAACAAGAACACACCTACTTGTAGAAATGAAATTTGTTGCAAATGTTTGCACTGCACTCTAGCTAATGATTTTCTTAAAATGAAAAACCTCGAAAGATAAAAACATAACTCATGTGATATCCCACCGAGCATTCCATAGCTGTTATCACAAAATCACGACACCCCCAAATGGCCTGATTTGTAGATGGGGCATTCGGTGTAGTTCGTGTATCATTAGATCACCTCTCAAGTTGTGGGAGTTACGGGCTTGAGATTAACCTCTAGAGAAGGTTGGTTCCTACTCCTAAACTACCTACCACAATCTAATCCTAATGCAGGAAAGCAAATTAATCCTATCCTAATCTTCTAAGGAATGAGGGAGAGAGAATGCATGAAAATAAAGCCTACACTAACAGTGGTGATACACTAGAAAAGGAGGTGGTTAGCCAAGGATCCAACTACCTGAAATGGAGAGAGGTGAGCAAAGGAGAGGGTGGACAAGATGCACCATAGAATAGAGATAGATTCACACATAACACCATTTCAAACTCATTATACACAGATCCCACAAACCTCCAATAAGCATAAGAATATGTACAATATACCCTACAATGAAGAGAGGCAAGAAGAGACAACAAAATATGTGAAGGATGGACAAGATGCATCACAAAAACATATTTTATTTCTCCATGGATTCACACAGTACATAATTAGTGGGAAAGAGGAAAGAAAATTCCATTACAAAGTAGAGAGAGGAGGCTTAATCTTCATATTCAACCCTAATAGAGAAGAAAGAGAGAGGGGTAGAGAAGGAGAATGACTAACTCCTTTATAAATGAGCCCAAAATTATAATTTATATAATGAGAAGAAGAGAGAGAATTGTAATCCTAAAATCCACTTTCCAATCACTTACAAGATGTAATAAATGAGTGCAATTGAAGGTATATTTCTTACAAAAGGCTCCCCATGTTGTCCCGTGACTGCGGTAGATAAAGAATGATTTTCCATGCTCATTAATTGCATTCACAACCACTAATAAAACCAACAATCTGAACTGGACCGTTTTCCTTTAAAAATCCCCAAATTTTCATCAATTCTTTAATATATTGGTCGTTGTGCATAGGGCTCATAGCCAATATTCCAATGACACTAATTTTTCATGATTCTATTGTGAAACGATCAAGTTATGAGCCTATGAGTGCAGGGTGGGTAATTTGGATTTGCAAGGCATTTCTTGAGTTTCACGGAATCGAGAATTGATTTTTGGCTAAAATAAGTCAAATTAATGATTTTTCCTTTTCCTCTAATGGTTTTCATATCTTTTCATGATTTTGAATTTAAAATATTTGTGGGCCCATCATCATTGGTTTTATTTCTTGCAATAAAAGGGGGACATTTATATTTAATTACCAAAACATAGCCATCTTGACCACCCAGTCGAGATGGCTCTCTATCTACATTACTGTCATGTCGGACCCCTTATTTCCTTATCTTTGCTGATTTTCTCATTGGCATGTTCCACATCACCTTGGTTTTGGGCTTGAGTTGGATTATTTTATACTTGCCACCACTTCAATTCAGGTTGGCCCTCAATTTCCACTGACCATTATAGTGCATCGCGAGCCATGTCATTGGACTCGGGGCTCATGGATGCATTGCTAGAAAACTCTCCTAGAGAGGAACCTTTCTCAACTCAAAGCCACAGTCTAATTGGGCTTCCGTCCTCTGTATCACTCACATAGTATTCTCTACTTGCACCTCACTCATGTGCCCTCCTTTCCACCTTGATGAATTCCCTCGAATTCGGGTGAGCTATTCCTTCTACTATGTCGAGCTCCACGTGGAGGTCTTGTGCAGCTCTAGGGTTTCGCATTTTCAAATATTTTAAAGGGTGCACCAAGGGTCCACATGGCAATATCTACACAAATTTCCTCCTTGTGCTTGCATTAGCTAAATGCTTTGAGCCCATGACTCCAAATTATTTACAGAGATCGAATCCTACTTGGTTAACTTGGTGTACAACCGAGTCAAGATTTATGCTTTCGCCATGAGTTCATGAGTTAACTAGGTCTTATGAGGAACTCCTTTACACCCAAAAATAGTGATTGTGACAACTGACTCAGTGGGCTTAATACCAATTTCTGGTCCAAATTGAAAAAGCTTGTTTAAGAGCTCGAGCATGTATCTCCCATCATCCAGGTCATAGCTCGGTGTGTTGCTTTGTAGACTCGGTGATTGGTACAACCGACTTGAATCTATTTGAGCCTAAATTCTAGGGAGTTTACTTGATTCTTATGAGAATGGCTCATCTAGGTTTGTGATCTCAATCTGACAAGAGTTGAACAACTCGGTCATATGTGCATTTGACATGGTCTTCCAAAGGAAATAACTCATCTTCTAATTCTCTAATTCTCAACAACTTGATCAAGGGGATGGATGGAGTAGCTCGATCGGTGATGAAAATGGGTTCGGTTCTATAGAGAACCAATCATGGTTAGCTCATACTAACTCGAAAATTCTATGATGTAACGTGAAGTGGCTCGGATTGGGTCCTTGAGCTCGGCCATGGCTTGGTGTAATTGTAAAAGTGCTACGAGTCTTCTCGATTGCTTGTCCTATTCGAATGTATGTGGCTTGACTCGTGGAAATATAAGCTCAAACCAAAAGCGAACTCACCATAATTTATATGGGCTTGTATAATGTGGTGGAGGTGACTCATTCCCCTCTGTAATCGCACAACTTGCCCATCCTACAAAGTGGCTTGCCCTTTTAATTCTAAGATAGCTCAACCATCGTCACATGAGCTCGGTTAACTCTATAAGCACCCAAAATACAATTTGTTTAGAATTATTCTAAATTTTTCCTAATTCTTTCCAATCCACTGGATTCCTCGGGAGCACTAGGAATTGTGTATGGTTATTGGAGGGACCCTCTTTTCTAGTGATCACACTATAAACTTTCCCATTGTCCAATTTCACTAGGGTAGTGAAATTGGATAATAGTTATATTGGTGGTTGTGGATAAACTCACCAAAGTATCCCATTTCATTTATAGAAATTTGATGGATGATTCACCATTTTTATTGAAGAGGTGTATTCGAGAAGATCTTTAAGTTGCATGGAGTGCTAGAGAATATTATATTCAATAGAGATACATGTATGACATCAAGATTTTGGAAAACTTTACACTCTGCCTTAGGAACTAAGTTGAATTTCAGCACTGCCTATCACCCAGAGACAAATGGTCAAACAGAAAGGGTAAATAAGGTTCTTGAAGACATTCTCAAGATGTGTTGTATCAGATCAACAATACAAATGGGAAGATTATTTTCCATTGGTTGAGTTTTCCTACAATAATTCACACCATTTGACATTGGGTATGGCCTTTTTTGAGGCTCTATATGGAAGAAAATGTTGAACACCTATCAGTTGGGATCGTGTTGAAGATAGGGTGGTTATAGGCCCTGACATGCTTAGGGACATGAATTAACATGTAAAATTTATTAGGTAGCACTTATTTGAGGCAAAAGATAGGTAGAAACGTTATGTAGATAGAAAATAGACTCCTAGAGAGTTCGTGGTAGGTGATAAGGTTTTTCTAAGAGTTAGACCAAAGAAGAGTTCAATCAAGTTTGGAAATTCTTCCAAACTAGCACCTCATTATGTTGGGCCATTCGATGTTCTCGAAGTGGTCAATCTAGTGGCATATAGACTTGTGCTACCTCCAACTCTATCCCGATTGCACAATGTTTTTCATGTGTCTTTATTGAAAATATATCATGTTGATATGTCTCATGTTATTGATTAGAAATATCTCTTGGTAGAATATCTGGTAGTTATACTAGTCAAGCCCCTACAGTGCTTGAGATACGTAAGCTTTTCTTGAGAAACATAGAATTATCTCGGTCGAGGTCTAGTGGAACCAATATTCAGAAGATATTTCTAACCAAGAGGATTATAAATAAGTTCGCACTTTGCATATCCACATTTATTTCATTAGTTTATTTTCTTTTAGATATTAATAATCATCGATTTATGCTTCCTCGAGAGGGGAAGGATGTCACATCCTAAAAATAGTCTTTTATTATTTTGATACATTTAGAGAATTAAGTGGCGATGATCACCATAGAGATACTATGTTGTTGATTTATTGATCTTGCTTGACTAACATTTTGATATGTTTAGATAAAAGAATTTATTTTCAATAATTAAACAATTATTAGATGGAACTATTAAATGTTTAAATACAATTATGGATTATTGTTAATACTAGCATGGTGTTTTATATTTATAGATATGTGATTTATTATTTTGGACATATAATGCACTTGGTATTGTTGTTTGTGCATGTGCAGGAGTTCTCAGGAAATGAGAAAGGGAATCGTATGAGAGAGAAGAAAAGATGTCGTGATGAATTTTGTGTGTGTGTGATGAGAGAGATGTTAGGAATAAAACTTAGTTTAATTCATCATTAGTTGATATTTGAGTAAATGTAATAAGTTAAAGTATTTAATTTAAATACTTTAAACTTATGTCAATATGTATTAGTTATCCTACGTTGTTAGTTAACTAAGTGATAGTGTTCTCATCCCTATGTTTGTGGGATCATGTTCTATCTTGCATATTTTGTTCTAGGATGATTTCCATGAGTGACAATAGGGGCGATTAGGGGCAATATGTGATTCCTGCATATTTTCTTAGATTACATGATTTGTTTCCATATATTGTGGATGAGATAGAAGTTGTCCAATATCTATAAATATTGTAGCTCTTTCATTTGTTTGTAATGCTTGATTTTGATATTACTAAAATACACAAGCAATGTCTTGTTTCTGTGTAAATTTTTTGTGTGAAATATTTTTTTCAAGTATTCATTATCAAGAAGAGAGAGAGTTACATGTGTATGCTAGTGCTCGAAAACCGCGGTATAATTTGTAAGTCGTATATAGAACCTATAATTTTATTTTGGCTCACAAAATTCTTGCGTCGTTACATCCTTTAAAGGTCACAAAAGCATATTTTCCTAAATAATGAAGCTATTAATAATATAAATATTTACGACGTATTATCGCCATATAAAGGAAGAGAATTAATTTTATGTGTTTGGACTATTATATTGAAGGCCACACTATCATTTATCATGATAATAAAACTTTTGTAATTAACCAATTACAAGATTTGCATAATTAGATATTTAATCAAATTGAAGTTTTAAAAATAACAATTTCATTAAAAGAACTAAGGAAAAATATTGAAGTTAGAAAGTAAATGTATATAAATTATTATATAAATAAAATAATTATATAATACTCCATTTAATGCATGGACGCATTTATATGGGGAAAAGTAAAATATTTATAGCTAAAAAGGGGAGATAACAAAGAATTAAAAATATGGAATTTTATATTAACTACGTAAAAATAAATACCCTCCTCCCACATGGATAATCCACTTTCCCATGTGGCACTTTAAAAATATTAAAATAGAGAAGAATCTAGAGCACTTGGAATGAGGAAAAAATTAAAAATAATAATAATATATAATATATATTACTAAAAATAGAATGGGGGCGGATAGTTAATTGAAGAGGAGGATTTTAGAACACGTAGATGTATTAGTTAAAGATAAAGGGAGGCACATGGGGAAAGGGAGGTACGGGAAGAAAATAATAGGTAGGGGAGAAGGAGAATGCGGGGGAGAAGAAAACACTAAGAGTGAGTGCGTATATAGAGGAAGAAGAAGAGAATCAAACACGAACGACACAATAGTGTTGAATCAGGTTCCACTCTTTTCCTTTTCATGTTGGAATAAATTTCTTATTTATAAAATTTCCACTATATAATTTACACTCAAATAAATTTAGAGGAAGATGTAGACACCTATAATCTAGCCCAAACAATTTAAATACTTAAATTGCACTAATTATACTCTTCCTAGCAATTTGACGACAAATCGTCAAATGGCATTCATTATATCTTTTGTTGTCATCAATTAACTACATTACACTAGTTAAATGACTCATCTATCAAGGAAAAATGATGATTAACGACCTTCCATTAATTAAACCCCATTCTATCTAGATTAATTAATTAATTCTAATTAATTAAGTTTCCTCCTCTATTAGATAAATAAACTTTCATTTATCTAATTTAATCCTTCATATCCCCTAAATCATGCTAATTCTCTTCTAAGCTATCCTAATAGGCTCATCTCCTTATTAATTAATCACCTTTGATTAATTATATGCACCCCTAATTCCCATGGGTCACTAAAGGACAAATTAAACTCTCCTAAGGTTGACTCAACCCTCCCTAAACCTTCCTTATCCACAACTAACCCAACCTCTCTATTATCCCACATGTAAAGGGATGTAGAGATTATTTTATCCATTGGGCTATATAAAGAGCCCTCCTCCTACCTTTCTACTTACACCTAAATGAGCATAGAGCCTAAGCTATAGCCATTTTATCATCTTAGAGAATTCTTCATTGGAGGAGCTAGCTATTTTCATTTCTTGCATTCATTCTTCCAAGTTTGAAGTCATATGGAGATATGTCAAATGGTCTTGTAGCCATGGATTGAAAAGACTCCATTCTTGAAACCTTAGGATTCAAGCATATAATCAAACCATTTGATTGCCAAGGATGTTTTATCTCTCGAAAGTGCACCCTGTTGAGAGATGATTTTGGGTGTTCTAGCTTACTCTGGATCTCTCACTTTCATAGATACAATGGAAACACCTCAGGTCTATGGGTATACCTATTGTTGAGGTGAGTCTCTGGTATCAATTTCAGTTCCTTTTTATGTATCCTAAACTAATTTTTAGGGGTTTTGAGGGTAAAAAGATGACTGTAAATGAATTGAAAATGGGGTGATACACCAAAATTGTTGAGGGCTTTGACTGAGTACATGCACAATTAGTTTTAGAATGAATTTTGAATGCACAAACTAATATTTTTCAGTGGAATATTAAGGAAAAACACTTTGTGTATTGAGGTAATGAATCACAAAAATATAGTGAGATAAACATGCACACTAATATTATGCATAATTTACTAAATTTACAGCAAAGTAAGATGATTAGTCAGGGAATTTGACATTCACATGAATTATTAGATATACACACCACTACAAATAATTGGAAGGGCAAAAATCAGTTCTCATTCAAGGGGAAAAATTGGCAAAATTTTCTTTAGCACTCCTATGTCCAAAAATTCCTCTTTGTGCCTTGCAATTGCACACAATATATAGCAAGATTATTCACCCAACCCATCCTAAAAATAGGCTAAAATTTGTACTCACCCATGCATGTTAATTTTACCCCTTTATCATGAATAAAGAAATAAAAGTAGGCATGTTAATACAATGAGGTATTAATATCCTTGATTACAAAAATACATTTAAGTCCAAGTGTAGTTTGACTGATCTATTTTTAAATAAAGTTGGATGAATAATTTGGCTAATAATAGCCTTTGATTGTTGTGTAAGTCTTCTCCAATGTGCATGCAAACTGTTTGATGTGACACTTGCAACTTGATCCACTTGCAAACATAAATTTAGCACTCTTTAATTCTACCCCCTTGGATGTACATGAAAAAAATAACCTCCATATGTGAGCAAAAATAATTCCTTTATTTTCAATACTTTAGCAAAAATACCCAACTCCACTATGGGGACCACCTTTGATGTGCACATGTTCAAATTTTGTCTTTCCTTTCTTTGTCTTCTTCTGATTACCACTTTTGTGAAAATAAGGTAAGGCTCCATTATTTGATCTCTGATGTTGACCCTATGAATGCATTATCCCTTTTGTCTCTAGCTCATCATGGCACATATATTATGATTTACAAATCATTTTTGCATTGGAAATAATTAGCACCTTTTGAATTTAGTATTTGGGCATACATTATAGTTTTGACTAATAATGGTGATTAATAGACTCCTTCAATTATTTTCCACCTTTACACCATAGTCGGGCCTTCCTTGACCATGTTATTTTGATTTTCCAAGGCATAGACATAAGGTTCAAACCTTTATCAAAGGTCAATGCAATGATTTTATAAATCATGGGGCTAGCCCCCTCATGACGATGACTCAACCCTTCTATTTTTTCTGGCGAAAGACATTTTATTTAACCGTGGTTGAGTTTGATTATAACCATGAGTTTGCATTGATAAAGAAAATTTATTGCTAGCCGCTGATCTATGTACTATTTTGATCATCGGAACGTTGGTGATTGTTTTGTGGTTGGCATGTGGTTTCCCTATGCATCATTAGATCTTGTACTATGATCATCTTCACCATTGAATTATGTACCTTGATTTGCATTGAAGTTAGCGATGGTGGTTAAGATTGAGAGTTTGTATGGAAATTGGAGATTGAATATTGATCATTTATCTTTGTCCCTTCACGATCCTCGCCATTGATTCAAAACTCATTGGGTGAGTTAACGACTGAGTGGTTTGGTTGAAAAGCTACAAATTCTCTCTAACCCTAAATTTGATCATTCTGATTTTATGAGTTTGAAGGAAAAACCTAGACAAATTTACATTTGACACCATTATTCTATTTTTGGGCTTGCATCTTGAGCATCTTGGAGGCTTTGAGCATGGTTTTTGTATTCTAAACAAAATCCGCCATTATTGAGCTCTAGTTCAAAACTCTCTACAAAATTTATAGGTGGTCATTCCTTATTCTAAGACTTTGTATCTCCATGAAAACCATATGGATCTCTATTTATTAGTTCAACATTTGGGTTAGAACTATTGATGCCATGCTTTTTGGGTGTCTATTTAGAGGATGAAACTGGAGGTTGTTGGTGTGAGTTATCCTATGTGTCATCCTCACATATTGAAGGGTCATCTCACATGGGTTAGGTTTAGGTTTAGGTTTAGGGTTTACATGTGTGTCATGCACTAGGGTTACTCAGCACCCTATATGTACTCTCTTACTATTCATTTATGAGCATGCCAAGACACTCTGCTATCTTTTCCTTATGAGCAACTTTGTTTCTATTTTGTAAATCTTCCATTGTTGATCGATCCTTGTGATTATGTTGGAGCCATTCGATTCCGTTGGAGTGCAACCTCTTCATGGTGCATCATTGCCGATATGATTCTCGCAGTCTCTTTCATGGTATCAGAGCTGAGATCGGGTAAATGTGCATTCATCATTTGAGTTGTGATTACTCTTGGTTTCATTTTTTTACTCCTCGTGCAAGTTTTTTTATCACTATATTCTGGAAATTTATTGCTAACATTCTTAACAAGATATTCTTGGAAAGTTTCTTTGGTTTGTTGTGTTCTCCATACATGTGCGGTATTCTAAAGCTAATTTGGGCTTTACTGACTAAATTTAGTTAGTTGTGGATAAATTTGGAGATCAGTTAAGAACAAAGGTTCTTTTTTTCTGGTTTTTTAAATCAAATTTATTAAACTAGAAGTTTTTTTAGATCTCTATTTTTTTTGGGTTCTCTACATTTTTTTGCATTTTTAGCAGAATACAGGTTTAAAATTTTGTGTAGAGGGCTCCAGGATTGTTCTTTGGCTCGGCTAAGTCCTTTCTTTTGCCAAGATACCTCTCCCAAACGTGTTCCTTCCACCTGGCAGAGTTGTTCTACCTTGATAGTGCCTTTGCTCTGCCAGTTCTTTGTTTTAGCTGTGATCATCTTCGACCTACACCTAACTTGATTCGTATTCATTGCCTAGTTCTACATTCATGTTTTTTGCCAGTGCTCGTGTTGGTGGATCTCTACTTGTGGTTTCTTCTGCTGTGGTGCATAACCTTCTAAGCCTTGATGTTACTCCCGTGTGTTTTTCCTCATCTTTGTGTTGTGCGGAGTGTCTTTCCTCATTCGTGCTTTTACGAGCTTCCTATCTTTCTCGTGTTCGACAACACCTCTGACCTACCTATCCCCTTTCTATTACTCAAAAAATTTGTGGCATCGACCTCGGCTAACCTACAAGCTCCTCCCTGACCTATGGTTGCAGCTTGCCGAACCATCCTCCACAAAGCTCGACCTCACCATTTCCTCTCTGAGCTTCTCGTCTGCGATGCGCCTCACTTGGGATCTTCTTCAACAGATTCACCGAGTCCTATGTTTTTTCGGTAAGTTTGGTAAGTTTTTAAAATGTTCTATGATAGGTATTTTTAAAATACTTTCTAAACTTTTAAAACTCAAAAATCTTTAATCGGTTATTTTCAAAAAAAAATTCAAGGTTAGCTTTTTTAATAATCGAAATCTTTTTTTCTTTTTTTAATAAACCTAACAGTAATTTTTAAGTGGGTTATGCCCTTTTTAAATAGAAATTAGTTTTATCTAAATTAAAATTGATTTTTTTAAAAAGCGACAAGTTTTTTTAAACTTTTAATTAGGATTTAATTTTTTATTAGATCTTAATTACTTGAAATTAATTAGATTTAATTTAATTAAATCTAGTTTTATTAATTTCTAAATTTCTTTCATTACGATTAGTGAAGTATTAATTATCGACATTTAAAATAACGTTATCCTCATTTTTTTGTCCTAAACTGCTCTAAATTTAGCTAACACAGGTCGTTTCCGAACGATAATTTATTACACTTTATTGTCAATTTTTTTCTCTAATTGTGCGTTCAAGTGTGTAGCGACATTCTAGGCCTACTTTTGTCTTTCAGGAGCGTTTTAACCTTCTGAAGATCATCGGGATACTTTTTGAGTCCGTATTTAAAATCTTTGTATTTTTTACCCTTATTATTGCTTGCGACTAGTGAGCGTGTCACCACGATCAGTGTGGGGTTTTTTCATTTGCGACGTGAGACGCTTTTTCTCACAACCAAGATTGGCTTTTGCCTCCTTCCTTGTTTTTACTTGTGCTTGTTTACGGTGTCCTATTTGTTACACTCCACGAAACACTGTTGTGGTCTCCTCTCTTGCATGTTATTACGCTAATTGCAAGATGAGTTACCAAGTGTTTCAAACTACATGCACGGACCCAATTGTAATTAATGCACTAAACTATAAAGTGTTGAAAGCAGGGGGGTTGTTATATTGTCCTAGGTGGTGGTGTTTCTTTTCTGCATTTCTCTCTCTCTCTCTCTCACTCTGGATGCACTTTCAATTCCTTTGCTTATGCCATTCAACTTCTTCAAATTGAGATAAAAAATGATTATGAAACTAAGGGATAAAGGGTTATATCACATCACCATGGGAATTGAGACTCGAACAGATTTACGATCCTAAAAATATAAGTGGTTAAACCGTAGTGATGAAGCTTTATGTCTTCTTTGCATGTCTATTTCTCCCCGACTTGCTCTTCCACATTGATGCGTCCGAAACACCTAAATCTACGTGGAAAAAAATGGATGCGATATTTGGAAAAATAGATGACATGAGAGTGCATGAGTTGGAAAAATAACTACTAGGGTTAAATCCTAGTGACTTTGAAAACCTACAAGCTTTCTTCTCAAAATTTGTCCACATTAGATTATTGTTAAAGGGATGTCAAGTAGAGAAGAAATATTCTCAACTAATCTTGTCGATTCTCTCTAAGCTAGGTCCCAAATATTATGTCTTCATGTCAAATTTTTGCGCTACAAAAGATACTTTGGGTGATGCTTAGACTATGCCCTCCTTTGACTATTTTTCATCCCAAATCATTCGAGAACAAGACAAAATCATTCAAATGAGGTCTCTCAAGTCCAAGTCACATGCCCTTGTAGCAAGTACTAGCAAGGGAAAGAAGACTGAAAAGAAGAAAGAAACAAAGGATCAACCTAAGAAAGAAACCAAGACCAAACCTAAAAATGACACAAACACTTCAAATTCTGAGCCTAAGGCACAGAAAAGCAAGTTTTGTGTTCCTATTGCAAGAAGTCTGGTCACAACAAGCACCACTATTTTTAGAAATAGATTGATCACTTATCTCATTTACTTGAGAAGAATAAAATAAGTGTTCCTAAATCCATAAAACAAAGTGCTCCGAAGGCCAAGTCTTTTGCTTTGCAAAAGGTTCTAAAAATGATAAGAAGAAAGGAAAGGCCCTTGTAGCCAGAGTTGCTCCTTCATCGATGTGGATTATAGATTTTGGTGCCTCGCACCACATGGGTTCTTCACATGTTGAGTTTTCCAACATCAAACCTTGTGGAATGTCCCAAATCATGATGGGTAATGACACGACAGTGTCGGTTTCCGGTAGTGGATCGGTAGAGATGGATGGGGGAACATTTAACCAAGTGTTGAGTGTTCCTGATCTCTCTACCAATCTCCTATTAGTTTACCAAATTACTCACCTTGGTGAAGGAATGCGAGTGGAATTTGGTCCTAACTCAGTGATTATTCATGAGCTTAACAATGACACTACAGTGGTTGAGGGAAAGGTTGATCACCATTCATGGTTATATACCTTTTCCCACTTTACTTCTGATTCTACGCCCACTACCTTGCTTACTCATGCAAATGAGGTTAGTAAGCTATAGCATGAGCATTTTGGACATCTACATTATCACTACCTTGAACAATTGATCCAGAACAAAATGGTCTATGGGTTTCCTGCGTCAAGTTTTCTAAGGGTTTTTGTGAGGGTTGTACCCTTGGAAAGCATCCTGAAAAGAACTTTGACAAAGGAAAATCCTGGAGGGATACTCGTCCTTTGGATCTTGTTCATAGTGATGTTTCTGGTCCATTTCCTTCTCCTTTGTTTACTAGAGCTCTTTATGTGCTAACCTTCATTGATGAATTTTTGTGATATACTTGGGTATATTTTATAAAGCTTAAGTTTGAAGTCTTTGAACATTTTAAGGACTTTAAGGATCTTGCTGAGAAATAGGTGGAATGGTCTATCAAGGTTCTTCGAACCGACAATGGAGGTGAATATGTAAACAATAGGTTCATGGATTTCTATACTTATGAAGGGATCTCTTTGTAGTATACGAGCTTGCTTATAGTACTTCACGTAATGGAGTTACTGAAAGAAAGAACCATACTCTGATGGAGATGGCCACTTGTATGTTTCACTAGAAATCTCTTCCTCCGCAGTATTGGGCCGAAGTAGTGAATTGTGCAAATTACATTCAGAACTATGTTACACACAAGGCAGTAAGAGGGATGACACCCTTTGAAGCCTGGTTTGGATTCAAGCCTGATGTTGAGCACTTTCGAGTCTTCAGATCCAAGGCTATGGCTCGGATCCCCAAGAAGAAATGCAAGGCCTTGGAACCACAATCCAAACCTTGTATCTTCATAGGGTATCCTGATGGCGTGAAGGGATATTGATTGATGAATTCTAATTATGATGAGATGTATATTGAGAGAAGTGTTAAGTTAGATGAGTCTTTTTGACTTCTACTTCTCCACCTATTGAGGTTCTTCACTCATTGATTTAGATTCTAACACATCGATGATGATACTCATGTTGAGCATGCTCCTCTTCCCGATCCTCCCACCATCAAACCTCCGAGTCTTCTCGATTCTAATAGTAGTGATGACGAGGACTATGTCCCTTCTCACTTAAGTGAAGACTCTTTTGACTATGATCATGATCCTCCTAGTCCTCTTTGGGCTAGGAAAACTTTGCAAAGTGCTGGAGATTTAGTTGGAGATACTTTGGATATGAGACGTACTTGCTCAAATTTCATTGGACCCCACTCTTTCTTCACCTTTTCTTCTGATCCACAATCTTTCAGGAGGCTTCTGGTATTCTTGAGTGGGATTCTACCATGGATGAGGAGTATTCCTCTCTCATGAAGAACGATACTTGGGATCTCACCCCTCTTCCGAAAGGAAGAAAAATCATTCGGTGTAAGTGGGTGTTCCAAACAAAGTATGGAGTAGATGGAGATGTCGAAAAGTTTAAAGCGTGATTAGTAGCTAAGGGTTTCTCCCAGATAGCTGGGGTTGATTATATTGAAACATTTGCTTCGGTTGAAAAGATGACATCTATTCGAATGACACTAGCCATTTCCGCAGGTGAAGTAATGGAAAGTCCATCAAATGGACGTTAAGAGTGCCTTCCTTCATGGTGACCTAGAGGAAGAGATCTATATGGAACAACCTCTGAGGTTATGTCCAGGATCCCTCCCTCATTTGTAGTTTAAAGAAGTCTCTTTATGGCCTCAAACAAGCCCCTCGGGCTTGGTATGCCAAGATGGACTCCTTTTTACTTACATAAGGGTTTACTAGGTGTCACTCTCGATCCAAATGTTTATATTCTATAGAAAGATGACTCCATACTCATTCTTGTTCTATATGTTGATGAATTTTTGATCACAGGAAGCTCTTCCTCTATTATTGATTATGTGAATATCACCTTGGCCAACAGGTTTTCCATGGCTGACTTAGGTCTACTTCATTACTTCCTTGGGATCTAGATTTCACAATCTGACTCAGGAATTTTGATTTTTCAACCTAAGTATTCTCTTGATTTGCTATCTCGTTTTTAGATGTCTAATTGCAAGTCTTCTCCTACTCCTTTTCTTTCCATGGTTAAGTTGGTTTGAGATTGCTCTACTCCCTTGGTTGATGGTACTCTTTATGAAAAATTTGTTGGGAGCTTGATTTACTTGACTCACACTCGACCGGATTTATCATATGTTGTTGGGATTGTGTCCACATTCATGTAGGAACCACATGAGCTACATTATAAAGCAACTAAATGGATCCTTTATTATGTTCATGGCACTTATACTTATGGAATTCAATATCATGGAGGGGTAGATATTGACTTGATTGTGTTCATAGATTCTCGATTGGGCAGGTGACTTAGATCATTGAAATCTACTTATAGCTATAGTTTCTCTCTTGGTTCAGTCCTATTAGCTGGTATTGTAAGAAGCATAATGTAATTGCGATATAATCTACAAGAGGAAGAATACATAGGAGTAGTTAACGCTACCACGAAGCTATTTGACTATAGGGAATTATGACGAGTTTGGCATCCAATTTTAGTGGCCTACCATTATCTCTGTGATAACATGTTGTCCACTCAAAATTCCCCGCTCTGATAAGAGTAAAATTTTCAAAATTTTGAGTTTAAGTGTTTTTCTCTGAAATGCCTAAGTCGTGAAATTGAAAAAATCTGTGTTTTGGGTCATTTTGTGTGATTTTCGGGCCTGTCGGAACTTTTTGTCCCATCTGTCCCAAGTACGAAAGTGCATTCTGTTACCCGATCGGCCGAAATCCCCGAAGCTGTCCCATTTTCGGGCCCGTCGGAGAGTTTTGTCCCAAGTGTCCCAAAACTTATTTTGCATGTTGTTCCAATTTCGGCCGAATCATCCTTCCCGCGTACTTTGCACTTTCCTATCCCAAATGTCCCAAAGTTAAAAAGTGCGAGCTTTCCCATTTTCGGCCGATTTGCCCGAACCGCGTCCTTCGCGCAATTTTGTCCCAACTGCCCCATTTTAAAAAGTGCGAGCTTTCCCAATTTCGGCCGAGCCGGTCAAGTCGCGTACTTCGGAACTTTTTGTCCCGAACCGCGTACTCCGAACTTTTTGTCCCCGATGTCCCAAGTTCAAACGGACTGTTGTTCCATTTTCGGCCGATTCACCCGATTTTGTCCCAACTGTCCCGAGTTCCAAAATGCAAACTGTTCCAATTTCGGCCGAACCGCCCGAGTCGCGCACTTCGCACATTTTTGTCCCAATTGTCCCAAATTCATTTGTGCGTCTTCTCCCGTTTACCCGAATCGGCCGAGCCTCGTGTTTCGCGCATTCGCGTCTCACATGTCCCAAGTGAACCTAAGGCAATTCATACTTAGTTTTCCCGCTTTCGACCGAATATCTTTGTTTTTCAAAATATGAATTTAAGTTGCGGCTCTGATGCTATCAATCCGAAGATCAAATTTCAAGGACAGCTGGCGGAAGGACGAAGCTCTCAAGACGCTGGTTGCATCAGTTTTCAAAGACACTCATTGTCATCCTCAAGATGAAACGTCTGGTGTGTCCCTCGTGGCAAATACAGAGCTGAGACGTTAGAAAGATTCAAGCGGCGGTTTCTGAAGATAGTGGGTCCCTCTCAGAACTGGCCACCTGTCCCCTTCTCCATCCTTCTTTCTTCTTCCCACTCCTTTCGTATTCCATGTAATTAGTTAAGGCATTGCAATTAACAGTCCTTAACTATTCTCTAGTTAAAAGAAACGGTTACGAAGAGTAACTGACTTGTAAGCTATATAATGGCCTTCTCGCGCCATTTTAAAAAAGTAGAGGAAGAGCTTGGATATTTCTTTGAAAGTGTAAATAGATCTTAAAGAAATCAATACAAAAAGGGCTTTTCATTCTTTGTCTATCTAATCCTTGTTATCTCTGTGTTTTCCTTTAATATTGTGGAGATCATTTTGTTGCTAACTCGTTAGTCTCTCGATTACATACTATTCAGTTTTGCAAATACAAAGTGATCTTGTACAACCAAGAAGGAACTTTGTGTCCTTGATTAATAAATCAAGAAGGTTATTTATGGAACTTTGTGTCTTTAAATTTAATCTCATTCAGCCAACGCAAATGATCTTGTCTTAAATTCTTTGAAGCTTCGCATACACGAGGAATTATTCTCGCTATCTATAATTCGAATGTTGCTATTCTGCTCATCTTCTTATTCCCTTTCCTCGACCCTTGTGTAATTGATGATCCTTGTGGAAAACACTTTCGTAAAATCCAAGTTTGACCATAAAACAATGTTCGTAGATTTGTAAATAAGTTTGTTTCTCAATAAGGGAACCTCTCCCATTAAAGAGGAGGGACTTCTAGTCCCCCTGACATGTTGCTCTTCTAAAAGTCCTATCCGACGACCAACGAGTTTTTGGCGACTCACTGGGGAAAACCGCATTCCAAGATCTGCAATTTTTCGATCATCCTTTGATCCGCGACTCCGTGTTTTACTCGAGGAGAAGGACCCTTGGTATCGAAGATTCTCAGTTTTAGCTTTTGGAGCAACAGGGTTTTCCTTTCCTTCAAATAGAAGAACTCGTTCGACGAGCACTCCGCCTGTTCAAGATAGAAGTCCTACGGGTGGTATTCCTTCAGAACCTGCTAGTCCCAATCTACGAGCTTTGTTCTAGCTGTGTTACAGTTCCCCTCAAGCCGTATTTCCAGAATGGTGGCACAATTGCCATGGGGTCAACGTGTCGGGCCCCTGGCCCTTACTCAGCCTTTGCATGAGTTACCTAGAGGTAACCGAAAGAACTTCCCCAAGTTTAGAGGAGATGGCAAAGTACACCCTGATGAACACATTGCAGCCTTCATAGTTGCATGTGGAGTCTTGGGAGTTGAACATGAAGATGTCTCAGTAAGACTGTTCGTTGAGACGTTACAGGATAATGCTGCTGACTGGTTCTATCACCTTCCGGCTGGTGCCATCACCGACTGGAATACAATGAGAACTCAGTTCGAAAGCCGTTTCAAGCCGGCAGAAGATGTGCATGCCCTGCTTGCCCAAATTTCTCAGATAAAGAAAGATCCATCAGAACCCATGAGAGAATTTGTGGCTCGGTTCAACAGACTGATCAACAAAATTCCTGTAAATACTCGACCGGTTGATCAAATTCAAAAATGTTTCTTTCTAAATGCTCAAACGCCCAAAGTCAGTTATGCTCTAAGAAGGGCTAATCTCGGACGTTACTCGGATCAAGAACTGGCTCATTAGTGTCGAGGATGACTTGATCATGTCAGGGAAGTTGAGAAGAGATCCTCCCAAATCTAAATCTGTTGCTTCTTCCCCTTCCACCTCTGGACCCAATACTGATCCATTAGTCCAGAAACTTGCAAATGATCTAGTAGCCATAAAGAAACAATTGGCTCAGCATGCACCGTATGCAGATGTTCCAAGAAGAAATTTCCAACCCAGAAATCGTTTGCTCGCTCCTCACACAAGACTAGCACTTGAAGGACCTTCTATCAAAGTTCCCGTGAATGCAACTGTGAAGTTGAAGAGCCGGATGATGATGTGGATGATGAAGCTCGTGAGGAGTTCCCGAAGAATTTGATGATGAGGCGGAAGAACTCGAAGGATCTCGGGTTAATTTCTTTACCACCGAAGGCACTGATGACGGAGATGACTATGATGAAGTGGTAGCAGAGATATGAACAGGTGAATCATTTCTTTGTCATGACTTGAGAATGACATAAGGCGAAGGAGAAAGTTACACACCCATCAAGAAATCTAAGGAGCAGCCGGTAACTATTCTGTAATTGCCGAAAGAGGATCTCCTATCCCTACCTCATCCGCACCAAAGGTAAGTCCCGCCAATCCTACTAGCAAAGTTCCTTCTTTTTCTCTAAAGTTGATAAGCATAGAATTCCAAATGATGATGGTCCATCTACCTCTGGATCCTTTGATATTGTTGATCACCTAAAAGGACCAAGGTTCAAATTTCGGAAGTGAATACTATCAAACCCATCCCAAAGCTTTTTCCAAGATGATCCAATTTGTTAATTCCCATTCCAAGACCACCTCTAAAGGCCTTTTGCCTACTCCTCCTTCTAGCACCACAAACCTAGTCTAGTAGTCTGTTGTAACCTCGCCTCGGTGACAAAATCAAGCCTTTTTATGTAACACTTCTTATAGGCTGCCATAGGCTCGATGGCGTGTCATAGATTCCGAGCCTCGATAACGTGATGCCTCGCTAAAGTAGCTCATGCTTTAGGCTTGACCCTCACCGGTACTTATGGATCTTGCTACTCCATGGAAAGTAAGGAAGTGCCTTTGGTTGGAAGGATTAAAGATGCACAAGTGGCTTTTGCTGCTTTACCTGAAAAGAAAGTCTTGGCTACCATCCTAGTAGCAGACATTCCTCCTTCTTATGGAATGTTGCTAAGTAGGAACTTCTGTAAAGATGTGGGTGGAGAGATTCAAATGGATTGGTCACATGCACTCATACCTGTCAATGGACATATGAAGAAGCTGATGCCTGAGAAACAATCAGAGTATATTGTGCAGAAAACGGATGATCCTAAGGCACAAATACTCTATGAGGATATGGGCCATGGTAATTACATGATTCTGTCCCCTGATGAAATCCAACCCTCCAAAGTATCACCCAAAGATCCCAATGGTGTTTGGATTTTAGAATTTGATGGAAGTTGTTCCTCGGCTGGTTCTGGAGCTGGTGTCCTGCTAGTGTCACCTGAAGGATGCCTACACCCTTTTTCATTTAAGTTGCAGTTCAAAAACACTAACAACACCGCAGAGTATGAGGCTCTCATTCTTGGACTGCAAGTGGCCAAAGAACGAGGTGTAAAAAATCTTCTGGCTCGTGGTGATGCAGAGCTGATTGTGAAGCAAGTCAGAACCCTTTTTCAGGTAAAAAATGGGAGGCTGAAGCATTACCGGAATCAGGTTTGGGATTCAATTGAATTCCTTGATGCTTTCTCCATTGAGGCAATACCTAGAGAAAAGAACAGCAGGGCTGATTCACTGGCTGTCTCAGGATCACTACTGATTCCCCATCCTGAATTCTCTCAGGATAAGTTCACTATTGAAATGGTCCACCAGCCTAGTGTACCTGACAATACCAATAACTGGCAAGTTTTCAACGATGACCAGCATTTGCTTTCCTTCCTGGAACTCAAGGGCAATTTCGAACAACTGTATTTTGAGGGAAGTGACAACCTGCCTCGTGAGAGTGTGTCCTCTGACCATCCTGTCACCCAAGGAGGAGAAACAGATCAGGAAGGATGCATTAAACTCAAAGGAAACAAGATTCCCAAAGGTTTGGTGAGTTTGGAGGAGTTGTTTGATAAACGTGATGATATGTGAAATCCAAAGCTTTCTTGGACCTCAAAGAATCACCGAGTATGATAAGATTGATATAGGGAGTTCTACTGACCCCAAGCTAGTAAATATTGGAAAATGTTGCACAACCGACGAGAGGAGAAAAGCAATTGATCTTCTAAGGAAGTATGAGGATGTTCTTGCATATTCTTATGAGGATCTAAAAGCCTTGAGCCAAAAGACATGCAGCACTCTGTCCCTCTCAAACCAGAATCAAGCCTTTCAAGCGAAAACAAAGGCGGTATAATCCCAAAATAGCTGACACTATATTTCAGGAGATTCAAAAATTGTTGAAGGCTAAAATCATTTTTCCCATTCACCATTCAACATGGATTGCAAACATTGTGCCTGTTAGGAAGAAGAATGGTGAGATCCGCATCTGTGTTGATTTCAGGAACCTGAATCAGGCTTCTCTGAAAGATAACTACCCTCTGCCTATGATGGATCAAATATTGCAAGCAGTAACAGGATCTGAAATGTTATCTATGCTTGATGGGTTCTCGGGATACAATCAGGTAGAGGTTGATACTGCAGATCAACACAAGACAGCCTTCACCACTCCTTGGGGTACCTTTGCCTACAAGAGAATGCCTTTTGGGCTGATTAATGCTGGTGCCACTTTCCAGAGAGCTATGGATCTGGCTTTTGGAAGCTTGAAAGGGAAATGTATTGTCATATACCTTGATGACCTGACAGTGTTTTCAAAGACAAGAGCAGATCACTTCGACCACCTGGAAACGGTTCTGCTGAGATGCCGAGAGCATGGGATTTCTTTAAATCCTAAAAAATCTGTCTTCTGTGTTACAGAAGGAAAACTATTAGGGCACATTGTATCCAAGGATGGTATTAAGATTGATCCTGAACGAGTTCAAGCCATCCAACAGAAATTCCTCTCCCAACCAGTAAAAAAGGCGTGCATTCCTTTTTCGGTAAGATCAATTTTTTAAGAAGATTCATCCCTGATTTTGCTGAATTAACTTTGAACATCTCTCAGATGATGAAAGGGAAGCAAACGTTTGGTTGGTCTTCTGAAGGAAAGGAATCCTTTGAGGGTATCAAGAAAGCTATTGCTAAAACTCCGCTTTGGCTGTCATCCGACTTCAAAAGATTTCATCATCTATTATGCTATGCTACTGATAATACCTCAGCTCTTTGTCTTAACCCAAGAAGACTCTGATGGACATGAGCTACCAATTGCCTTCATGAGCTATATCCTGAAGAATCATGAGCTGAAATACACCATGATGGAGAAGCATGCTTTTGCAGTAGTCAAAGCTGTCAAGCAGTTCCGTTTCTATATCCTCAACTCTCACTCTATGGTGCTGGTTCCAGATACAACTGTTAAGTCAATTCTTACACAGCAAGAATTTGGGTCCAAGAGAGGAAACTGGGTGGCTAAAGTCCAGGAGTATGACATTGATATCAAACCAACCAAGCTGGTTCGTGGAAAGGGTCTTTGTGAGCTCATTGCTGAAGGAGCCAAACATGAGTTCTTTGGAGGAGAAAGTGACATTCCTACTTTGTTCTCTATTCCTTAGTTCAGTCGATGAATGGTATTCGACATCGCCCATTTTCTCACCTATGGGGAATGCCCCTCTCATTTAACTGCCAAGGAAAAGAGGACTGTTAAATTGAGATCAACACAATATGTACTATGGGAAAATGCCTTGTTCAAGCGTGGTTTAGATGGAAGATTTCTGAAGTGTGTGGACAAGGAGCAGCAGAGAAAGTTGCTCTCAGCTTTCCATGATCAGGCATGTGGAGGGCACTATTCATCAACAGTCACAGCTCACAAGATACTCCGGGGAGGATATTACTGGCCTTCCTTGTTCAGAGATGCATCCAAGTGGGTGGATAAATGTGAAGCTTGTCAGACCTTTGTGGGAAGACCTAAATTGGCATCTTTACCTCTCAAGCCAGTTGTGATCGAAGAACCATTTCAACAATGGGGTCTAGACTTCATTGGTACACTGAATCCTGTTTCTAGTGCTGGTCACACGCATGTGCTAACTGCCACTGACTACTTCACCAAATGGGTGGAAGCTATTCCAGTCAAGAGCACTACTTCTGAAGTTGTATGCAACTTCATCAAAGAGAACATCTTGGTAAGGTATGGTGTACCTAACAAGATTGTAGAATGAATAATGCTTAAAAATTCTCCTCAACTGAGATAATGGATTTTTGCTACGGGTATGGCATCTCTCTGGCTCATTCTTCAGATTATTACCCCGGGGAAATGGACAAGCAGAATCCACCAACAAAAATCTGGTGACTATCATAAGGAAGTTGGTCAATGAATCTCAGCGAAACTGGCATAAGAAGCTTTATGATGCTCTTTGGGCAGACAGGGTCACACCCAAAAGAGCCATTGGAATGTCCCCTTTTCAAGTGGTGTATGGAGTAGAAGCTCAATTGCCAGTGACAGTGGAACTGCCAGCCTTGCACCTGATGAAGGCCATTGAGGATACTAGTTTCAGTGATGCTCTGGATAAAAGAATCATGTACCTGCACAAACTGAACGAGGATAGATTGGAGGTTGCTGATAGGATATCTGCTCACCAGCAGAAGGTAAAGGTTCTGTTTGACAAGAAAGCTAGGTTCAGAGAGTTCCAAGTTGGAGATACCGTGCTGTTATGGGACAAAAGACATGAACCTCGTGGCAGCCATGGAAAATTTGATTCCCTGTGGCTCGGACCATTCAAGATAAGACACTTTCTTTGGTAAGAACTCTTTCTATCTTGATTACATGGATGGTTCTCCCCTCCCACTTCCTTATAGTGGGCAGTATTTGAAGTTGTTCAAGTCATAGGTGACTAGGGAGTCCCTTTGTATATTCTGTACAGTGTTTTTGCTTTTCTGCTTTTGGTGTGTTTTCCTTTTGTTGTTTTGGTGTGTTGCCCTCTGTGTTGGTTTGTTTTTGACTCCTTTGCCCAATGGATAAGGCACTGGTCTGCTTCACCGAGTTTTCTAAGTTCTTGCCTTGTCTCATTCCATGAATTTATGCCAAGTCATCCCCAGAAGGAGCCAGCTGTTGTCCACTCAAAATTCCCCGCTCTGATAAGAGTAAAATTTTCAAAATTTTGAGTTTAAGTGTTTTTCTCTGAAATGCCTAAGTCGTGAAATTGAAAAAATCTGTGTTTTGGGTCATTTTGTGTGATTTTCGGGCCTGTCGGAACTTTTTGTCCCATCTGTTCCAAGTACGAAAGTGCATTCTGTTACACCGGCTCAAAAATCCCCGAAGCTGTCCCATTTTCGGGCCCGTCGGAGAGTTTTGTCCCAAGTGTCCCAAAACTTATTTTGCATGTTGTTCCAATTTCGGCCGAATCATCCTTCCCGCGTACTTCACACTTTCCTGTCCCAAATGTCCCAAAGTTAAAAAGTGCGAGCTTTCCCATTTTCGGCCGATTTGCCCGAATCGTCCCTTCGCGCAATTTTGTCCCAACTGCCCCATTTTAAAAAGTGCGAGCTTTCCCAATTTCGGCCGAGCCGGTCAAGTCGCGTACTTCGGAACTTTTTGTCCCGAATGTCCCAAATCCAAACGGGCCCTTTGTTCCAATTTCGGCCGAAACACCCGAACCGCGTACTCCGGAACTTTTTGTCCCAGATGTCCCAAGTTCAAACGGACCTGTTGTTCCATTTTCGGCCGATTCGCCCGATTTTGTCCCAACTGTCCCGAGTTCCAAAATGCAAACTGTTCCAATTTCGGCCGAACCGCCCGAGTCGCGCACTTCGCACATTTTTGTCCCAATTGTCCCAAATTCATTTGTGCGTCTTCTCCCCGTTTCGCCCGAATCGGCCGAGCCTCGTGTTTCGCGCATTCGCGTCTCACATGTCCCAAGTGAACCTAAGGCAATTCATACTTAGTTTTTCCCGCTCGACCCGAATATGCTGTTTTTCAAAATATGAATTTAAGTTGCGGCTCTGATGCTATCAATCCGAAGATCAAATTTCAAGGACAGCTGGCGGAAGGACGAAGCTCTCAAGACGCTGTTGCATCGGTTTTCAAAGACACTCATTGTCATCCTCAAGATGAAACGTCCAGTGTGTCCCTCGTGGCAAATACAGAGGCCGAGACGTTAGAAAGATTCAAGCGCGGTTTCGAAGACAAGTGGGTCCTCTCGGGCGGCCACCGTCCCCTTCTCCATCCTTCTTTCTTCTTCCCACTCCTTTCGTATTCCATGTAATTAGTTAAGGCATTGCAATTAACAATCCTTAACTATTCTCTAGTTAAAAGAAATGGTTATGAGGAGTAATCGAATTGTAAGCTATATAATGGCCTTCTGCGCCATTTTAAAAAAGTAGAGGAAGAGCTTGGATATTTGCTGAAAGTGTAAATAGATCTTAAAGAAATCAATACAAAAAGGGCTTTTCATTCTTTGTCTATCTAATCCTTGTTATCTCTGTGTTTTCCTTTAATATTGTGGAGATCATTTTGTTCCTAACTCGTTAGTCTCTCTGATTGCATACTGTTCAGTTTTGCAAATACAGTGATCTTGTACAACCAAGAAGGAACTTTGTGTCCTTGATTAATAAATCTGAAGAAGGTTATTTATGGAACTTTGTGTCTTTAAATTTAATCTCATTCAGCCAACGCAAATGATCTTGTCTTAAATTCTTTGAAGCTTTGCATACACGAGGAATTATTCTGCTATCTATAATTCTAAATGTTGTTATTCTGCTCATCTTCTTATTCCCTTTCCTCAGTCCTTGTGTAATTGATGATCCTTGTGGAAAACACTTTCGTAAAATCCAAGTTTGACCATAAAACAATGTTCTGTACATTTGTAAATAAGTTCGTTTCTGAATAAGTGAGCCTCTCCCATTAAAGAGGAGGGACTTCTAGTCCCCCGACATTGCTCTTCTAAAAGTCCTATCTCGACGACCAACATAACACAAGCACTATCTCTATTTGTAGAAATCTAGTTCAACATCAGCGGATGAAGCACATTGATATCTATATGCACTTCATACGAGAGATTATCCATGATGGCATCATCGACATTTAGTACATTTAGACAGCTGATCAAATTGTAAATTTATTTACCAAGCCCTTCACTGAGATGAAGTTTCTTTACTTAAGATCTCTTCTTGGAGTGAGGTCTTCTGCAACTACTCATCTTCTTCGGGCTATGTAGTCCTTCTTTTCTTTTTCTTCTACTAGGAAGATGTTGTATGTATATAGGCACCTTATCAGGCCTTTAGTTTCTAGCCCCATTGACACATCTTTCTTAGTTGTTTAGGAGTGTCCTCTCTTTCTGTTTGACTCATCATAGCCACTACCCCAACTTTGATGAATGTGGGTGTTGGTGTTAGTTATCCTATGTGTCCTCCTCACATATTGGAGGGTCATCTCACATGGGTAAGGTTTAGGATTAGGTTTAGGGTTTACATGTGTGTCATACACTAGGGTTACTCAGCACCCTATATGTACTCTCATACTATTCATTTATGAGCATGCCAAGACACTCTGCTATCTTTTCCTTATAAGCAACTTTGTTTTTGTTTTGTAAATCTTCGATTACTGATTGATCCTTGCGATTACGTTAGAGCCATTTGATTCCATTGAAGTGTAACCTCTTCGTGGTTCATCATTACTAATACGATTCTCGTAGTCTCTTTCAGAAGGAAATAGAATTTTTCCTTTATTGTGGAACTTCCAGAGTTCGTATACCCATTTTCATCTGGGTATTTTTCATTTGTTGAGATATGTTTCTTATTGGAATTTTTATTGTATTTTTGCTCTGGATGCTCTGAAATCTTCAGCCCGTAATAAGACTACAAATTTCTTACATTGTGCACGAAGGTCACCATGATTTGATGCTCATTTGGGTTTCTTGAACTAATGAGCTATGTTCTTCCCTTTTTCATTCGTAAACTCATGTTTATCATACTTTGATTTCGAGCTTAAGAAACAATTTGCTTTGGTATAAGGAAAATCTATTTGGCACACTGAGATTCTTCTTCATTGTTCCAAGTCTTGATTATTTTATTTGGTGATGTAGCTCCTATTTTTAGTTGTTCATTTCATGGCATTTCATTAACTAGCTATTTGCATTGGTGGCTTACAATGTTGAACTCGGCCTCGTACATTTCTTGATATTTTTGATGACTCAACTATATTTCTATTTTGATTCCATTCGAGATCGGTTTACATTTACATGAGTTAGGGTTTTCCATTGCTTTGAGCCATACTCTTGTTCTACCCTTTGTATGAGGTAAACAAAAGCGAAGGGATTTCCTTTTGATAGCTCAACTCAGATTTGTTATGTTTGACAATGTCTTACTATACATTATCTTGATTTTATTTAGGAATTGAAAACATTTTGTAAACCTAAAATAGGTTCGAGTTGGCCCTAGGAGGATATATTATTTCTTCTTACTTGTGGCTCTGCTATAGAAAACAAACCCCATAATTACTTAAATAGTGTATGTACGTTCCATGTATTTGTTGAAAACTAATGGAAAAATCGGATCATAGAACTAGAGACTTGAAATTTCTCATTAAATCTTGATGTAATTGAATATGTTACTTTTACATGCTAGAGGTCTGTATATGTTTATTTTGCAAGTGTAATCTTAATGAACTTGTAGCTTGTTGCTGCAACATTGATGTCAAAATAGATCCATGTTATATACTAGTATCTTTGAAAAAAATTCATCGTGTAAGCTCTGTGTTTGAACATATTGTCCATGACATGATAGATTATTGAGAGATGGCAAAGACCTTCTCCTTGTTTTTTTTTCTCATTTTCCAAATGTTTACGATATGAGATGGGTGTTACCTTAATTTTCCATTGATGTAATCTTAGAATTCTCGGTTTAATAGCTCTATATGCTTCATTGAATGGATTTTGTCTTAGTTTTATATATTCCCTTTTGATGGTTATGTAACAATGCTTATGAAGGACTAAAAATATCATTTTCTTGAGATGATGCATATGGTGGGAGCCTTGCTCTTGTGCAAAATTGAAATGCCCTCTTTCTACAACCTGTAATTTCTAGTTCTAGAGAAACATGGCTAATAGATCTTTATGAGACTATGTGCTTGCTTTTTTTGATAACTTTGCAACTTGTTTCCTTGAAACTTGTATTTTGAAAATTTGTCCTTTTCACTTGAAATTTGATTTAGTGAATTTTAGCTCCTTGTAATAGGATGTATTAAATCTGTTCTATTTCAACTAAACTATGTATGGATGAAAGTGAAATTTCTACATGAATCCTTGCATTTGAAATATGTCTATGTTGTTCTTGAATCTATGCTTGTAATTGTATATTGGTCTTTTCTGCAACTGTATGGATGTACTTGCCTTTTATTTTACATATCTAGAGCCCTAACTGTATAAGGTGGTAACATTTATGGACAAACCTGTGATTTTTAGATGATATCAATTTGTTTTCTTCTAATTAGAACATTGTTTCCCATGAACATGTGAATGTATTTATGAATCTGTCTTAATCCTTATCAAATTGATCTCGTATACTGAGTTATACTCTAGACAACTGATGTACAACAATGAGTGTATAAATACCCGATCTATAATTTAGTTTAAATGTATTGTTTTGCTTAAAAAAATGATTTTCTTCAAGCATTGTAATTTTCACATTGGTATGTAAACCTAATTTGGTTCACGAGAATCTTTGTGTTGCGAGTATACGTGTAATCTGTCTGATTTTATTTTTATTTCATGTGATTTCTTCTATTGTTACACGCATAAATGATCAAGACTCCATTTATGATATTGAGGTTGTAAATCTGATCTGTTGTAATTGGTTGTACTTCTTGTACTTGAAGATTTTAAATTTATTTTCATCAACATAAGTGTAGCTTTACTTTGAATGAGAAAAGAAGATGAACAATATTCTTAGGCCCTTCTTTATTACTGATTATGAGGCTGATTATACTCTCGTTTCTTTATTTCATATTTGAAGTTTGTTTCTTCTTTTATCACACCTCCCAAACTTCAATTTATTTCTATCATCAATATTTACACCTTCAGTTGCCTTTGAACATGGATGATGCAGATTTTGATTCATCTCTTTATGAAAATGTTTTAGATTTAAATGTAAAGAAAAGAAAAATTTGCATTTACATTATGTTTTCTTATAACCTTGCATAATGGTATCTACACCTTCCTTGAATGCATTCTTTAAAATTTTCTTCAAAATATTATTGTGCTATTGGTAATTTGATCTTTGCATTATGGAAACTATTATCATGATCTAGGAATCTTTATATTTGTCATCTGAGTCTTTGCATAATTTTATGAATGTTATTATGAAACACTATTCTTTTGCTAATCTTCCTTGATTGCATGATCATTTTTATTCTGAAATTCATAAGTTATAGTGGAATCTCCTTCTAATAGTTGAATATTTCCATATTTGAGTTCTTTTCTATTCATCTCATGTATGATTTTTGTCTTGTGTGATGTGGCATATAGATTCCCTCAATTCTTTGGAAAATTGCATTTAGATCTTGTAAGTTGTTGGAAAGTGGTTGAATTTTTAGGCCTTTCCTAATTCTATAACATCATGAATATGGGTGATTTCCTTGAGTTTAAAATTGAAGCTTATCCCTCTTCGAAAGTGTCCTGAATCTAGAAAATTACATCTTCACCACTTGAAAACTCTAGTTAGCTATCTTGTTATTCTTTGCACTTTGTAAATATCTTATGACCTATACTCTTCTTATTTACTTATGATTCAATGTTCCAATGCCTTACATCCCATAGATCATGTCTTATTTGAGTAGTAACTGTATATTTTGTACTTTATACTTGGCTGTAATTTGATGAAAACTGATATTTTATGCTTGCATTTTCCTTTTCTTAAAACAACTCATAACTTGTATCATCTAGATTTCTTCAAAGAAGTATTTCCTTTATATACAATAATCATTTATGAAAAATATTTCTTCTTTTCATCTGCTACATGTACTTGCACACTTAAGAAAATAGTTAGAAAATATTTAGGCTTTTTGGCCTCTCTTATGTTCCATAGTTTTTCTTTCTCTTTATTTTCTGAAATGATTCTGGAATCATATGTGCTGGTGTAGAATATTTCTCTTATCAATTGTGTATATGTATATGATGTACCTTATGCTTCGATTTTTAGAAATCCATCTACATGTAGTTAGATAGTACATGAGTACAAATCAAACCCTGAGCTCAATATTGATTCCTTCTTTTCATTATTTTTCAGCACATTGTGACTTCTAGGAGAGTTGGGTAAAATATGGAGTTGGAGCTGAAGTGAAGAAGACTAGAAGAGAACCCAATGAAATGATGGGTTTCTTCTATACTCTTTTACTTTTAACTTCATGCATATGTACTTCTTTCTTCAGTAGTTATGAGTTACATCCCACATCTTGTGTGGGAAATATTGTACTTCTTCATGAATAAATAACATTTAATTTCTATACTTGAGTTGTATACTTCTTTCTCGATTTCAACTTTATGACATGTATATTGATTGTATAATGAAATAAACAACTCAAACACATAATTAAATGTATTTACATGCAGAAATAATGAGTTTTGAAATACCTTCAGAACTTTAATAATGAAATATTTTTCTTGTAAACTACAACTCTATTTGTTGTTCCCAAATTTAACATTTCACCTAAATTGTGATTCTTGACTTTATCAAGGAAATGCATTAGTCCTTTGGGGCATTTCCTTGATGAAGACGAACATGGAATGGAAGTCTATGTGAGGTGTTACATTTTGTAACAGCACACATAGTTGCAGATTACATGTAGCTAATCATTTTATGCAATCTGAAACATAATTTTATTGTAATGCATTCCCTAGTTAGGTCCACTTCATCAATTCCATCCATCATAACGAAGTTTCGAGTTGCCCAATTTTTCACAAGTGTAAAAATTGTCAACAAGATATAAATAGGTTCATTTCATTAGCATTCAATTAGAGATAGAGGTTAATTTGTTTAGCATGTTAGTTTGAATCTTCATTTCATGTTCTAATGCAAATATGTTAATAGATTATCTTTTCTTAAGCTTTAAGCATGATGGTATATTGATATAGTTAGCATTGTATTGAAGCTATTAGGTGTTTTCTTTGATTTTATTTTCTTTGTTAACTAATTCATGTACACATTTGGCACATCCAGTGGGAGGGGTCCTTAGTCCCTTAGTATTGTAGTTCAATTTGTTTTGTCATTTCAATATTTAGCTAACTCTTGATAATAGAAAATAGAAATGACCACGGTAAACTATAGTAAAACTTGACTTACTGCGGTAAAAACTGACTTTACTGTGGTAAACACTATTCACACTAAAAAGTGAAGTTACTGCGGTAAATACTATTCACGGTAAGAAATGAATTTACTGCGGTAAATACTATTCGCGGTAAATACTATTCACAATAAAAAGTGACTTTACCATGGTAAATACTATTCACGGTAAAATGTGACTTTACCATGCTAACTACTATGCACAGTAAAAACAAGGTTACCCTCCAAATATTTTCTGACTAAGTGGGAATATTTCTCCGTAAAATCCACCAACGAGGAATGATCCCAAGAACGGAACCAAAATGTCAACACCAATCCGGCACTATGATAATTCTTCACCACGAACTCCTCGTGCTATGATTATTAAATAATGCACAGCTCTTAGTTTAGTGGATGTAATCCATGAGGTTCTTCAAGTGTTATTAACTTCACTTACCTTCAAACAATAACTATGGGAGAAACTTCACAATTACACCTCTTAATGGCTTCCTTTACACACTTACTCATACAATATTTCTCACTACTTCTCTCTATGCTAAATGAGGGGGTGGCCTCTTTAGTTATAGGAATTCGGGCTTATCCACCTTATCTCTAAGATAGGATAGGAAATCTCTTAAACTAATCATATTCCATGCCTAAACTCGCTTTATACATGTAGGCTTATCTTCTAAGATAAGATAAACCTTATCATCTCACATGGGTTCCACCTTTTTAGAATTTTCCACAAATAAAATATACAAAATATTTATGACATCACTCTTTGTCCTTATTACAAATATAATATTTCTAATTCCTAATCATGTAGACCCTACTTCTCTACTTACCCCAACTTTCACATTTTAACATTACGGACCACTTACGACAAATATTTACTTTTTACCATAACATTCCTATTGTACTTTTGACTATTACTGTACTATACATTATTGGCGGCGTCGTCCTGGCAGCGCTATTATCTTTGATCAGACACTACTACTAATTATACTTAACAACATCCTATTCTTAATACATACATTAATAAAATAAAAATTACAGACGAAAATTTTAATGTCGACAGGCCCTATGTCAGGATAAGATAAATGAATACACCAAGATTGGTGAACAAGGCATGTCAGTATCCACCTGGAGAGACCAGATCCTCAAAGGTAGTGATGAAGAAATCGTCGAGTTCATCGAGCTATATCAAAATATTGTTTAGGCGAACAAGGAACTCCAGGCGATTGTAGGACCTATCTCCGAAGAGTTGGACCATGCTAGGTTGCAACATGAGACTTTCCAGAAGATGATCGAGTACTCACTTGATGATTTAGTTTAATTTGGCATCTTCGATCACCCCAGAGCACCCAACAAAGTCCTTGCCACTTTGAACTACTAGGTCAATTTGATCGAATTTGTCTGGAGAAGATCGACAAGGTCAAAGAGGAAGCCTTGGATACAATGCATCAAATGGAGAAAATTGTCCTAAAAATGTCTCTAGGGCTTGCTCACTCCATCATTCACCTTGAGGAGGGCGAGATGAAACCATTTGGATCTTCAAGAGATCATCTTGCAAGGGTTAAGGCTAGAAGCTACTTTTGACGCTGAATCCATCAACAACCTTCTCGGCTTGCACGTGACTTTGTGGGATACATTGATGGAAGTAGGTAATGAATACTTCAAGCTCCTGAAATACTCAAAGATGAACATGAGCCTTGTGAAGTCATCGGCAATCACACCAAGGGTCCCGACAGGATCAACTCCAACCGATGATCAGCAAATTCATGGAGTACTGGGCCCAATTCCACATTGCCTCTCCCGAGCAGAAGCAGTTTACTCCTTTCTAGCCGCGAGACAATGATGAATAGCCTTCATCTTCTTGGCTTTCTTTTTGTAATATTTAAAAGTATGTTGGCACAAATGACATCATCCATGTTGCACCATGGGATGTTGTTATCTACCAAGTTTCCCAAAGTCAACAATTGACTTTTAGATATTTTGTAAATATTTTGTAATTAGTGGTTGGTTTCCTTTTGCCTTCTCTCTTCTTCTCCTTCTATATATACTTGAATACTTGTTGTATTCAGGGGGTGGACATTTTTAGATAAAAAATAGAAGTGAGAAGAAAAGGCTTTGTACTTTTTGTAACAGAAGAAAATATTAATACAAATATTGAGACTTTGTGCTGAATACATGTGTTATGCATCAGACCTTTCTTATGTTAGATCTGTATGTTTATTCTGTTAGATCTATCTCTACTTTTTGTCATTTGCTCATCAGTATTGCTTTGTTCATTTATGCAAGTAGGTTTGGCTCCATTTATTACCAACCCAAAACATAAACCCTCTGACCTTTCTCGATTTGGAATTCATTTCTTTTCTCCTTCGACCTATCATTTCTTCTTCTTTCCCTTCGTTCCTTTCTTTTCGCAGTTTTAAACACCTCTCTTTGGGATGAGATCCCAAACCCCGAAGGTAGAATATTGTGGGACTTGCATTGATTCTGTTGGTAGAATAGCAATAAACCAATTTCACTTTGCTATCTCAAAGAGGGCTATGCCTGCACTGTTGGCTCGTCTATCCATAGATCTACTCTTAGAAAAAAATTTCAGACCAACAATTCCTCCACTCTTCTTATTCTAATCTAAATATTTCCTCTTCTTGAGGATTCCAATCCAAATATTTCCTTTGATTCTTGATGATTCGGATCCAAACTACTATTGATTCATCTAATTTGAATCCTAAGTTATGGTCCTCCCTTCTTCGTAGGACCTCTTTTATCATCCACCCCAACAAAATATTCCTTTTTGAAGATTCATGCGAATCAAATTCCTTATAGTCAATTGTATAAGTTGACTTCTACATCATAATCTATGGAATTTTGGATACAAAATCCTCCTATTCTTCCTCCACGACGTCGTCTTATAGGGAAACCTATACCAACCAATTCCAAATCTTCTTCTACTCACAAGACATCTAGCCCTAAGTATACTTCGTCTCTTGAGTCATCTTCTTCTATCAATCATCATCAAACATCTTTTAAGTCTTCCACACCAATTGAACCTCTTTCTTCCAATCAACCCTTGGTGGTTGATCAACAACCCATACCAATTGATTTCTTTTAGAACGAAGGAGTGATCATGGCATTTATAGGGGCACATAAAGATATTCCTCTAGTAGATTATGAACAAGGATTCTCTTTAGACCTCGATGCGTTCGCGTATTGTACGAAAGAAGTTGATTCCTTTTATCAGAAAATAGAGGAATATTCTTAGATCATGCAACTTGATCCTCCTCTTATTATTCCATCTTTGTCATCCTCATTACATGGAGAAATGTCTAGTTTTGTCATTGATCCATGGCCTATCTTTTCATTACCCAATTCTTCTTTATCTATCATGGTTCCTCAATCATAATCTCATTTTGGGTCATCACCAAGTAGCCCATCGTCTTCTTCTATATATGGGCCACCTCTAAGTTTCCCTTCATCATCTATCTATGGGTATCCTTTGGGTATCCCATTACCTTCTATTCTTGGGAATGGCCAAATAGCCCTTTATCTTCTATTCATGGGCCACATCCTAGTAGCCCTCCACTGTGTTTTATCTATGGGACACCTCCTAGTAGTCCATCATATTCTATTCTTGGGCCACATCCTAGTAACAAACCTTCTTTCATTTATTGGTTGATTCCTAACGACCCTTCTTCTTATATTCTTGGGCCACATCCTATTATCCCTTCATCTTCTATCTATGGATCACCTTCTGGTAGCCTCTCTTCTTCCATTCTTAGACCATATCCTTTTCACCTATCACATTTTTCTTCTATCAATGATTATGGAAAGCCCACTTTGTCATTCCTCTCATCAATTCTAAGCATCCACGTCCTTCTCCCATCTCTTAAGATAAAAAAAAGTCACACATTATCTTATAAGAAACATAAACAATTTTTACCTAGCTAAGACCAAAATGTTGAAGGGATCCAAAGCTCCCAAGAACTCAAATGATTATAAAATCCAAAATCAAACACGATTCCGAATGCATACTTGACGTACCCATCAAGCATGGTGCAAAGTGCAGTACCTATGGATAGGTAACTCAAGCTCCCACATATGAAACCCATATTTCAAAACAAATCATATCATTTTTTTAGTGTGAACTCACCATGATCATCAAGATCGGGATAATATCACTCTTAATAAACAAACACGCTTTGTCTCTTTTATCAAGGAAATCTTGAACATCCTTGTTGGATCCTATCACCTGAGTGACATGTTTCATTATGATAACCATAAAAATCAACAATAATCATAAAATAATTCAAAAAAAAAAAAATCATACAAAAATTTTAAAAATACAAAAAAATGAAAAACGTTAAAAAAAAAAGGTATAAAGATCAAACATTGCAATCACATATTGTGTACACATGGATGTTCTTTCTTATCTTTCTTTCATATTTCTAGCCTTTAAATTTTATGTTATAATTTTTTAAGTTGATGCAAAATTTCTTCTAAAAATATTTCACCTAGAAGTGTTTTTGAAATGACTTGAAGTTATTCGAAGTTACGAACTTGAAAGCCTAAAATTCTAAAATTTTAGAACTTTGGACTTTCATGATTCGAATTCTCCTTTGGCATTTTTCACAATTTTGATTCAGACTTCCAAAGTCTAAAACTCTAAAGTTTCAAAATTTAGAACTTTTGACTTTTGGGTTTGATTCTTCTGTCACCTTTTTTGGTAAATGTCAACTTGGAGTTAGAAATCTCGAAAGTCCGAAGTTCCAAAATTTTGGAACTTCAGACTTTCGTGTTTGAGTCTCCTACCTTCATTTTGATATTTTCACCTTCGGAATTCTAAAGTTTGAAACTCCGAAGTTCTAAAATTTTAGAACTTCATACTTTCAGGTTTCGGAGTCTTCCATCATCTTTTCATAAAATTCATCTCTCAAGTCCTGAAGTCCAAAACTCTGAAGTTCCAAAATTTTAGAACTTTGGGTTTTTCAGGTTTTGGACTTTGGGTTCTATGGGCATTTAATTCTCACCAACCTCCCCACATGTCGTCTTCTAGGAATTAATTTTAGATTTTTCTATATATACTCATATTTTTATCAGTAATTTTTACACCGACGTTTTGCTCTAACATCTCTTATTTTTACGACTCTTTGTACTTTCGAGGCATCATTTTCAAGGTAATTTTGTTTGGGTTATTTCTTCTTGGTTTATGATTATTTTGGGTTTTTCTTCCTTGTTTATTTTCTTTGGTTCTTCCTTTTTCTTATTTTGAACTAGAACCCTCATCATCCACCATGTTTTCCTTAAAATGTTTCCTAATCTTCACAATCACAAAATTCAATATGTACAGGCATCTAATCCAAATTGCATGTTAATTTCTTCCAGATCTCTACAAGGGTTTTATTCTCATTCCTTGCTCGGTGGTGAATTCACAGTTCACATATTTCCTTTTAGAGAGGTTTGTTATTTCAGGTTTGGAGGTCTTTCTTTTTGGACATTAGATTTTGAATTTAGACTTCCACTTTCCTTAGATTTTCTAATTTTGGAAATTAGATTTTGAGTTTCGGAGGTCTATCTTTTTAGAGTTTTTGAGGTATGTCTATTTGAGTTTTCATAGGTTTCGCTTTGGACTTTAAATCCTTTCGAGACTTTTAGACTTCATCATTTTGGGTTTTATAGTATTTGTTACAAATTTCCAAAAGCTCTTTCGGATTTTAAAATCTGAACTTGATGTCAACCTCTTCATCAAAAGGCAAAGAAAAGATGAAATATACATTTTTAGGAGTTGTTCCTCATTTGTGTCTTTCTTTGGAATTAGGAAATATTAGAGATACTGATCTTGGGTAGATAGATTTTCCAGACTTCTGGGAAAGGTTGAGAGCTCCTAACAAGAAGTCTTTGATGCAGGCTATATATGATAGTGGACTTGCTCTTACTGTCGGTTTTCCTACATCCATGCATTGTCTTAATTCATCTTGGCTGCAACAACCCATTTTGATGAAGATTCTAGAATGGTGAAGAATGATGATGACAAGGTCGTAATTCGATTGGACTCTGATTTCTTCAAAGATTTGTTCAAACTCCTAGATGTTGAGGACTATGCCACAATTTCACCCAAACTGCAATTGAACATTGGGACAAGGAAACTAAATTGTGTGCAAGGGTCATGATGAAGAGCTACTTGGCCAAGAGTGTCACCAAGTTGCCTAAGACAATTTTTGGTCAAATTTCATCTAGGAAGTGAACGATCTCATTATGTTGTTGAGTAGAGTTTCGGGTCTTGCTTTTGCAAAAGAGTTTCAGGAATGGATGTTCTATGTTGCCACTATTAAAAGAAAAAATAATTCATACAATGGGGAGAGCATATTAGTAGCTCTATTGTTTTCAATTAAGTAAAGTCTTGTCTTCCAAGAACTTTTACATGACCTCTTTCTTGGTCTATGTTGTAGCCACCATGGGATAATTCAATGGGTTAAATACCAAAGGTGTTAGAAGTGCATCTCATATTTTTGATTTTTATCCTCAAATCATGATGGATGAGGGAAGCAAACATT
Organism: Taxus wallichiana var. yunnanensis; assembly: GCA_018340775.1. Taxonomy (NCBI): domain Eukaryota; kingdom Viridiplantae; phylum Streptophyta; class Pinopsida; order Cupressales; family Taxaceae; genus Taxus; species Taxus wallichiana. The sequence continues at coordinate 799,216,106 of CM031237.1, read as the reverse complement.
TTCATAGATTAATGATGCCTTCTTTATTGTTCTTCTTTATCATTTTGACAAGGATTTGTATAATCGAAGGATTTCAGATGAGGCTTTCAAGGAAGTACAAGAGTGGGGAGCCATTTATCTTTAGTTTCCTACATTTACATACATCAGAATTCCAAGTTTCATGGGTTCTTCTAGCAAGTTGCCAAGATGCCCTCTTGTGAAATGGGTTTTACTAGAGTTGGTTGGTAATTGTTGGATTATCAAAAAATCTAGAAAAAATGACATAAGGTGGGAGTTCAGTTTCCCATTTCAATCAACCGATATACTTGTGCCAACATTTATAAAGTAAAGAATGTGGATGTAGAAATGTTTGAAGTGACTTTGCAACCTTTCACCCCCGAACTAATTTTGATTCTTTGGGGTAAGTTCAGTGAAATGGGTTTATCCAATTCTCATGTGCCTTAGCTGGAGGATATTTGGATTCACTATCGGGATGAGTTCATTATCCGGAAACGAGATTACGAAAGGTTGAATTTAGATGAGGTTAGACAATTTGGTATTACAGAGATTCCAAAGGAGATGGAGGATGAGGAAGAAGTATTGGATTCAGTATATAAGGATAACAATATTTAATCAACCATTTCCATGGATTGATTGGTATCAAGAAGAAAGTTGCAATACTAAGGAAAGGGTGGGGCCCATTTTACAAAGAACATATGATTGGTTGGCTACCTTGGGAATTTCACCCAAAGGGTTGGATCAATCTATAAGAATAAAAGCCCAACCAACAATGAGTCTTCCTACACCCATAAAAGGAAAAAGGCCTACCCAAAGGGCCAATATAATCCCTAAGAAGATTTCATTTGTTGTTGGAAGTTCCTCTCTTTCCAAGGCTCCTTCTTCCAAATTTGTTTCCCCTATAATACCAGTATCAGAAGTTGTCGAGGTTATTGACTCTCCAGTTGTATCACAAAATTTTCACCCCTCCTTCTCTGCCATTATCACTTCCTTCATCACTACCTTCTGCTTCTACACTCATTTCTTCTTTTCCATCCCCATCCATGGCCCAGGTATTTTCATCCCTTCCTATCCTCTCAGTAGGAGAAATGATTGGGTCTCCAGTTTCCACTTCACTCACTCTACCACTTTCATTTCCCTTCATTTCCCCTATAATACCATCTAAGAAGTTGTCAGGTTATTGACTCTCCACCCCATATCAAAAAATATGTCACCCCCTCCTCTACCATTTTAACTTCCTTCATCACTACCTTCTGCTTTCTAGACCCATTTCTTATTTTCCATCCCCATCCATGGCCCAGTTATTTTCATCCCTTCATGTCCTCTCAGTAGGGGAAATGATTGGGTCTCTAGTTTCCACTTCACTCACTCTGTCACTTTCATTTCCCTCCATTTTAACTTCTAGCCTCATTGTATCCACTCCTATGGTTGTTCTCACATCTACCCCATCTATCATTACCACCTCCACTTCATTTCCAACTAATGTTACCAGTGCCATTGTGTTATCTAGTGCTCCAGGTATTGAATCAATCATGTCATCTCCATCGCATTTGCTATACCAGAATGGTTGTATCACCAAACTCCAAAATAAAAGAAGAAGGTGCCTCTAGTAGATGTAATAGATCTGAGTGTGTTAGAACATACTCGAGGAGATAGGAAAAATGGCCAAAGATCATCTCCAGCCTATCTGTGAACCAATTAGGAGAGAGAGTCATGGAAATTGCTACTCCCATTGAGGGAAAGACTAAAGAAACTATTACGGCAACAAATTATCAAATTTCCATATTTTCACTAGGTAAACACATGAAGGTGCCAAACAAGATGTGCAAAAACTCTCAGAATTTTTTTGAGAAATATGATAAGGATAAAGCTTCTAAGGATGAACTGAAAGTGAAAGGTTGAATAACTCACTACTTTGTTGAGAAAAGTAACACAACCCACTCCAACCACTGATCCTTCAACTACAACTTCTCTAACAATTTCTTCTACTCTGATGATATTTCATATCATGAGATTGAGAAGATAGGTCAAAAGGGAAGATCAGTGAATGGATGGATGGAATGCATGCTTCAAGAAGCTAATCCTTTGATCACATAAGTTGTTGAAATATATAATGATTTGTAAGCCGAAAGAGCCTCTATTCATAGGATGGATGAGGCTTTCTCTGAAGATAATAATAATTTGAATCTGAATTTGACCACATGGGGTGAGATTAGAGAGGAAGATCTAGATCTACTTCTTCAAGAAGAATTAATTGATGATGTTTCCAAGTTGTTTGAATTTTAGAAGGCTATGGAATTTAGATCCCAAGTACTACAAGATTTGATCAAGAAATTGGATGACAAGTGTGTGGAAATAATGGATGCTCTAAATGATATCTCAAAAGAGTTTGATAATATCAATTGCAAATTCTTCAATGAGAATATTGATGCTCTTCCAGTAGATCAAATTAAGTCAAATTTCAAGGATTTGGTGAAGAAAGATGATGAGGTAACTAGGAATTTCAATAGTGATTCAATTGATAGGTTGGTTTCATGTCAGAATTTCATAAGTTGACTAAAGAAAGTGGTGAGTAAACTCAAAAGGATTCTAGATAAAGTAGCAAGAGAGATTGAAACAATATATTGTGGTAAATCATTATGCATGTGGACCAAAAGAAGAGAGATACAAGGAATCATCAAGTATTTCATTGACTACAAGCATCAGATGACTATGTGGGAGAAAGAACAAGAGAAAATGAAGGGAAAAGATATTACATGACCAAGAAGCTAAATTAGGTGGCCATGGAAGGATAGTTCCTAGCTCTGGATCAGTCCAAGTTATAAGATTGACTGAGTCAAACCTTTACAACTACTTTGCTATTTTTATGGGAGTCTGTTCCTAGAACTTAATTACATTCTATTTTTAGTAATTTGTTAGTTAAGGTCCAACTGTAATGGCTCAACCTAAAAACTTATAAATAGTTAGGTGTAAAATTTTAAATATATAGATCATTGGGAAAGTTACTCTTCAAGCTTGGAAGAGTGCTTTGAATACTTTGAAGCCTTTCAATTATATTCAGAACAATATTTTTCCATGAAATATCTAATTTATTGTGTTAATAGTTGATCAATGTATGCTTTGTGGATGTGTAATTCCTTGGTGTAAGTGATTAGTTAACCTTTATTTTAGAATATCTTATTTCAATCTATGGGAGAATGATGTGATTATCTTGAAAATCAGTTGTGAAATGTTATATTCCTTCTGTTATAAAGTTACATTATCATTAATTGTCATAGAGAGAAAGGGATGTATGACATGTGCATATCATATATTGTCATGAATTATTGATTGTGTATTTGAACAAATTTGATCTATCTGATTAGGTATGCTTGGGGTCTTATAAGGGAATGCATGTTATTTTTTTGTGGTTTATTATTTTCCTATCTAAATAGCATAAGGTGAATTAGATTGTGATGGTTTCTTTATCCTTTCTAAGTTAACCCTTTCCATGTGGAAGATCAAGAAATTATCTAATTATACTCTCTTGGTGTATCACCATATTTTTATTTATTGTTATTTCTAACTCTAACCTCATGAATTGAGTAGATTAGAGTCATTTTTAAGTGTTCTTATCCTTGCACATCGATCTTAAATTGGGTTCCCCAAGTTCCAAAGGAATTCAGCCTTCTCCATGAGGTTCATCCCAAGGCAACAAGGTCCCACACCTTGGGGATGTTCCAACATTGTGCAGGATCTCTCAAAAATTTAATGGGTGCACAATCCAGTGATAAATTTTTTGGCATGCTCGGTGGGACAAAGAGAGTTGGTACTTCTCTTCATATTTTGCATAACTCAAAGTACCTAGTGACTCCATATCTCTAGATTTTGTATCTCAGTGTGTTAATATATGCGAAAAATTTAGACAAGAGCTTCAGCGAGACGAGAGGGAATTATCAACATATTGAATTATCTTTGTCTCCTCCAAGAAGAAGAAGAGGCATTTTAGACTTACTAGTCACAACATCTCCCCACGGTACATTCTACTTCCCCGACGAAAGATTTCCTCCACTCGGAATAATCAACCTATCAGAAGAATGGGGAGGAATCAAGTCTTCCCCCTTTCAATGCAAGCAGTCCTCTTCTGTTAGCTCAACGTGATCCTATACCTATTACAACACTCAAAATTTTACCCTTCTATACAAGGGAAACTCATGTTACTCTAGTGGAACATATTCTCGACATAGCCAACATTTGTGTAGTACATAATATCACGGAGGACAATGTTGCGGTTAGACTTCTCACTACTTATTTCAAGGAAAATCACTTCAATGGTTTCGAGGTTTGAGGGTTGGGACTATTACCACTTGGGATAAGTTAGGGAAAATATTTGCAAGTAGTTCGAAGACAAGAGTGATCACTTGTCACTCTTGGAATAACTAACTACTATAAAGTGAGCTCCCCAAGAATACATGAGTGATTTCAATTTTCGGTTCTAAAAGACTTGGAATAGGATTCGACACTCATAAAACCTTCTCCAAACAATGCATTCTTATATTACTTGTGGGATTTGAATAATGATATAGCTGTAATGATCCATTCTATGGGAGGGATTGTATTACCAGATGCCTACGAGGTTTCCATAAGAGCTGAGAATTCCTTGATCCAGGCTAGGAAGATAGCCCCATGACCACCAATGTCATTATCTCCTGATCTTACAAATACTAATCTATTTCCCCATTCCAGCAGCTTCCAAGCAGCCAACTCAGTCATCCCCTTCCTCTTCAAATGACCTATTTGAAGTCAAGTCACTACTGCAAACTTTTGGGAACAAGCTCATTGCACTCAAAAGGAAACAAAGTCAATACAATCACCCATATCAGCCACAAAATCAGCAATACCAGTGAATAGTCCTCCCTTTCAAGGAAATAACCAGCCTCAAAACCAAGTTGTAGGTCAAGCTATGAATGTCAGGCCTCTAAATTTCAGGAATCCCCTCACTGCTAGTTCTTCTAAAGCTATTGTACCTGTCCAAAATAATCTAGTTCAAGATTATGAATGGTGTTATCCTTGTTCTCATCCTCATAATCAAAACTTTTTCTAATGGAGTTATTATCCAAGCCCTTATGGTTCAAAGCATATCCACCCCTTTGGAGCCAACAAAGAAATCACCTGCATAGAAATAACAGATCAGCCACAGGCACCCAAAGAAACCACTTTGTTGAATTGGGAAGCAAGAATATTTTTGTGGGGTGAATATAGATGCTTCATCCATAGCAAAAAATAATCATTCCAAGAAGAGGGTGATGGAAATCCAATCTTCCAAAGCTGACCAGGCATTCTACTTCACAACCTCGGTCACAAGCAGCAGTTGATAAGGATGCGGGAAAGAGACAACCAGAAATAATTGCTAGTCAAGCCGCAAGGAAGGAAGGTTCTTCAGGCGTCATGATACCCAATAAGAGTTTTCCAAAAGAGGACTCCAATTCCCAAAGAAGTTTAAGCAAAGTAGGAGCAATTCCATTCAGTATTGTAGAACAAATGAAGAAGACCAACCTGAGCATTACTATGTGGGATGCACTCTCGATTCCTTCTCAAATAAATTTGTTGCGAGAGGCTTTGAACAGTTTTGGTATAACTGAGATCATCGGTCGTGGAGTAGCATTTGTAAAATTTTTATGCCAACCGAGAAGGAAAAGTATTCCTAAGGCCAACAAACCACCTCCATTCTATATTTCCTTATCATTGGTGATCATTTGGTGCATAATTACATGATTGATTCTGGTGTCAATAGTTTTGTCATGCCCAAGTAGATTGTAGACATGTTGGGAATACAATATACTCCAATCTCTAGGGAGTTGTTCAGTTAGATGGTATAATAGTTTAGACCGTTGGAGTCATCAAAGGACTCCATCTTACCATCCATGCATGCCCCAACTTGTCATTCACACAAGACATATTAGTTATCGATCTTCCTCCTCTCTTCGCCATCTTCCTATCATGAGATTTCACTGCCAAGATGGGTGGTTACCTATCCTCGAATTGGTCACATATGATTCTTAGAACTCGGTACATGGGATGAAGGTGACTATAAGAGCAAAACCAATTTTCCATAATCATGTGGAACCCTACACTACTAGTCCCATAAATGGGAATTATGCCATTGGTGACCCTGAAGAAGAAGATGTTGATCATGAACCAACTACTCTTGTAGAGGAAGTTCCTGATATGGTGCTAGATGAGGTAAGTGTAGATCATCAATATGATCCCTACGCTGATTTATTAGTGGAGGAAGAATCTGGTTTACTACTTTTGGAAGAAACTAGATTGGGTACATACTACATTCATGAAGAAGGTATGATCATACCACAATTGGTCAAAACCCCAAGTAGTTTTGAAGGACTATGGAAATTGTTTTTGATGGCTCGAGGAGTAAAAATGGATCCGGTGTTAGGGTTATGTTGATTTCTCCAGAGGAGATAAATACTTCTCATCTTTTTGGTTGCAATTTAGTTACACCAATAACTGTCACTGAATATGAGGCCCTCATACAAGGAATTCAACTAGCTCAAAAGAAAGGAATCAAGGCTTTGACTATCTTTGGAGACAGTGAGTTGGTTTTGCACCAAGTGATGACATACGGTGCATAAAAAATGATCTCTTAAGATCATACAAGAATCAGATTCTGGATTTGATTGAAGATTTTGAAGCTTTTGGGATCCATGTTGTTCCTAGAAAACAAAACCAAGATGTTGATAGGCTTGCTACAATTGGTTCACAATACGACATACCAATTGATATCAAAAGGAAGGAAAGTAATATATCAAAATAGTGGTTTGACCCATAGTCCTTGATAATGTAAGTAGCTAGCAAGTGTTCGATAGTGACCAACAAATTGTCTTGTTTTTACAAGCAGAGGTGGAGTTTTCCGCGAAAGTTCAAGCTAAGTTTCATAAAGCATACGGTCATCATTCAATTAAAAATCAATAAGATACCAAAAGGATTAGTTACTCTGGAATCCATCTTCAATTCAGATGATCAAGCCAAAAAATAGAACTCGAACATGGTGGTCAAAGAAGATGATTTTGAGGAGGTTGAAGTGGCTAGTGAGAAATTTCTAAAGATTGGTAAAGTATGTACTTCGAAGAAAAGGAAGCTTTCATCAAATTGTGTCAATATTATCATGACATTTTTGCATGGAGCTATAAGGACCTGCGTGGTTTTGATCTAAGGCTAGCACAACATTCTATTGAATTAGACCCTCATGTCAAGCCGATTCGCGAAAGCAGAAGGCGATTAATCCCAAAATCGAGCCACTAATGAGAAAGGAGCTAACCAAAATCATAGAGGCATGTATAATTTTTCCTATTAAGCATTCATCTTGGGTGGCCAATCTGGTTCTTGTTTGGAAGAAAATGAAGAAATTCGGTTGTGTGGGATTTCAGAGATCTGAACCATGCCTCATTGAAATATCATTATCCTCTTCCATCAATGGAGAAAATTCTTCAAACAGTAGCAAGAGCTCGAGTTTTTCTTTGCTCGATGGTTATTCAGGTTATAATCAGATTCTAGTTCAAGAATCTGATCAATTTAAAATGGCCTTCACCACCAAGTGGGGCATGTATGCTTATAAAAAATGCCATTTAGATTGTCCAATGTCGGGGATACTTTTCAAAGAGCCATGGACATGGAATTTAAAGGACTAATCAATGATATCATTTTGGTTTACCTAGATGATATAACTATGTACTCTAAGCATGCAGGTGATCACATCACACATCTGAGAAATTTTTTCTAGAGGTGTAGGGAATTCGGGGTTTCACTCAACCCTAAAAAGTGTATTTTTGTAGTGCACAAGAGGAAAGCTATTGGGACATGTTGTTTCAGTGGAAGGACTATCAATCAATCTAGCCAAGATTCACTCAATTTTATCTCTCTCCCTCCTAAGTCATAAAAAGGGACTCTAAAATTTTTCTAGGCACCATAAATTTCATGCGAAGATTCATTCCCCAATTCGCAGAATTGGCTAAACCACTAACAGTTATGCTAAAGAAAATATGCCTTTCTCATGGACAAAAGAAGGGAAAGAGAGTTTTGAAGCCATCAAAATGGCCATTTCTCAGGCTCCAACACTAGTGAACCCCAGGTTTGATAAATATTTTATCCTCTATGCTTTTGTAGGTCAAGAGAGCATTTCAGGCATCCTTACTCAACAAAATGATGATTTGATGGAGCAGCCAATTACTTTTTCAGTCAATCCCTCAAAGACTATGAGCTCAAGTATTCATTTTTTGAAAAACAAGTCTTTGTAGTTATTCAAGCTCTAAATAAATTCAAGCACATGTTGTCCAACAACAAAATTCACCTGATGGTGTCTCATCCTAGTGTCAAGGACTTTTTGTTGAACAAAGAGATGAATGAAAAGTGTGCTTGGATGGATCACGAAGGTGATGGAGTATGATGTACACATCAAAGTTACTAAACTTGTCAGGGGTAAAGGTTTATGTCAATATCTTGCTACAAAAATGGAATCCAAATGTGATGAAGATGTTGTGCTTTTCAATACTGATGAAAGTGATGATCAAGTTGATTGGTTATCTAAGATGTAAAATTTCCTTTTCTTGGGAGTATATCCTTTAAACATGGATAAAATTCAAAGATGGACCTTCCATATTCAGTCTATTCCATATGTCCTGGTGGATAATGTTCTCTTTCGAAAGGATTTGAATGGTGTTCTCTCTTCGTGTGAGACCGGAATAGGTAAGTAAGATATTAGAAGAATTCCACAATGGCCTATCTGGAGGACATTTCTCTATGTGAACAACTGCTACCAAGATCATGTAAGTCGATTACTATTGGCTAGATTTGTTCAAAGATTCCCATCTCTAGGTGAGGAAATGTAAGGAATGTGCCCTTTTTACTAGAAAATAGAAGTTGACAGCTCTTCCACTACACCCAATTCAAGTGGATCAACCTTTCATTCAATGGGGGTTGGATTTCATTGGAATGATTAATCCTCCATCTAGTGATGGACATAAATGGGTTCTTACTACAACGGACTACTTTACTCGATGGAAAAAGGCAATAGCATTGAAAGAAAGTAATGAGAAGGTAGTTCTCGATTTCTTAGAAGGTATAATGACAAGGTTTAGTGTTCCATTTATAGTTATTTCAAAAATGCAATGGCTTTTCTTGGTCTAAATTTGAGTGAGTGGGTTGTTAAGAATGGTGTCTACCTTAAGACCTCATCCAATTACTATCCACAAGGAAATGGATTGGATGAGTCTATAAAAAGAACCTCATAAGAATTATCAAATGCATGATGGAGACTAACAGGAGGACTTGGCATACACAACTTAAGACTTCCTTATGGGAAGATTGAATCACACCCAAAGGGCCATCAGGAATTATCCTTTCATGCTTGTATATGGAAGGGAAGAAAAACTTCCACTCTCCTTGGAGTTACCTTCTTTGGAGTTAGCACATCAGCTGGAGGTTATGGAAAATGATTCCTTGACCATAAGGTTTGTTGAACTCATGGAATTGGAAGAAGTATGGAACAGGGGCTATGAAGACTTTGGAGCAACATCAAGCTTAGGTTAAGAAATATTTTGACAAGAAAGCATCCGACAGGAATTTTCAAGAGGAGATTTAGTTCTCAAATGGGATGAAGATAGAGCCAAACTAGGAAAACACACCAAGTTTGATGCTCTCTGGAGTGGGCCATACATCATCACAAGTTGCAAAGAGGTGAATTCATTTTGTCTTTCCAAGCTCAATGGAGAAGAAATTCCCATTCATGTGAATGGGATACATCTCAAAGCTTGCTTTTGAGATCATTCCACCCCTTGTACAGTGTTTTTTTTGAATTTCCTCCAAGTGCTTCGCACATTGCATGTTTTTTTTTTTTTTTTTTCTTTTGTTTGTGCTCTGAATGTAGTTCTCTCCAGGACTCTTTTTCCCAATGGTTTTGTATAAGGCTACTGGCCTAAAATATTAGCAAGAAAAAATTCCCGACAGGTCACAAAAATGTTAACCTTTAAATTTTACCTTGAAAATGTTTAAAGTTGATTCAAAATTTCTTCTAAAAATATTTCACCTAGAAGTGTTTTGAAATGTCTTGAAGTTCTTCGAAGTTCCAACTCCGAAAGCCCGAAAGTCTGAAATTTTGGAACTTCATATTTTTGGGATTTGGAATCCTCCTTTGGAATTTTTACAATTTCAATTTGGACTTCCAAGTCTGAAACTCGAAGTTTTGAAAATTTTGGAAACTTGGACTTTCAAGTTCAGTCTTCCATCACCTTTTTGGTAAATTTTGACTTGGAGTTCTAAATTCCAAAAGTCTGAAGTTTTAAATTATGGAACTTTATACTTTTGAGTTCTGATTCTCCTACCTTCATTTTGATATTTTCGCCTTCAGACTTCAAAGTCCAAAACTCCAAAGTTCCAAATTTTGGAACTTCGGACTTTCAGGTTTTAGTCTTCCATCATCTTTTCATAAAATTTATCTCTCGGAGTCCCGAAAGTCCAAAACTTTGAAGTTCCAAAATTTTGGAACTTTGGGTTTTTTGGGTTTTAGACTTTGGGTTTCTATGGGCATTTAATTCTCACCAACCTCCCCATTGTCGTTTTTGGGCATTAATTTCAGATTTTTCTATATATACTCATATTTTTATTGTCATTTTCACCTGACTTTTTTCTCTGACATCCTGATTTTTACCTGACTCTTTGTACTTTTGAGGTGTCATTTTCAAGGTAACTTTGTTTTGGTTATTTCTTCTTGGTTTATGATTATTTTGGGTTTTTCTTCCTTGTTTATTTTCTTTGGTTCTTCCTTTTTCTTATTTGGAACTGGAACCCTCATCATCCACCATGTTTTCCTTAAAAATGTTGCCTCATCTTCACAATCAAAAAATTCAATATGTACAGGCATCTAATCTAAATTGCATGTTAATTTCATCCATATCTCTATAAGGGTTTGATTTTCATTCCTTGCTCAATGAAAAATTCGTAGTTCACATATTGCCTTTTCAGAGGTTTGATGTTTCGGGTTTTGGAGGTCTTCCTTTTCGGAGATTACATTTTCAGAATTTCAGAACTTACACTTTCAAACTTTTGGAACTTAGATTTTGAGTTCCACTTTCGGAGGTATGTCTTTTTTTCGGTTTTAGAGGTCTATCTTTTTGTGTTTTGGAGGTTTGTGCTTTAGAGTTTAAATCCTTTCAAACTTTCAGACTTTGTCATTTCGGGGTTTTATAGTATTTGTTACAAATTTCCAAAATCTCTTTTGGATTCCGAAATCTGAACTTGATGTCAACCTCTTCCTCAAAAGGCAAAGAAAAGATGAAATATACATTTTTAGGAGTTTCTCCTCATTCATGTATTTCTTTAGACTTAGGAAATATTGGAGATACCAATCTTGGGAAATAGATTTTCCAAACTTCGGGCAAGGTTGAGAGCTCCTAACAAGAAGTCTTGGATGTAGGCTATATATGACAATGGACTTGCTCTTGCTTTACCGGTTTTCCTACATCTATGCATTTTCTGAATTTTCTTGGCCACAGCAACCCATTTTGATGAAGATTCTAGAATGGTGAGGAATGATGACGAAAGGTCATAATTCGATTGGACTCTGATTTCTTCGAATATTTGTTCAAACTCCTAGATGTTGAGGACTATGCCACAATTTCACCCAAAGCTGCAATTGAACATTGGGACAAGGAAACCAAATTGTGTGTGAGGGTCATGATGAAGAGCTACTTGGCCAAGAGTGTCACCAAGTTTCCTAAGATAATGTTTCGGTTGGATTTTATCCAAGAAGTGAATGATCTCATCGTGTTGTTGAGTAGAGTTTCAGGTCTTGCTTACATAAAGAGTTTTAGAAATGGATGTTCTGTACATTACCACTATAAAAAGAACAATGAATTCATACAATGGGAGAGCATATCAATATCTCTATCTATTTTCAATTGAGTAAAGTATTATCTTCCAAGAACTTTTAAATGACCTCTTTCTTGGTCTATGTTACAACCACCATAGGAGAATTTAATGGTTTAAATACCAAGGTGTTGGAAGTACATCTCATATTTTTATTTTTATCCTTGACTCACTATGGATGAGGGAAGCACTTTAGAGTAGGTATTTACCTTAGCTCATGTTCACCTAGGTACATTATTTACCTTTATTGTATTTATTCTACTTACTTATATGTGTGGATGTTAATTTTATCTTATTTAGATATTCGTAGATATTATCTAGTTGTTAGGTATAGTTATTTCCTTTATTTATGGCTTGATCTATGACCTTGACTTGTTTTTAGATTGTTATTCCTTGCCTATATAAGCAAGGCCCATTCTCATTGTATTTCATTGAGTTCCATAATAATATATGATCTTCTTGCTCATTTGTTTGCAAAGGTTTATGTAAAGTTATTACAAGCGAGTTAATTTTATCTTATTGATTGTGGTGTTTGATTAGCATCTGTGTTTTTGGCTTGAGTACGATTTGGTTATCGCTCCTTTTATGGTGTCGGAGCGGAGATTGCTATTGACATCCTTCATAAGTTTTATTTTATAAATAAATTCTTTGTATAATCATATATTTGAGATTTGGTCGTATTCTTTGTATAGATCAAGGAAAGAACTATACCTAATAACTAGATAATCTCTCCTAATATCTAAATAAGATTAAATAAATATCCACACACATAAGTGGGTGAGGATAAATACAATAAAGGTAAATAAAGTACCTAGGTGAATAGGAGTTAAGGTAAATACCTACTCTAACACCCCCTCAAGTGAAGCTAGGGCCAAAATAGAAGTGGCATGTCCATAGTATGAGTCCTGAAACAAGTCTTGATGAGGTACTCATGTACAATAACTGGGAAAAAGGACACCACAAGGTACCCAAAACTAGTAATAACAAAGTAAAGAGAGAAAAAACCTGCTGCAAGGCATCCCAAGAAGCTCGGCTCAAAAATGTGTATAATGTTGAAGAAGTTTGGTGTGTACTATGGTTTGAATCCATTGCTCGATCACAAAACTCAAAAACAAATGACATTGGGCTTCACCAGAATAGCTCCATACAAGGAGACTTTCAACGGAGTGATATCGAAAGTGCAAAAAAAAAACCAAACATAATTCTATCAATTGTTGCGAAATAAGTGTGCCATGATCCAAGAACAATAACCAAAGAAAAAGAAAAGGACACAAAATCTAGAGTGTCATGATCCAAGAAAAGCCAAGAAAAAAAAGGCAAGGAAAAAAACCCGAAGAAGTAGGATCAGCACCGCACCCTCCCATACTACTTGAATGGGTGGAGTGACACCACAGATCTATATGAGTTTCCCAAAATCAACTACTCAAACACTAATAAAATAACACTAGGATTCACCAGAATAGCTCCCCCACAAGAGAGACTATCAACATGCCAAAAGTGTCAAAAATACAAATACAAAATCTCTCAACAAACAATAGAGATACACTACACCCGCTTAAGAAAAATGCTCAAAATAAGGAGCGTTACAATGCGAAGGTATAAAAAGTGGAGCGAGAGGCCAAATGGTGGAGGAGCCATGCCTATAGAGTCCTCTCAATGAATGCCTATTTCGCTTCCACGATTAATAAGATATCCAACCCAAATCAACACAGATGGATGAAGAAGATGCTTGCATATGACCTGGTGTAAAATGCACAATAGGTGCATGTAAAAGAACATCGAGATGTGTGTCGGGTTGATCATGTCTCGATAACTAAAATCTCACTTTTCTCAAGCCCGAGTGAAGGTACAGAAATCATGTGTTGCTCACAACCCTTAGAAAGAGGCAAGTGAACAAAAATAGAGCTCACATGTTAATGCGTGATCCCAATGAAGTATGTGCTTGAAAACCAATGTCATATGGGAAATAATACCTGTGAATAGATAGTTTCTTACGTGGCCTTCAATATGTCTTATATAGATAGTTTCTTCTACGGCCTTTAAGATGTCTTGTACGGATAGTTCTTCTAAAATTTCCATAGACTCTTTTTTATCTTTATTGGAGGAATCTTCTTGTTGTGCCTCTAGGAGATGGTTAAAAATATGATCCATACGGGCCCATGATTCATCTAAAACATTCTCATTCATCTCTTTTATGATTTACGTTGCCGAAGATTCACTTTCTTGCATACATGGGCATACTTGATTCATGACACCTATTGACAAGGAGAATATGTCCAAGCTTCGAGGGAATGGTGCTCCTTCAAGCTCGAAATCCATATCATCTTCTCCTTGGTAAGAAGTAGAGAAACTGTGTTGGGGCAGCAGTATGAGAAGAATTTTCAGCTACATCTTGATCATCCATTATTAAATCCTCTTGCTCAGGTGAAAGATGAAAGGCTATGTTTTCACCATGATGATGATTCTTCTCCTTGAGTGAGTAGAGGTTGTGTTTAAATTTCTCATTCTCCTTGGATTTGAAAATAGAGTGGGCTTCTTCCATTTGATCATCCATGATTGCATCGGGGAGAGAGTTTGATTCTTTGACTTCCTTCATTTCTTCATGCAACATTTTTACGTCACTTGAGGAATCAGGAGGATTATCTATGACCATATTGAATTCATCATTTTTGGGCCATGATGTTGGCTGAGTTTCTTGCACTTCTTCACATCTCTCCATTTCATCATCAATTGAAAGATAAAAACTTGAAAAGAGATCATCCATGCTTACTTTGAATTGACCATCTTCTTCATCATTGGTGGAGTCTTTGGAGAGCATTGGATCATCCATTATGTAGAAAGGATCTTCCTTTACTGAATATATTATTCCCCCCATGGGCTGTGACTTGAGCCAAATGGAATTGCTGAATGGTGATCCTATCTTTGTCTCTTCAACTTCTTTCTCCATGATGTTGCTTTGGATTTCATTGGGAGATTCCATGACAAGATCTTCTTTAGAAGCATCCAAGAATCTTTCGGGAATGAAAACCTCATAGTACGGGCAGCAATCTGAGTCTTCTTCCATAGGGTGCATCTCATCTTCTTCCTCCATTTGATGCAGAGTTTCAAAATGTTCATATCTTCTCTGTAGAGCTAAAGCATACCTCCAAATTTCATTAAAGACTTCGGTCCAGAATTTCCTTTTATTATGCTCTCAAGTATTTCCACATATTCTCTTTTCAACATGTTCATTTCTTCATCACCATATGCAATGAATTCATCTAGAGAATGGTGGAAGAAGGACATCATTCTCAATTTTGTAGTGAGTTGTGTGAGATTGCAAAAATATTCTTCAGTGGATCTTGCACCATCCTGTCTTTTCGTCATCTTCTTGAATGATGATTTTATCTTCATCGGAAGGCTCAAGGATAGTATTTTCTTCATCGGTATTCAAGAACCTTTCGGGTATTCAAGAACCTATGGTACGAATGATCTTCAAGTTTTCCTCTATATGATAATTATCCTCTTCTTCTTTCTCGCTATGGGTTGTTTCAAGTTTCTTATTCATCTCTTGCAAGAATTTGACATATTCTCAAGCTTCACACCTTATCTTATGTCTCCTTTGAATCCATTCTTCTTCATCAATGACAGGTTCTTTCTTCTTTCCTTTGTCAACACTAGTTTGGAACCATGGTTGATCAATGATCTTCTTTTCCAGAAGACATCTTCTTTTTCTTCACTATCACTCATTGGTACTTCACTCCAATCTAGAAATTTCTTCATGATGTGGGAAATGAATGTGATAAGGGTTCATTCCTTGACAGAGTTTCCTTAAAAATGATTTTCCTTTGAAATCTGATTTTTTTTTTTATTTTAAGACCTTGCGGTCGTATATTGGGTGCAGATGTTGCTAAATCTGCCCCACGGTGGCGCCAAAAACTGTTGGTGAGAAAATTTGTCGGGTGGACAAACTTGTGGATTTCTTGCCAATACTCTAGGAATCTAAGTCCCTTTACTTAACCGGTGCAACTTCCATATATGCATAACCTAGAAAATGTGGATTGTTTGGGTGGCCTTTTGACCGGGGGATCCAACAAGGGCACTCCACTGACCCTATGGAAAAGCTAGCAATATCTTGCTAGGAAGACTTTGTTTGAAGTGCGGGAAAGGGGAGTGAGAGAAGAGGTAGGAGAACTAATGTTGCAGGTAGAAAATCATATTCCTGCACACACACACTAGTTAGAAACTTCAACACATGCATTTATGGGAAGAAACAACTATCCGAATAGCAACAAGACCAAATAGAATTCACTGATCACCAAGTATCAAGAAACCCCTTAGTCAAATAAATCTAGAAACTCCTTCTTCTTGTATGCTTTCCTCCCATCCATTCAATGATATTCCCTTCTAACCTATATTTTCAATCTCATGATATGAAATATCATCTAGAGTAGAAGAAATTGTTAGAGTAGTTATAGTTGAAGGATCAGTGGTTGGAGTGGGTTGTGTTACTTTTCTCAACAAAGCAGTGAGTTGTTCAACCTTTTCTTTTAGTTCATCCTTAGAAGCTTTATCTTTATCATATTTCTCCAAAAAATTTTTGAGAGTTGTTTGCACATCTTGTTTGGCACCTTCATGTGTTGCCTTACCTAGTGAAAATCTGGAAATTTGATAATCGTTATCGTGATAGTTTCTTTAGTCTTTCCCTCAACGGGAGTAGAAATTTCCATGACTCTCTCTCCTGATTGGTTCATAGATAGGATGGAGATGATCTTTGGAAATTTTGCATGTCTCCTCGGAGTAGGTTCTAACACACTTAGATCTATTACATCTACCGAGGCACCTTCTTATTCTCGCTTCAAAGTTTGGTGATACAACCATTCTAGTATAGAAGAAGATGCCGTGGAGATGACATGACTAATTCAATACATGGAGCACTAGATAACACAATGGAATTGGTAACATTAGTTGGCAATGAAGTGGAGGTGGTAATGATAGATGGGGTAGATGTAATAGCATCCATAGGAGTCGATACAATGAGGTTAGAAGTTGGAATGGGTCGGAATGAAAGCGGCAGAGTGAGTGAAGTGGAAACTAGAGACCCAATCATTTCTCCTACTTAGAGAGGACAGGAAGGGATGAAAATAAAAGGGCCATGGATGGGGATGGAAAAGAAGAAATGAGTGTAGAAGCGAGGGAAGTGATGAAGGAAGTGATAATGGCAAAGAAGGAGGGGGTGACATATTTTTGATACAACTAGAGAGTAAATACCCTTGATAACTTTTGATACGATATTATATAGGAAACAAATTTGGAAGTAGGAGGCTTAGAAGAGAGGAAATTCAAATAACAAATGAAATCCTCTTAGGGATAATATTGGCCCTTTGGCTAGACATATTTCCTTTTATGGGTGTAGGAAGACTCATTGTTGGTTGGGCTTCTATTTATATAGATTGATTCAACCCTTTGGGTGAAATTCCCAAGGTAGCCAACCAATTATATGTTCTTCATTGAGTTCCATAATCATAAACGACATCTTATCCTCTTTTTTGTGTGTGGAGAACTACTAAACTCTTTGTGCAGGACCCAAAGAGATGCTTGCAAAAGAAAGGAATCTAAAATTTCTAACATATTTCTCGCAGGTTGCCAAATGGAGTTCAACTAAACCACACTAAGAGTAAAAGATAAGAAAGAACATCACAATTAAAAATCAAAAGACTATATTTGCAGGTTCAGAAAAGGGTACATCCCTATCCGCTTAACTAGAACATAACCCCTTTGGCATAAGCCTTAAGACAACAAGGGGGTGGTTCTAGGAACCCCAAAGTAATCCACGCAAGAGGGAACCTTGTGGATGAAATGGGAAGTGCTCTCGCACACCTACTTGACTAGTATACACGTGAGATTTAGAGTCAACAGTTATCTATATCATGACCCCAGTGAGAGTACACGATCGACGCATTTATTTCCCACTATGCTTGAAGGGGGTAAAGTAAAGCCGAGATACTCTAAGAACTAGTCAGTGTGACTTTTCTTGGAAAATTGAGCTCACTCTTAGATAAATTTTGACACCTAGTTGAGTGAACCACCTAGGAAGGCCATTCAGTCTTTGGAGTCAACTTAACCAAATTGTTGTTGTAAATATCCATCATTCATCATGAAACATGTGTAGTGTTTGTTACTTTTGCTCGCTTTTCACTCGCCCTTAGGCAAGATGAAACTCTGCTAAAGTGAGGCCAACATTTTGTATCCTCACTTGTATTGCTTCCTTCACTTTCTTTTGACACTTTTGTTTATCAAAAGAGGGATTGTTGCAAACTGATGGTGTCACCACTTTTATGTCCATTTACGCTCATCCATGTTTGTGGCTAGGTTGTTAAATGTCTAAAGTGTGTGGGCACATACTCGTATCATTGGTAACTATTTGATCTTGATACCAAAATCAAAATCTTCATCATAGAAAGGCTTGATTCATCACATGATTCTCATTTGAGGTGTTATCTTACTTGTATCGTATCACCACAATTTTGATACTTACGTCTTGTTTCTTGCAAACTCGACCTAAGTGTCTAGATTGTAATGTTATACTACACGCATTGTAATAATTCCTTGGTATACTCTAGCCTTAGTTTTCCTTCAAACATTACCTTGATTTTGAAAATTGTTGTTATTACCTTTGTGCACGTTGTAATAATATTATTTCGATACTAATACCTTACTTTTCTATAAAGTTTGGTTAACGTATCTTAGTGGTATTGTTACGTCATTTATGTTTGTAACTTATACTTTTTGAGATTTAGGTCTTGATTGGATCTAAACTCACATTTAGAATACATTTCTTGGAAATTTTATCAACCTTTTTTGTTATTACTTATGTCTTGTTCATTTTTGAACTTGGCATAAGTGGTGACATTTTTTTGGTCATCTTACATGTCAAACTATTGATTGATTAGACACTTAGGAATTACTCCATTTGATTTATCGGTTTGCAAACAACTTTTTGTGATTGTGTCTCATTCGTGATATTGATTTATCCATTTAAGATAATCATTTTGATCCATTTATTCTTTAGTCATTAATTTGGCTTTGTGTTTTGAACTTGCATGATTGTTCCTTGTGCTTATCAATCTTATAAATTCATTTCTAGGACAATAATTTGGGTCTTTAATCCTCTTGATATTCTTGTTTTTGCCTATGTTCATGGTCATTTTTGAACATATCTTTCAAACCTTAGAAAGAACATTTCCTATCAAGCAACTTTGGCATCAATCAAACATTGGAAATCTTTCCTTTATATCCTTTACAAG
This sequence comes from Taxus wallichiana var. yunnanensis, assembly GCA_018340775.1. Lineage (NCBI taxonomy): Eukaryota > Viridiplantae > Streptophyta > Pinopsida > Cupressales > Taxaceae > Taxus > Taxus wallichiana. Next base: position 799,196,907 of record CM031237.1, on the reverse strand, counting down.
TGCTAAATTTTTTATCAATCCTTTAACATTTACACCTCTAAACTTTTTTCCAAACCTTATTGGATTATCAATCTTGAGTCATCATGATGTATGTTTTCCTTAGCTTCCCTTTTGGAAAATCACACAAGCATCCACATGTTTATGAAATGTCTAGTTGGTTTTCGTTATGTTTCCTAAATTAACATGAAACCTTCTTCACTTTGAAGAAGTTTGATGATACAATATAGGTCTAGGCCTTTGAACCCAACACATGCCAATAATGACTATTATCGCAAGGTCCCTTATACATACAAAAATAAAGAATCAAAGTTTCGGTGTTCACATCAAAAGATGTCCATCATTACTAAACAACGCTTTGGTTCTTCATGCTAAAGAACCCATTCAGTAACCCGCCCCACCTTCATCTCATAGTTGGTGGTATGGTTTGGAAACTTCTGATCCAAATAATTATTTGGGTTCCCGTTATCCCGTAAAAGTGATAAGGGCAATTTTGCAGGTAACCATACCAGTTTTTGTTTTGAGTCCTCGCTAAGGTCCTTAGTGTTCTAATGGCATAAAATCCCTTTCCAGAGAATCTAGTTTTTCAAACTTAGTTATTTTGGTCCTTTCTTGGTGGCACATGATTTTATTCATGCAACATGGATTGAATTTTTGCCCCCTTCTATTCCTTTGGCACACCCTTTGGAGTGTTAACACTAAAATTGTTGCGCCTCCCACGATGCACCTTTCTTACCTTCAGGCTAAAGGCGCACGCGCCTCCTCGTTGATACTAAAATTGTTGTACCCAACAAGCAGGCGCAAAGGCACCGAAAAGGCCATGTCAACAACAAAAATTTGGCCAAAGGAACAAGTAGTTTCTTCGATAGACGCATAACCATGCCAAAGGTGTAAGTTTTTTTTTCGACATATGTTTTGGTGTGCCCTATAAAAATTTGGTGGCACATTTATTGCACCTTTTGCTATATATAGGCACATCCGCCCTGTCATTTTCATGATTGTAAAACACGTGAAAAGTTTATTCCTCTGCACCTATCAGTGCCTCCGTCATCCTTGTGTCATTTTGCATCGCATTCATGGACCCTGCATCGTTCCTTTCATTCTATATATCCCTAGTAAGTGGTCCTTGCTTTTCTTGTGATATTTTTTTGTTAGTTTTCTTTGGTTGTGCTTGTTACGGAAAATAATAACAAAATGAACCTAAGAGGCTCCCCCTAAACTAGTTTACCCTCTGTCTAGATCTGCTGGCCTGGAGGGACTTTTGTTTCATAAGATCCAGGATCCTCTTTTCCCATTTTTCCTCTCACTATCTAGATCCATGTTAATGACGCCTGAAAACCACAAACCTATCCAGAAAAGAGAAAACTTAAGGTTATCACAATCCAAACCCGCGGTTTTCCTTTGGTGCAAACGCCATCCCTATTGCATAAAACACAGTCACGCCAAAGGGCGCACTGTCCCTACTGCAACATGCACCTTCCCTGTGCCCTTTGAAATTCCTATAAACCTAATGCATGGTGCCAGCGCAATCCCACCTACATCAACACTGAATGTCATGTAAACTTTTCCTGCGCTGCGCCAAAGCTAAAAATCCCTTGGCGCACCTAAATTTGGTGATACACCCTTTAATCCCATGCCCTTTGGCACACCAAAACTATTTGCAACACGATCAATATTTGCGCCATTGGTGCATCCTGCTGCCATGCAACACAAAAATTATTTGTGCCTCAGTTTAAACCCTACACAACGGTGTAGGCGCAAATCCTTCTACATCAACACTGAATGTTGTGTGTAGTATTCTTACGCCCTATGCCCTTTGGCATTGTTTTCTTCCTTGCAACACTCTGCATCAGTGTGCCTTACTTTTCTAAGCCCATGCAGTCTGTAGTATTCCTATGCCCTACACCCAGAAGCTTTTAAATTGCTAACTCCTCATTCTGTAAAGCTTTGATGGATGATCTAATAGCTAACATGGCTCTTCTACATTGGAATTCACTCCTTCTTCTTGCAAATCAGCAGCTGAACTCAGAATCACATATGTCTACATCAAGTAAGAGACCAACCAAGTCAAAGGGTAAGGCCAAACTCATAGAGGAAGAAATGAAATACAAGTATCAAAGGGTCAGGATGCCCGAGTCCCATGTAGAATGTGACTTGGACATCAGAGATGCTAAACTTGGCCATATAGACATGGAGGATTTTTGGGCCAGAACCAGAAGGGTCACAGGTAGTCCATGGATGGACAAACTAGTGGGTAGTGGTCTACACTTCGCTAGGGTAATACCTTTTAGCATGGTGAATAATGAATTCATGATGGTGGTGGCCCGCTGCTATAACAAAGACACAAGGTGTGTCAAAAATAAGAAGGGCGAGGTTATAATCAACCTCACTGCCTGGCACTTCAAGATCATGCTGGGTATCCCCCACCACTAGCACTTTGTGGCCATGAGTCAGGAAGACTGCATTAAGGCATGGGAGGAAAATGAAGACAAATGCATGCAGTTAATGAATGAGGTATACCTAAAGAATAAAAAGGTAATAACCAGGTGGCCCTAGGTTATTCATCGCAGCGACTTTTCGGAGGAGCTGAGTGACACCATTACCTTCTTGAGTAGGGTTTTTGGGCTTCCTAACGCCCATTACTTCCACAAATGGATGCTCAGGTATCTAGAGAAATGAACAAAAATGTGCCCGATCGCGTTTTGGTGGGCGAATCATTAGCAGCACCATCTCTGAGTAGCTTTAACAACTCAAAACAATGGGGAGGTTCTAAATGAACTCCTACGTGGTCTACGTTGCAGCCTCCGAGAGAGACTATCCAAAGGTTGAGCCGATGCGGAGTATGGCCCCAGGTAAAAATATTTGAATATTATCCAGAATTGAAACTGGAAAACAACATTCCACAGTTCACCAAGATCAACGATGCCTTCTTCTACGGCATCATCTACCTTTTGAGGCCCAATATGACTCACGGTCGGATGACCAAGAGCATAAGTAATCGCAATAGAGAAGTGGGGGCGTTATTTACGCAATTCCCCACTTTTACCTATCTCAGAGTAGCCAACTTCTTGTGGGAGCCCACCAAGTTGCCAAGATATGCGGGGCCAAAGTTGATCCTATTGGAGCTATCCAGATAGCTCATAACATATCATGAGAAGTGCCTAAAGAGAAAGAAGGGTGGAACTCCATTCCCCCTCACAGTGGGTAGGTACACATGCACTTCTCACACCAAGGCTCGGGAAATGTTTGCAGAACTGGAGCTGCTCAACCTGAAGCACAATTTCTGGCAAGGCCGACCTTTGATCCATGAAATTACCTCCCAAAGGCAAAGCTTGATCCGATCCATGTTCCACAGATCGAGGACATCTACATCGACCTGTATCACGAGGTCAAACTCAGGAGAAAGGATCACTCCCATCTGGCCCTGGCAGAAATTATTCAATATGGCATGGCCATTGTTCGAAAGGTTTCCAAACAACTGATCAAGAAGTTGATCAAGTCTATCTTGATATGGATGGGGACAATGGCCATTTGCCGAGATTGACAGAGCAAGGGCACCTCAAACTATTGAGGAGAGGGTTAAGGGCATTTTGCAAAGGTACGAGCATTGGTGTAGAATGAATGGTCTCATTTACCTTGGGGTGGACTTCACCACGTCCCCCTAGGTAATGCACCTTCCAGGATGAAACATTTTCCAAAGGGAAAAGGAAAAGACAAAGAGGGAGAATCAAGCTTCGCTCAAGAAAAGATCCCGAGAGTCCTCCCTCCGCCACACAGCAGTAGTAAGCTCCGGTATCGCCCAAGAAGAAGAAGCGGAAATGAGTGTTCCAATGGGCACATCCACTCGTGGATGTTGCCATTCTACAACTTATTGAGAGATTCCTTCCATTCCTTCTCCCTCTCCTCCTTCCCCTCATGTCACTAATGCAACCATTCCTTTGGTCGTGTCTTCTTCCCCATCTTCTACTATTCCCTTTCCTCTTCCTCTATCTTCTCTTCCCTCGCAGAGATCTCCCCAAAGATTTCCTCTCTCATCTCTCGGCTCCCTTCCGCTCCCCATAGTTTCCTCTCCTACAGTAACTCCTACCCCTATGAGCGTTGGAGGTTCGGCTTCTTTATCAATGCCGCCACTAAGCGTCTCAACCCATTTCCTCGAGTACACTGTAGTTACTCCTTCTTCTTCCGCCATTCCCTCTTCTCCCGCTAGTCCCACTCCCTTAATTCTAGCATGGATCTCCCAACACCTGAGCCAACACAAGAGGAAAGTCCCTATCAGCACATATGGACTTCTCCATCATCCCAAAAAAAGGAGGTAAGAAGAAAAATCCAAAACCTACTTCTCTCGAGTGCCTCGGGTGAAAGAGTAATGGAGATTGCGTATCTCAATCCTACAAAAGATAAAAAGGATCTATATCCTACAAATTATACAAAGGACACAGTCACAATGGGAACACCCTCCAAGAGCCTACAAGGAGGCTCTATCTATAGTGGATGCCATTTGTAAGAAGCTTTAGGAAAAAAAGGAAGAGAAGAGTATACTAAAAGAGAAAAATAAACATCTTCTCCAAGCCCTGCAGAAAATGGGCAGTGCACCTCCTACAACTACCACTAAAACTCCTAAGGCCCTTAGTCAGGATAAGATAAATGAATATGCCAAGATTGGCGAACAAGGCATGGGAATATCCACCTGGAGAGACCAGATCCTCAAATATAGTGAGGAAGTAATCATCAAGTTCATCAAGCTATATCAGAATATTGGTCAGGTGAACAGGAACTCCAAGTTATTGCAAGACCTATCTCCGAAGAGTTGGACCATGCTAGGTTGTAACATGAAACTTTCCATAAGATGCTCGATTGCTCAATCGATGATTTAGTTTAATTCGGCATCTTTGATCACCCCAGAGCACCCAAAAAAGTCCTTGCCACTTTGGACTACCAAGTCGATAAGATGGAATTTGTCTTGGAGAAGATCGACAAGGTCAAAGAGGAAGCCTTGGATGTAATGCATCAAATGGAGAAAATTGTCCTAAGAATGTCTCCAGGATTGCTCACTCCATCATTCACCTTGAGGAAGGCTGGTGAAACCATTCAGATCTTCAAAGAGATTGTCTCGCAGAGGGTTAAAGCCAAAAGCTACTTTTGATGCTGAATCCATCAACAACCTTCTGGCCTACCATGACTTTGTGGGATACCTGATGGAAGCAGGTAATGAATACTTCATTCTCCCAAAAAAATAAGAGATGAACGGAGACTTGTGAAGTCATTGGCGATCACACCAAGGGTCCTGCATAGGATCAACTCTAACCGATGATCAGCAAATTCATGGAGTACTGGGCCCAATTCCACATTGCCTCTCCTGAGTAGAAGTAGGGTACTCCTTTCCAGCCGCGAGACGATGACGAATAGCCTTCCTCTTCTTGGCTTTCTTTTTGTAATATTTAAAAGTATGTTGGCACAAATGATGACATCATCCATGTTGCACCATGGGATGTTGTTATCCACCAAGTTGCCCAAAGTCAACAGTTGACTTTTAGATATTTTGTAAATATTTTGTAATTAGTGGTTGGTTTCCTTTTGCCTTCTCTCTTCTTCTCCTTCTATATATACTTGAATACTTGTTGTATTCAGTGGTGGACATTTTTAGATGAAAAATAGAAGTGAGAAGAAAAGGATTTTTACTTTTGTAATAGAAGAAAATATTAATACAAATATTGAGATTGTGCTTGAATACATGTGTTATGCATCGACCTTTCTAATGTTAGATTTGTATGTTTATTCTGTTAGATCTATCTCTACTTTTTTGTCATTTTCTCATCAGTATTGCTTTGTTCGTTTATGCAAGTAGGTTTGGCTACATTTTTACCAAATCCCAAAACATAAACCCTCTGACCTTTCTACTTTGGAATTCATTTCTTTTCTCCCTTCGGACCTATTCTTTCTTCTTCTTTCCCGTCATTCCTTTCTTTTCGTAGTTGGAAACACCTCTATTGGGATGAGATCCCAAACCCCCAAAGGCAGAATATTGTGGGACTTGCATAGATTCTTGCTTGTAGAATAACAATAAACTAGATTTGCTTTGCTATCTCAAAGAGGGGCTATGCCCCACAATCGTTGGCTCCTGCCTATCCATAGATTTGTTCTCGAAACAGATTTTTAGACCAACAGTTTTGGTGACTCACTGGGATTTGAAACAGATCTATGGTAGTGGTATGTTAGAAAATCAATAAAACCGTAGAAACCACTACCTATTTGCAAATTTTAACTTTTTGCTTAAAATCCAAAATTTTTGCAAAAGTGCTCCAAACTAAAAATTTTCTTCAGAGATCCATAGATCTGGGCTAGTTAGAGATCTTTAGTTCACTAAGTTTTTACAAAAACTCGTATTTTTCTGTAGATCTGAGATTCTGACAGTTTACAAAAATTTCAAAACCCTTGCAAAAAGTCAACTCTAAGATCCAAAAATCAGCTTGCTAAGTTGACCAACATTTTATCCTCTTTTTCTTTTTCATTAAACCGCAATTGGTTTTCAAAAAAATATAAAATTAAATATTTAGAAAAGTGCATGTTGCTGATTTTTGTCAGAAAAATCAGAAAATCAACAAGTACAACCAAAAAGTGTTTTAAAATATACTCCAAAATATTACAGGACACAAGGATATGCTTTGGTAGGTGAACTATTCACTCGTAGCAAGAGATCTCGTGGAGAAGTTGATCCTACTTTCGATCTACTTCAAAGGCACAACTTCAAGATTACACAAGCATGCTTCTCGTCATTGAGTTTAGCCGATCGGTTAGTCGAAGTGTCTCACCTCCACGAAGGAATCATTTTTCACAAGGAGCATCTACATCCCTTTAGCATTCTTGTTTCTCGGTGGAACCGTGCTTTCGGCTCATGTCCTTTTTCTAGCTTTTCAAATGGCAGAGACCATGGGGAAACGCTATGGGTCCTTTGCTTTTCCGCATCTTGTTCACGCACTCCCTCATGGAAACCGAAGGAATTTCCCAAAATTTGATGGAAGCGAAACCAAAGCATAGATTCGTATATATCTGCATTCATCATGTCATTCAACATTTTAGATGTGGCCCATGAAGATGTGTCAGTTCATCTCTTTCTAGAGACCTTACAAGATCCCGCGGCGGAGTGGTTCCAACATTTACTAGGCCGGATCTATCACCAGTTGGGACACATTACAAACTACATTTGAAGAAAGGTATAAGCCTTTAGAGGATGTGTTCATGTTACTGTCAAAGATCACTCACCTGAAGAAGGAAGTCAATGAAACCATGCGCGATTTCATTGCCCATTTCAAGTCACTAATCAACCGTGTGCCACCTGCCATGCTGCCAACACCGGAAAATCAGAAGTGTTTCTTCGTGAACACCATGAGCTCGAAAGTAAGTTTCTTACTCTTGCAAGAACAAGTCACTACTCTAGTTCTTGCTCAAGCCGCTTGCCATTTGAATAGAAGATAACTTGCTCATATCTGGTGAATTAAAATGAGAACCGTCCAAGCCAAAAGCTTCAACTCCTTCTCAAGCCACTTCATCAAATCCGGCATTCCAGAAGATGGTGAATGACTTACTCGCGTTAAAAAAGTAGTTAGCTCAAGCTTCTCCTAGCACTTCATACCGAGATATCCCATGAAGAAATTTCACTTCCAACAATGCCCCCTAAAGGCCGCGTTTACCCGCAACTACTCCGCGTTTGGCACTCGAGGCTCCTCTCGGTCAATGCCCTAGTTGAGATTGAAGAAGAGGAGTGAAATTATGAAGAACCTTCACCCCAAGATGAAGATGATCAAGATGTCGGTGAACCGGCTGGCGAATCTACGATCGGGTATATGGAATTTGACGAGGAGGAATCTGATGAAGAAGAGGGTACCCAAGGATATGCAAGCGGGTAGTCATATGCTATTTTCACCGCTCTCAAGGAAAAGAGGCAGAAGTTGCTACTAGGATACAAAAAGAAAAGGTCGTGTCAAACACGCCTCCAACCATTGCAAAAAGAGGTAATCCTCTTCCTGCTCAACCTCTTATTAAGTCTTTTACAAAGAAATATTTTTCCCCTATCTCCCCTCCGAATCAGCCTTCTTCTATTCCCATAAAGACCGGTAATCCTACCCTACCATCGTGAAATGAGGGACTCATTCCTTCATCAACGCAACCCTTGGCCGCATTCGACATAATCGATCATGCTAAAAAGACCAAGATTCAAATGTCTGAAGCTGAGTATCTTCAGTCAAACCCTAAACAACTTGTAAGATTGACCGAATATATTCAAAGCCAAGCTGTCATAACTTCTCAAGTCTCCCCAAAAGGAATCCTTTCCACTCCTCATGCATCTCGCATAAATGTTGCCTCAACTTCCACGTCAGAAAAATTGAACCTTTTTATCTCTCCCTCTTAATCAATGGTCACAAGCTAAGCAATTGCATAATTGATTCTGGGGCTTTCGATAATGTCATGCCAGCAAAATTCACCCATGCTTTGGGCCTCACTCTTACCAAGCCTTTTGGCAGATGTTACTCCTTGGAAACCAAACAGGTTCCGTTGATTGGTCAAATCAAAGATGCGTAGTTCACATTTGTGGCATTCCCAGAGAAAAGAGTAAAGATGACCATCCTCGTTGCTGATATTCTAGCAACATATGGAATTCTACTAGGAAGAAAATTTTACAGTGAAGTAGGTGGAGAGATTCATATGGACTGGTCTAAGGCCAAAATCCCCGTCAAGGGTGTAATGTAAACATTAGAGCCTGAATCGCAAAAGAAGTACTTGGTCACCAATTCCGACGACCCTAAAGCCCAAATTCTTTTCAAATCATCAGGGATGGGGAACTACTTCTTATCTACCGAGCATGAGAAAATGGATGCCCTCATTAAAGAAGAAGACCTTAACAAGGTTTGGACATTACAGTTTGATGGCAGTTGTGCAACTAGTGGATGCGGTGCCGGGGCTGTGCTAATATCTCCTAAGGAGGAGATTTTTCCTCTCTCTTTCAAGTTGCAGTTTTTCAACACGAATAATACCATTGAATATGAATCTTTGCTACTTGGCATGTAAGCTGCAAAAGATGATGTCGAGCTGGTCATGAATCAAGTAAAAAGGATATATCAAGTGAAGAACGAAAGGCTCAGGCATTACCGCAATGCGGTATGGGACAACATTGAGGAGTTTGATGCTTTTTCAATTAAATCCATTCCAAGAGCTTAGAATGATATGGCTGGTTCATTGGCCGTCTCAGCATCTCTTATGCTACCTCACCCAGGATTGAAAACAGACACATATACCATTGAGGTAGTCTTCCGCCCAAGCGTGCCAGACAATTCTCAGCACTGGCAGGTATTCAATGATGACAATCAACTTATTACCTTTCTAGAGAAGGCGGAAAATTTTAGTGAGCTTCATTTTGAAGGATCTACTTCTGCATGCCGTGAATCCGTCACTAATCAATCAGATGAATCAAAAGGAAGTGATGGCATATGTCAGCTCAAAGGAAATAAAATTCCAAAAGGTTTGGTCTCCCTAGAACATTTGTTCGACAGACATGACCGTTTTGTCAGGAAGAAAAGGCAAGATAATCCCAACTCCTCTCCAGAAACCGAGCCGGTCAATCTAGGTACTGTGGAGTGTCTGTAGTTTGTAAACATCAGGAAGTGTTGTACACCCAAATAAAAGCGAAGTTTGTCAAATTTTTGAAGAAATATATGGATGTATTGGCATGGTCTTATGCCGATCTAAAGTCTTTCAAGCCAAAGGACGTCCAACATGACATCCCGTTGAAAGAAGATGTCAAACCCTTTCGCCAGAAATAGAGGCACTATAATCCTAAGATCTCAGGTACCATTCAAGCAGAAATACAAAAGATGCTGGATGCAAGGATCATTTTTCCTATCCATCATAGTACCTGGGTCACAAACATTGTACCAGTACACAAGAAAAATGGCGAGATACGCATATGCGTAGATTTTCACAACTTGAACCAGCATCCTTGAAGGATAACTACCCACTTCCCATAATGGATCAGGTTCTCGCAGAAATAACTCGCTCGGAAATGTTGTCCATGCTTGACGGTTTTTCAGGCTATAATCAGATTGAAGTCTCGCCTGAAGACCAATTCAAAACAACATTCACTACTCCCTGGGGCACATTCACCTATAACAGGATGCCTTTTGGTTTGACCAATGTTGGTGCCACCTTTCAGCAAGCAATGGACTTCGTGTTCAAAGGTATGATGGGAAAGGTTATCATAGTTTATTTAGATGACTTAACTGTGTTCTCTAAACAATGAAGTGATCATTGTGATCATTTGGAGCAAGTATTGAATAGATGCCGAGAACACGAGATTTCCCTAAATCCAAAAAAGTTTGTTTTCAGGGTCACTGAAGGAAAGTTGCTGGGACACGTTGTCAGAAAGGAAGGGACAAAGATAAATGCCAAAAGGGTTAGGGATATTCAGAGCCTTACTTTACCCACAAGCAAGACTAGCATTCACTCCTTCGGAAAAGTGAATTTTCTTAGGCGCTTTGTTCCCGACTTTGCTGAAAAGACTCGCCACATATCAAATATGATGAAAGGGTCACAAACTTTCTGGTGGAACGAAGAAGGAAAGACGTCATTTGAGGATATAAAAGCCTCCGTGGCCCATGCACCAGTTCTGGTATGTCTCGATTTCTCCAAGGATTTTATCATGTATAGCTATGCATCTGAGCATACTGTATCGGCTATCTTAATGCAAAAGAATTCTGAGGACATTGAATCTCCAATCATGTTCATGAGCTCTCCCCTCAAGCCTCATGAATTAAAGATGTCTCAATTGGAAAATTACACCTTTGCCATTGTCAAAGTAGTTAAGAGCTTCCGGTATTACATCCTAAACTCTCATACAATAGTGTTGGTTCCTGACATGGCAGTCAAGTCAATCTTAACTCAACAAGAGTTAGGGAGCTTGAGAGGGAATTAGATCGCAAAGGTCTAAGAGTATGATCTAGATATAAAGCTAACCAAGCTGGTAAGAGGCAAGGGCCTATGTCAGCTTATGGCTGAAAAAAAGATTCAGAGGTCCCTGAAGAAAAAGATGATTACATCGATGGAATGCGGGATCAACCGAAGAAAGTTGATTCTCTGCCTATGGTTCTATTTGTTGCAACTAGCGACGAGTGGTATTCCGATATCACTTTCTTTCTCACTTATGGTGAGTGCCCAGCTCATCTAACTTCAAAGGAGAAGCATACTATAAAGCTTAGAGCAGCCAGATATGTCATCTGGGATGAGGGTCTATACAAGCGTGGAATTGATGGCATTTTCTTATGATGTGTTGACAAGCAGCAGCAGGTAAAGTTACTTGAGAGTTTCCATGATTCAGCCTACGGTGGTCATTTTTCCTCTTCTCGTGATAGCACACAAGATCATCCGGGCTAGGTACTATTGGCCAATGCTATTTCAAGATACAACCACTTGGGTAGCAAAATGTGAGCTCTGCCAACAATTTGTTGGCAAACCAAAATTGGCTGCTTTTCCCCTCAGGCCGGTCGTTATCGACGAACCATTCAGGTAATGGGGAATTGACTTTATCGAGCACTACATCCACAATCAAGTGCTAGACATAGTTATGTCCTAACAACAATAGATTACTTCACCAAATGGGTGGAGGCCATACCTGTTAAGAATGCCACCTCTGAAGTTGTTTACAATTTCATCAAAGAAAATATCATTGTAAGGTTTGGCATTCCAAACAAGATCGTTGCTGATAATGCTTCCAACTTCTCCTCATGGGAAGTTATCGGTTTTTGCTATGAATATGGGATAACCTTGGCCCACACCTCGATTATTACCCCCAAGGAAATGGTCAGCTGAATCTAGTAATAAAAACTTAGTGACCATCATACGGAAGCTAGTTGATGAGAATCAGTGGTCATGGCACAAGTCATTATATGACACTTTGTGGGCAGACCGCATTACTCCAAAGAGGTCTCTCGGTATGTCACCTTTTCAAGTATTATATGGAATTGATGTTGAACTTCCCATCTCTGCAGAACTTCCCACTCTGCACTTGGCATGAGTGATTGAAGATGAAACTTTCCAAAATTCTCTTGAAAAGAGGATCATGTATCTAGCAGAGCTTGAAGAAAAAGGGTAAGAGTGGTCGACAGAATCACCAAACATCAGAATCAAGTCAAGAGGCTATTCGATAAAAAGGCCAAGTAGAGAGATTTCCAGGTAGGAGATCTCGTCCTTTTGTGGGACAAGCGAAGAGAGCCAAAGGGCATGCACGGGAAATTTGATTCTCTATGGAGAGGACCTTTCAAGATCAAGCGCTCAATGGAGAGAATAGCTTCTATCTCTTGTATCTAGAAATAACTGATCTCCTACTTTCCTATAGCAGGCAACATCTCAAAATATTTAGGAAGTAGAGCTTGCTCTCTTCTATGTACAGTTTGCTTTAAGTTGTGTTTTTGTTTTTTTCATGTGTTTGTTTTTATTGGTTGTGTGTTCTGCTTTTGTCGTCGCCCTTGTTTTTGACTCTGTTACCCAATGGATAGGCACATGTTGATTTGGGGTTCTCTACCCTTAAGCTTCACTCAAGGATAGTCCCCAGAAAGAGCCATCTGTTATCATGTAAAATTGACAAGGGCAATTTTGTAGGTAACCATACCAATTTTTTGTTTTGAGTCCCTGTCAAGGTCCCTCAGTGTTCGGAATGGCATAAAATCCCTTTCTGGAGAATCTGGTTTTTCGAACTTAGTTATTTTGGTCCTTTCTTGGCCAGGTGTAGATTTTATTCATGCAACATAGAATGAATTTGCGCCCCCTTCTATTCCTTTGGCGCACCCTTTGGAGTGTTAACACTAAAATTGTTGCACCTCCCCATGATGTGCCTTTCTTTCCTATGCGCCAAAGGCGCATGCGCCTCCCTGTTGACACTAAAATTGTTGCACTTCGAATGGTGTGCAAAGGCGCTAAAAAGGTCGTGTCGACAACCACAAATTTGTGCCAAAGGTGCAAGTAGTTTCTTCCTGACAGACGCATAACTGCGCCAAAGGCACAAGTTTTTTCATGTCAACATATGTTTTGGTGTGCCCTTTGAAAAATTTGGTGGCGCATTTATTGTGCCTTTTGCTATATATAGGCGCATCTGCCCTGTCATTTTCACGATTGTAAAACATGTGAAAATTTTATTCCTCTGCACCTGTCAGCACCTCCATTGTCCTTGTGTCGTTTTACGTCGCATTCGTGGACCCCGCATCATTCCTTTCATTCTATATATCTCCGGTAAGTGGTCCTTGCTTTTCTTGTGATATTTGTTTGTTGGTTTTCTGTGGTTGTGCTTGTTATGAAAAATAATAACAAAATGAACCTAAGAGGCTCCCCCCAAACTGGTTTACCCTCTATCCAGATCTGCTGGCCTGGAGGGCCTTTTGTTTCATAAGATCCAGGATCCTCTTTGCCCATTTTTCCTCTCACTATCTAGATCCATGTTAATGAGGCCTGAAAACCACAAACCTGTCCAAGAAAAGAGAAAATTTAAGGTTATCACAATCCAAAACCCGTGGTTTTCCTTTGGCACAAACGCCATCCCTGTTGCATAAAACACAGTCGCACCAAAGGGCGCACTGTCCCTGCCTGCAACATGAATCTTCATTGCGCCCTTTGAAATTCCTATAAACCTAACGCATGGCACCAGCACAATCCCACCTACATCAACACTGAATGTCATGTAAACTTTTCCTACACTGTGCCAAAGCTAAAAATCCCCTTGGCGCACCTAAAGTTGGTGATACACCCTTTAATCCCATGCCCTTTGCGCACCAAAACTATTTGTAACACGATCAATATCTACACCATTGGTGCATCCTACCACCATGCAACACAAAAATTATTTACGCCTAGTTTAAACCCTACACAACTACAAGGCGCGAGCGCAAACCCTTCTACATCAAAAATGAATGTTGTGTGTAGTATTCTTACGCCCTGTGCCCTTTTGCGTTGTTTTCTTCTTTACAACACTCTACATTAGTGTGCCTTGATTTAGTGAGCCTCAGTCTATAGTATTCCTACGCCTTGCACCCAAAGATTTTAAATTGCTAACTCCTCATTTTGTAAAGCTTTGATGGACAATCTAATAGCTAACATGGCTCTTCTGCGTTGGACTTCGCTCCTTCTTCTTGTAGATCAGCAGCTGAACTCAGAATCACATATGTCTACATCAAGTAAGAGACCAACCAAGTCAAAGGGTAAGGCCAAACTCACAGAGGAAGAAATGAAATACAAGTATCAAAGGGTCAGGATGCCCGAGTCCCATGCAGAATGTGACTTGGACATCAAAGATGCCGAACTTGGCCATATAGACATGGAGGATTTTTGGGCCAGAACCAGAAGGGTCACAGGTAGTCCATGGATGGAAAACTAGTGGGCAGTGGTCTACACTTCGCTGGGGGAATCCCCGTTAGCACGGTGAATAATGAATTCATGATGGTGGTGGCCCGCTACTATAATAAAGACACAAGGTGTGTCGAGAATGAGAAGGGTGAGGTTATAATCAACCTCACTGCCCGACACTTTGAGATCATGTTGGGTATCCCCCACCACCGGCACTTTGTGGCCATGAGTCAGGAAGACTGCATTAAGGAATGGGAGGAAAATGAAGACAAATGCATGCAGTTAATGAACGAGGTATACCTAAAGAATAAAAAGGTAATAACTAGGTGGCCCTAGGTTATTCATCGCAGCGAATTTTTGGAGGAGCTAAGTGACACCATTACCTTCCTGAGAAGGGTTTTTAGGCTTCTTGATGCCCATTACTCCCAAAAATATATGCTCAAGTATCTGGAGAGAATGAACAAAAATGTGCCTGATCAGCGTTTTGAGTGGGCAGAAATCATCAACAGCACCATCTCTGAGTAGCTCCAACAACTCACAACAACGGGGAGGTTCTACATGAACTCCTACGTGGTCTATGCTACAGACCTCCAAGAGGGACTATCGAGAGCTGAACCGATGCGGAGTATGGCCCCAGGTAAAAATATTTGAATATTATCTAGAATTGAAACTGGAAAAAAACATTCTCAGTTCACCAACATAAACGATGCCTTCTTCTACGGCATCATCTACCTTTTGAGGCCTAATATGACTCATGGTCGACGACTAAGAGCATAAGAATCGCAATGAGATAAGTGGGGGCATTATTTACACAATTCCCCACTTTTACCTATCTCGAGTAGGCAACTTCTTGGGGAGCATGTCATCACCAATCCGGCACTATGATAATTCTTCACCGGGAACTCCTCGTGCTATTAATATTTACTAATGCACAGCTTTTAGTTTGGTGGATGAAATTTGGAAACACAACAACAAACATAACACAAGAATACCATAGACTATGATAAGAAGGAATGATGATAAATCTGAAATATCAGTGTAAATTATAATATCAACATGAAATTGTTACAATCTCACCCATGAGGTACTTCAAGTGTTACTGACTTCACTTGCCTTCCAACAATAACTATGAGAGAAACTTCACAATTACACCTCTTAATGGCTTCTTTAACACACCTTCAAAATGATGGCTTCCTTTACACACTTACTCATACAATATTTCTCACTACTTCCTTCTATGCTAAATGAGGGGGGGTGGCCCCTCTATTTATTAAACTTCAAGGCTTATCCATCTTATCTCTAAGATAGGATAAGAAATCTACTCGACAAATCATATTCCATACCTTAATTCTTATCTATACATGTAAGCTTATCATTTAAGATAACATAAACCTTATCATTTCACATGGGTTCCACATTTTTAGACTTTTTACAAATAAAATACATAAAATATTTATGACCTCACTCCTTGTCCTTATTACCAATATAATATTTCTAATTCCTAATCATGTAGATTCTACTTCCCAACTTTGACGTTTTAACATTACTAGACCACTTATGACAAATATTTACTTTTTACCACAACATTCCTATTGTACTTTTGATTATTACCATACTATACATTATTGGCAGCGTTGTACTCGACAAAGTGTTGTTATCTTCTATCGGACACTACTACTAATTATACTTAACAACATCCTATTCCTAATACATACATTAATGAAATAGAAATTACGGAGAAAATTTTAGTGTCGACATCTTCCCCTTCCTAGCTTCTACTCCGTCCTCGAAGTAGATTATTCAGTGTTTGGAAAGTCTTCAACTTATCGTGGTTAACCCATTTTGTAATGGGAGTGCCATCCAATTCCTTCATCGAGTACGTACCATTTTCATGCACATTTCCTATTTTGTAGGGCCCTATCCATTTTGGAAGAAATTTTCTGTCTTCTTTTTTTTGTATCTCAAATCATATACTAAGACCAAGTCATTCACATGAAATGGAGACCAACGGATCTTTTGATCAAAGTATTCCTTCTCGCTTCATTTTCTTTCTATAGCTTGTATCCTTCGTTATTTCCCTCATTTCCTCTAGCAAATGAAGATGTACCAACCTTTCTTTTACCAATCACTTTCATCCATCCTTTCATTTTTCATAACTCTCACAGTGGGAATATCAAACTCAATAGGAAGAACTAGATGAATGCCATAAGCCAACTGAAATGGGGAGTATCATGTTGCTGACTTTGATGTTTCCCTATATGCCCACAATGCTGCATGAATCCTTTTATCCCACTTATGCACTGTAAGGCCGCATCTTTGCTAGAATTTGACACAACACAAAAAAATTCGTTCCACCTGTCCATTTGTGCTTGGCTTGTATGTTGTTGCCTTCCTGTGCTTAATAGAAAACTTATTGACCAGGGCTTCTACCACCTCATTAATGAAGTGGCTTCCTTGATCTGTTACAATTTCTAATGGACAACCAAATTTGGTGACAATGTGTTCATATATAAACCTTGCCACTTCATCCATGGAAGTTGTTTTCAATGGCTTAGCTTCAACCCACTTGGTTAAATAATCTATGGCAACTACAATATACTTATTTTGGCATGGGGTAGTTGGAAGTGGACCTACAATGTCTATTCTCCACTTTTCAAAGGGACCAAGTGGAAGAATAGGGCATAATGGAGCTGATGAAGTCTTACGGTTACCATGTGTTTGACAAACATCACATGTTTTACAATAATAATAACAATCTTTAAAAAGAGTGGGCCAAAGTGATAACTCGCATCCAAGATCCTTCCCGCCGTAAGTTGTCCGAGAAGTTCCCTCCACATATACCATTGTGGAATTATTCTATCAGCTCCTTCCCTTGATCACATCCAACTACCCTCTTATACTGTCCATCAGGTCCTATTCGAAATAATACTCCATGCAGAATAGAATATGGACGACTGGCTTGAGTAATCTTCCTCTTAGTCTTTGCATTGGCACCATCAAGAAACTTGAATTCATTCAAATAATTCCAAATATATATGTATTCACTAGGGATTGTGTCAAGGGATAACAATGTTACATCTGGGAAATCATCATCATCACAAGATGAACCTAAACCATCATAGGCTCGAGAGAGTGCATCTGCATTGACATGCTTCTTTCCTGGCCTATCTATAATATCAAATTCAAATTCTTGTAGCAAAATTATCCATATTGCTATCCTCTCTGATGGGTTAGGCTTATTTACAATATATTTTAGAGTCTGGATGATCTATTACAACTATAAATTTCAGCCCTAGCAAGTAATTTCTAAACTTCTTTACAAAAAAATGATAGCTAGAGCCTCTTTTTCGATTCATGATATAATTTACCTCAACACCGCTCATTTGTCTCCTCCCCAAAGTAAACTGGATGTTCATTCCCATTTTCATCCTTTTGGCTCGAGTACTTCCTAGTGTTACATCTCGAGGCATCGGTGTACACAATGAATGGCTTGCTCCAATCTAGATTCTTTAAAACAGTGAAGACACCGGCTTCCTTCAGCTTGTTCAAAAGCTTTATGTGCCTTATTTCCTAGTTCATAATGAACATCCTTCATCAAGAATTGAGTTGGTGGTCAGCAATCTTTGAGAAATTCTTGATGAACCTTCTATAGTAACCCACATGGCCTAAAAATGATCTCAACTTACTTCTATTCATAGGAAATGGCAACTCTTTGATTTTTGAAACTTTATTAGGATCAATACCAATACCATCTCTTGATACAACATGCCTTAACAAAACACCTTTAGAACATCCAAAGACACACTTTGTAAGGTTTAGTGAGGCTTGTGCTTCATCTAACCTTTGAAATGTTGTCTCCATTTGGTGCAGGTGGTCCATCTTGCTCCCATAGATGTAAAAATCATCTAGAAATACTCTGATGAAGTTCCCAATGTAGGGTTCAAACACCCTATTCATCAAACGCTGGAACGTTGTTGGAGCATTACACAACCCAAAAGGCATAACTCTATAAGCAAACATTCCCCAAGGAGTGGTGAACGTGGTCTTCAGCTAATCTTTCTCTCGCTATACGAACTTGGTTGTATCCGCTATATCCATCAACAAAACTATAGCACTCCTGGCCAGCTACTTCGTCCAAGATCTGATCTGAGAATGGAAGAGGGTAATGATCCTTCTTTGTTGCCTTATTGAGCTTCCTATAATCAACACAAATGCGTAGCTTCCCATTATTTTTTATTGAGATCATAATGGGAGAAACCCATTCTGAATTCTCCATAGCAAATATGACCTACATCAAGCAACTTAGCTATTTCTTCTTTTACGCCTTGGAAAAATTAGGATTCATTCTATATGGAATTTGCTTTATGGGATAAGCACCATCTACCAGCTCAATAGAATGTTCTACCCAACTTACTTGATGGAGTTCCTTGTAATCAAAAGTGAATAGGTGTATGTACCTTTGAAAGAGTTGGAGGTAGCATTTCTTCTCACTCTCCATCACAACATCACCAATCTTTATTTTTTGGAGACGATCATCAATTTCTTCTTCAGATAATTTTATGGGTTCATGAGTCGGTGTGACTAGAAGGATATCCATGACTGAAACATCAACCTCACTTTCTTCATCTTCTTTGTCCACTTCACCGATATTAGAGTAATCAGAGGATGTCCAATCATCAGTTTCATCACTTGAATCCATAGGTTCTGCCTTATGATGTCGAGGATCACGTTTATCTTCACCCTCTCTCTACCATGTCCAAGTGTCATGAAGCCTTCATTCCAGTAGTTTCTTGCATGAACTCTCCTTAGCCATGGTCTTCCCAACAACATTGGGTATGCAACAATACCATTTTTCATCACCTGAAAGTCTACCACACATACAACACCCATAACAGATATTGCCACATTTGAAACTACACCTTCTGGTTTAGTTTTTCCCTTATTTAATGACCTTAACATAAGTGTTGCGGGAAATCAATTTTTAAACCCAACATATTCATTACAGACTCGGTCATTACATTAACTGCAGCACCTCCATCAACTAAGACATCATAAATTGAAATACCATTACATAATACCTCACTTGTGGAGTATAGGGATCTACCTCTACTTCCAAAACAGGGACCTCAACCTCCTTCCTTTGTTGAGCATTGATTCCACTTCACAGCTCTCGCCTCTTCTCAGAAGACATAGCCAAGAGTTGACCATATGTAATATTTGCAGGCCTTTTGGACAAATCTTCTAAGATGGATTATGGTCCTTGTCCCTATGAAATCAGAAAATCCTACACACCCAACTTTCTTCTCCTATGTTTCTTACTAGTTTCTCCTTTCATCTTCTTAGGATCATTTCCATCTTGGTTATCTTTTCTTTCTTTCTTTTTGTTACAAACACATCTACTTCATTATTTATGCTCTTATCTACTACATCAAAAGAATTCACAGGTGTTTTTCCTTTATCATTATCTCCTTTACCAGATGTAGAAGCTCTATCTGGACAATTATACTTATAATGACCCTTTTTATAACAACCATAACATACAACTTTAGAAATATTTCTTTTTGGACCTCTATCTCCTCCTTGAGAACTAAATTCTTTTCCTTGAAGAAGAATAATAGTTAACTAACCCATCTTCTTGAGAAGATTCTTATACTCAGTAGATGTACTAGGAGAAAGATTTGTGCTCACCGAGAGTGGTTATGGATTCTGAACCAAAGGTGCTGGTGTAGGCTCTACTTTAGCAACAATTTCTTTGGGCTCCTCTTCCATGCTTTCTTCTTGCCTTCTTACAATCTCCTTTGCTTGTTCAATGGTAGTTGGGCGGTCATACTTCACTCGTTGTCGATCATCATTCAAAGCATATAACTATGTCCCCCTTTTTTGTAGTTTTTTTTCTTTCAACAAACTATGTCTCGATAACCAAAACATGACCAAACACATATAAAATGAAAAAACATGCATTTTAAGAGGCTATAAATACCAAGGTGCAGAGCATCCAGAATTTACCTAATTTTTTAAATTTGTATAGTATTTTTTAATTATTTATTTACTAGTAAGATTTTAAAATATTTATGGCCACAAAGTGGGAAACACTTGTATGCTTTGACCTTACAGAGGAGATTATCCATGCCATTAATCAACCCATCTACTATTCCTTCCTTCCGATCTGGGCATCGAGCTTCCTCCTTAACTCTAGAACACGAGCATGATAATCCCTTATCTTCTCCTTCTCTCCTTGGGATAGCTTTGTGGTATCGATCATGAGATCTGCATATTTATGTTGTTCACCAAATTCTTCAAGAAAATTCCGAGCTTAATTCCTATGAATTTTTCACATTATCACGCTCGGTGTTTCAAACCACCTAAGGGTTGAACCATCTAAAAAGGTAGGAAAAAATTCAGTCCATTGTTCCCTTCTTATAAGGCCATTACAAATACAAGATCATTTAAACTCTTGAATGAAAGAGGAAGCATCTTCATTAGATTGGGTTGAAAAAATAGGAATCTTCCCCATTTTCAAAAGTAACCACAGTGAAATACCAACCCACAAGTACAATCAACAAGACTTATGTGCACAAATAATTGGAATCACTATAATAGAAAATAGAAATGACCATGGTAAACTATGGTAAAACTTGACTTACTATGGTAAAAACTGACTTTACTGTGGTAAACACTATTCACGATAAAAAGTGAAGTTACTGCAGTAAATACTATTCACGATAAAAAGTGACTTTACTACGGTAAATACTATTCATGGCAAAAAGTGACTTTACCATGGTAACTACTATGCATGGTAAAAACAAGGTTACCCTCCAAATGATTTTTGACTAAGTGGGAATATCTTTTCAGAAAATTCACCAACGAGGAATTGTCCCAAAGAATGAGAACCAAAATGTCATCACCAATCCAACACTATGATAATTCTTCACCGAGAAATCATCGTGCTATGATTATTTACTAATGCACAACTTTTAGTTTGGTGGATGAAATATGGAAACACAACAACAAACATAACACAAGAATACCATAGACTATGATAAGAAGGAATGATGATAAATCTGAAATATCAGTGTAAATTATAATATCAACATGAAATTGTTACAATCTCACCCATGAGGTACTTCAAGTGTTACTGACTTCACTTGCCTTCCAACAATAACTATGGGAGAAACTTCACAATTACACCTCTTAATGGCTTCTTTAACACACCTTCAAAATGATGGCTTCCTTTACACACTTACTCATACAATATTTCTCACTACTTCCTTCTATGCTAAATGAGGGGGTGGCCTCTCTATTTATAGAAATTCTAGGATTATCCATCTTATCTCTAAGATAGGATAAGAAATCTACTCGACGAATCATATTCCATACCTTAAATCTTATCTTGTACATGTAAGCTTATCTTTTAAGATAAGATAAACCTTATCATTTCACATGGGTTCCACATTTTTAGACTTTTTACAAATAAAATACATAAAATATTTATGACCTCACTCCTTGTCCTTATTACCAATATACTATTTCTAATTCCTAATCATGTAGACCCTACTTCTCTACTTACTCCAACTTTGACCTTTTAACATTAACGGACCACTTACGACAAATATTTACTTTTTACCACAACATTCCTATTGTACTTTTGATTATTACCATACTATACATTATTGGCGGCGTCGTATCGACAATGTTGTTATCTTCTATCGGACACTACTACTAATTATACTTAACAACATCCTATTCCTAATACATACATTAATGAAATAGAAATTACGGAGGAAAATTTTAGTGTCGACAAGCCCACCAAGTTACCAAGGTATGCAGGGCCCTAATTTGATCCTATTGGAGCTATCCGGATAGCTCATAACTCAATTCCCCTCACAGTGGGCAGGTACACATGCACTTCTCACACCAAGGCTCGGGAAATGTTTGCAGAACTGGAGCTGCTCAACTTGAAGCACAATTTCCTAGCAAGGCCGACCTTTGATCCATGAAATTTCCTCCCAAACGCAACGCTCGATCTGATCCACGTTCTATAGATCGAGGACATCTACATTGACCTGTATCACGAGGTCAAACTCGGGAAAAAGGATCACTCCCATCTGGCCCTGGCAGAAATTATTCAATATGGCGTGGCCATTGTTCCGAAAGGTTTCTAAATGACTGATCAAGAAGTTGATCAAGTCTATCTTGATACGGATGGAGAAAACTGACCATTTGCTGAGATTTATAAAGCAAGGGCACCTCAGACTATTGAGGAGAGGGTTAAGGGCACTTTGTAGCGCACAGATCATTGGTGTAGAATGAACAGTCTCATTTACCTTAGGGTGGACTTCACCACATCCCCCTAGGTAATGCACCTTCCAGGCTAAAATCTTTTCCAAAGGGAAAAGGAAAAGAAAAAGAGGGAGAATAAAACTCCACTCAAGAATAAGCTTGTAAGAGTCCTCCCCGCCGCACAGAACAAGTAGTAAGCTTGGTATTGCTCAAAGGAGAAGAAGCGGTAGTGAGTGTTCCAATGGGCACATCCACTCGTGATGTTGCCATCTGCTACAATGGCTTGTTGAGGTTACTTCCATTCCTTCTACCTCTCCTCCTTCCCCTCCTCATGTCACTCATGCAACCATTCCTTTAGCCGTGTCTTCTTCCCCATCTTCTATTGTTCCTCTTTCCTCTTCCTCCATCTTCTCTTCCCTCGTGGAGCTCTCCCCATCATTTTCTCTCTCATCTCTCGGCTCCTTCCACCCCCACAGTTTCCTCTCCTACAGTAACTCCTACCCCTGTGAGCATTGGAGGTTCGGCTTCTTTATCAATGCCACCGCCAAGTGTCTCAACCCATTTCCCCGAGTACACTATAGTTGCTCCTTCTTCCACCGTTCCCTCTTCTCCCGCTGGTCCCACTCCCTTAAGTCCAACATGGATCTCCCAACACCTGAGCTAAGCAAAGAGAAAGTCCCCATTCTTGCACCGATGGAATTCTCTGTCATCCTAACAAAAGGAGTTAAGAAGAAAAAGCCAATAACCCAGATTCTCTCGAGCTCCTCGGTGAAAGAGTAACGGAGATTGCGTATCCCGATCCTACAAAAGATAAAAAGGGTCTATCTCCTACAGATTATATAGTGACGCAGGTCTTAATGGTAATGTCCTCTCGAGAGCCTACAAGGGGAGGCCCTATCTATAGTGGATGCCCTTTGTAAGAAGCTTCAGGAAGCAAAGGAAGAGAAGAGGATACTAAAAGAGCAAAATAAACATCTTCTCCAAGCCTTGCAGAAAATGGACAAGGTGTACCTCTTACAACCGCCATTGAAACTCCTAAGGCCTGTCACACACCAATCCGACACTATAATAATTCTTTACCAGGAACTCCTCGTGCTATGATTATTAACTAATGCACAACTCTTAGTTTGGTGGATGTAATCCATGAGGTTCTTCAAGTGTTATTAACTTCACTTGCCTTCAAACAATAACTATGGGAGAAACTTCACAATTACACCTCTTAATGGCTTCTTTAACACACCTTCAAAATGATGGCTTCCTTTACACACTTACTCATACAATATTTCTCACTACTTCTCTCTATGCTAAATGAGGGGGTGGCCTCTTTATTTATAGGAATTCAGGCTTATCCACCTTATCTCTAAGATAGGATAGGAAATCTCTTCCGGCCAATCATATTCCATGCCTAAACTCTTGCCTTTACATGTAGGCTTATCTTCTAAGATAAGATAAAACTTATCATCTCACATGGGTTCCACCTTTTTAGAATTTTCCAAAAATAAAATATACAAAATATTTATGACATCACTCTTTTTCCTTATTACAAATATAATATTTTTAATTCCTAATCATGTAGACCCTACTTCTCTACTTACCCCAACTTTGACATTTTAACATTACTGGACCACTTACGACAAATATTTACTTTTTACCACAACATTCCTATTGTACTTTTGACTATTACCATACTATACATTATTGGTGGCGTCGTATTGGCAATGCATCGTTATCTTCTATCGGACGCTACTACTAATTATACTTAACAACATCCTATTCCTAATACATACATTAATAAAATAGAAATTACAGAGGAAAATTTTAATGTTGACATTTTCCCCTTCCTAACTTCTACTCCATCCTCGAGTAGACTCTTATGGACATTCTGAAGTTGGTGCTTGGAAAATCTTTAACTTGTCATGGTTGACCCATTTTGTAATGGGAGTACCATCTAATTCCTCCAGTCGATATGTACCATTTTCATGCACAATTTCTTTTTTTGTAGGGGCCCATTCACTTTGGAAGAAATTTTCTGTCTTCTTTTTTTGTATCTGGAATCATATACTAGAACCAAGTCATTCACATGAAATGGTGACCAACGAGATCTTTTGATCAAACTATTCCTTCTGCTTCATTTTCTTCTTATAGCTTGTATCCTTTGCTATTTCCCTCATTTCCTCTAGCAAATGAAGATGTACCAACCTTTCTTTTACTAAATCACTTTCATCCATCCTTTCATTTTTCATAACTCTCACAGTGGGAATATCAAACTCAATAGGAAGAATTGGATCAATGCCATAAGCCAACTGAAATGGGGAGTATCATGTTGCTGACTTTGATGTTGCCCTATATGCCCACAATGTTGCATGAATCCTTTTATCCCACTTATGTACCTACAAGGCTGCATATTTTGCTAGAATTTGACACAACACAAAAAAATTTGTTCCACATGTCCATTTGTGTTTGGCTTGTATGTTGTTGCCTTCCTGTGCTTAATAGAAAACTTGTTGACTAGGGCTTCTACCACCTCATTAATGAAGTGGCTTCCTTGATCTATTACAATTTCTAATGGGCAACCAAATCTGGTGACAATGCGTTCATATATGAACCTTGCCACTTCATCCATGGAAGATGTTTTCAATGGCCTAGCTTCAACCAACTTGGTTAAATAATCTATGGCAACTACAATATACTTATTTTGGCGTGGGGTAGTTAAAAGTGGACCTACAATGTCTATTCCCCACTTTTCAAAGGGACCAAGAGGAAGAATAGGGCATAATGGAGCTGATGAAGTCTTACGATTACCATGTGTTTGACAAATATCACATGTCTTACAATAATTATAACAATCTCTAAAAAGAGTGGGCCAGTGATAACCTATGTCCAAGATCCTTCTTGCTATAAGTTGTCCAGAGAAGTTTTCTCCACATGTACCATTGTTGAATTATTCTATCAGCTCCTTCCCTTGATCACGTCCAACTGCCCTCTTATATTGTCCATCAGGTCCTATTCGAAATAATACTCTATGCATAATAGAATATGGACGACTGGCTTGAGTAATCTTCCTCTTAGTCTTTACATTGGCACCATCAGGAAACTTCAATTCATTTAGATAATTCCAAATATCTATGTATTCACTAGGGATTGTGTCAAGAGATAACAATGCTACATCTAGGAAATCATCATCATCACAAGGTGAACCTAAACCATCATAGGCTCGAGAGAGTGCATCTGCATTGACATGCTTCTTTCTTGGCCTATCTATAATATCAAATTCAAATTCTTGTAGCAAAATTATCCATCTTGCTATCCTCCCTGATGGGTTAGGCTTATTGACAATATATTTTAGAGCCGATGATCTTACTGACTATAAATTTCTACCCTAGCAAGTAATTTCTAAACTTCTTTACAAAGAAAATGATAGCTAGAGCCTCTTTTTTAGTTACAGATATAATTTACCTTATAGACCGCTCATTTGTCTCACTCCGAAAGTAAATTGGACGATCATTCCCATTTTCATCCTTTTGGCTCGTGAGTACTTCCTAGTGCTACATCCGAGGCATCAGTATATAGAATGAATGGCTTGCTCAAATCTGGATTATTTAAAATAGGTGAAGACACTAGGGCTTCCTTGATTGTTTAAAATCTTCATGTGCCTTATTTCCTGGTTCATAAGTTACATCCTTCTTCAGGAACTGGGTTAGTGGTTGTGCAATCTTTGAAAAATTCTTGATGAACCTTATATAGTAACCCACATGGCCTAAAAATGATCTCAACTTACTTCTATTCATAGGAAATGGTAACTCTTTGATTTTTGAAACTTTATCAGGATCGGTACTAATACCATCTCTAGATACAACATGCCCTAACAAAACACCTTTAGAACATCCAAAGACACACTTTGTAGGGTTTAGTGAGGCTTGTGCTTCATCTAACCTTTGAAATGATGTCTCCATCTGGTGCAGGTGGTCCATCTTGCTCCCATAGATGAAAAAATCATCCATAAATACTCTGATGAAGTTCCCAATGTAGGGTTCAAACACCCTATTCATCAAGCATCAAACGTTACTAGAGCATTACACAACCCAAAAGTCATAACTCTATAAGCAAACGCGTTCCCCAAGGAGTGGTGAGCGTGGTCTTGACTTATCTTTCTCTGCTATATGAGCTTGGTTGTATCCACTATATCCATCAAAGAAAATATAGCACTCTGCTAGCTACTTCATCTAAAATCTGATCTCGAGAATGGAAGCGGTTAATGATCGTTCTTTGTTTCCTTATTGAGCTTCCTATAATCAACAAAAATTCATAGCTTCCCATTCTTTTTTATTGAGATCACAATGGGAGAAACCCATTTTGAATTCTCCACAACAAATATAAATCCTGCATCAAGCAACTTATCTATTTCTTCTTTTACAGTCTTGGAAAAATTAGGATTCATTCTATATGGCATTTACTTTATGGGCTTAGCACCATCTACCAGCTCAATAGAATGTTCTACCCAACTTACTTGATGGAGTTCCTTGTAATCAAAAGTGAATATGTGTATGTACCTTTGAAAGAGTTGGAGGTAGGATTCCTTCTCACTCTCCATCATAGCATCACCAATCTTTATTTGTTGGAGATGATCATCAATTTCTTCTTCAGATAATTTTATGGGATCATGAGTCGGTGTGACTGGAAGGATATCCATGACCGAAACATCAACCTCACTTTCTTCATCTTCAGTGTCCACTTCACTAGTACTCGAGTAATCAGAGGATGTCCAATCGTCAGTTTCATCACTTGAATCCACGAGTTACGCCTTATGATGCTTTGAGGGATCACGTTTATCTTCATCCTCTCTCTACCATGTCCAAGTGTCATGAAGCCTTCATTTCAGTAGTTTCTTGCATGAACTCTCCTTAGCCATGGTCTTCCCAACAACATTGGGTACACAACAGTACCATTTTTCATCACCTGAAAGTCTACCACACATACAACACCCATAACAGATATTGCCACATTTGAAACTACATGTTCTGGTTTAGTTTTTCCTTTATTTAATGACCTTAACATAAGTGTTGAGGGGTAATCAATTTTAAACCCAACATATTCATTACAGGACTTGGTATTTACATTAATCAGTAGCACCTCCATTAACTAAGACATCATGAATTGAAATACCATTACATAATACCTCAGCTTGTGGAGCGTAGGGATCCGCATCTGCTTCTAAAACAGGGACCTCAACCTTCTTCCTTCGTTGAGCATTGAGTCCACTTTGCAGCTCCCGCCTCTTCTTAGAAGACATAGCCAAGAGTTGACCATATGTAATATTTGCAGGCCTTTTGGACAAATCGTCTAAGATGGAGTATGGTCCTTGTCCCTATGAAATCAGAAAATCCTGCACACCTAACTTTCTTCTCCTATGTTTCTTACTAGTTTCTCCTTTCATCTTCTTAGGATCATTTCCATCTTGGTTATCTTTTTCTTTCTTTATTTTTGTTACAAACACATCTACTTCATTATTTATGCTCTTATCTACTACATCAAAAGAATTCACAGGTGCTTTCCCTTTATCATTATCTCTTGTACCAGATGTAGAAGCTCTATCTAGACAATTATACTTATAATGACCCTTTTTATAACAACCATAACATACAACTTTAGAAATATTTCTTTTTGGACCTCTATCTCCTCCCTGAGAACTAAATTCTTTTCCTTGAAGAAGATTAATAGTTAACTGACCCATCTTCCTGAGTAGATCTTCATACTCAGTAGATGTACTAGGAGAAAGATTTGTGCTCACCGAGAGTGGTTGTGGATTCTGAACCAAAGGTGCTGGTGTAAGCTCTACTTTAGCAACAATTTCTTTGGGCTCCTCTTCTATGCTTTCTTCTTACCTTCTTGCAATCTCCTTTGCTTGTTCAATGGTAGCTAGGTGGTCATACTTCACTCGTTGTCTGATCTCTGGCTTCATCCCAATAATGAAGTGCTTACAGAGGAGATTATCCATGCCATTCATTAACCCATCCGCTAATCCTTCCTTCCGGATCTGGGCATCGAGCTTCCTCCTAGCTCTAGAACAAGAGGATGATAATCCCTTATTTTCTCCTTCTCTCCTTGGGATAGCTTTGTGATATCAATCATGAGATCTGTATATTTCTGTTGTTCACCAAATTCTTCAAGAAAACTTTTAGTTAATAAATCCCATGAGTTTTTCACATTATCACCTAGTGTTTCAAACCACCTAAGGGCTGAACCATCCAAAAAGGTAGGAAAAAATTCAGTTCATTGTTCCCTTCTTATAAGACCATTACAAATACAAGATCGTTTAAACTCTTGAATGAAAGAGGAAGCATCTTCATTAGATTGGGCTGAAAAAATAGGAATCTTTCCCATTTTCAAAAGTAACCACAGTGAAATACCAACCCACAAGTACAATCAACAAGACTTATGTGTAAAAATAATTGGAATCACTATAATAGAAAATAGAAATGACCACGGTAAACTATAGTAAAACTTGACTTCTGCGGTAAAAACGACTTTCTTGTGGTAAACACTATTCACACTAAAAAGTGAAGTTCTTTGCGGTAAATACTATTCACGGTAAGAAATGAATTTATCATGCGTAAATACTATTCGCGGTAAATACTATTCACAATAAAAAGTGACTTTACCATGGTAAATACTATTCACGGTAAAATGTGACTTTACCATGCTAACTACTATGCACAAGAAAAACAAGGTTACCCTCCAAATATTTTCGACTAAGTGGGAATATTTCTCCGTAAAATCCACCAACGAGGAATGATCCCAAAGAACGGAACCAAAATGTCAACACCAATCCGGCACTATGATAATTCTTCACCACGAACTCCTCGTCTTTATGATTATTAAATAATGCACAGACTCTTAGTTTAGTGGATGTAATCCATGAGGTTCTTCAAGTGTTATTAACTTCACTTACCTTCAAACAATAACTATGGGAGAAACTTCACAATTACACCTCTTAATGGCTTCCTTTACACACTTACTCATACAATATTTCTCACTACTTCTCTATGCTAAATGAGGGGGTGGCCTCTTTAGTTATAGGAATTCAGGCTTATCCACCTTATCTCTAAGATAGGATAGGAAATCTCTTCTCGCTAATCATATTCCATGCCTAAACTCTACCTATACATGTAGGCTTATCTTCTAAGATAAGATAAACCTTATCATCTCACATGGGTTCCACCTTTTTAGAATTTTCCACAAATAAAATATACAAAATATTTATGACATCACTCTTTGTCCTTATTACAAATATAATATTTCTAATTCCTAATCATGTAGACCCTACTTCTCTACTTACCCCAACTTTGACATTTTAACATTACTTAGGACCACTTACGACAAATATTTACTTTTTACCATAACATTCCTATTGTACTTTTGACTATTACTTGTACTATACATTATTGGCGGCGTAAATCTTGCTGCGCTTATTATCTTTGATCGGACACTACTACTAATTATACTTAACAACATCCTATTCTTAATACATACATTAATAAAATAAAAATTATAGGCAGAAAATTTTAATGTCGATGGGCCCTATGTCGGGATAAGATAAATGAATACACCAAGATTGGTGAACAAGGCATGTCGGTATCACCGGAGAGACCAGATCCTCAAAGGTAGTGATGAAGAAATCGTCGAGTTCATCGAGCTATATCAAAATATTGTTTAGGCGAACAAGGAACTCCGAGCAATTGTAGGACCTATCTCCGAAGAGTTGGACCATGCTAGGTTACAACATGAGACTTTCAGAAAGATGATCGAGTACTCACTTGATGATTTAGTTTAATTTGGCATCTTGATCACCCCGGAGCACCCAACAAAGTCCTTGCCACTTTGAACTACTAGGTCAATTTGATCGAATTTGTCTGGAGAAGATCGACAAGGTCAAAGAGGAAGCCTTGGATCTGCAATGCATCAAATGGAGAAAATTGTCCTAAAAATGTCTCCGGGCTTGCTCACTCCATCATTCACCTTGAGGAGGGCGAGATGAAACCATTTGGATCTTCAAAGAGATCATCTTGCAAGGGTTAGGGCTAGAAGCTACTTTTGACGCTGAATCCATCAACAACCTTCTGGCTTGCCGCGACTTTGTGGGATACCTGATGGAAGTAGGTAATGAATACTTCAAGCTCCCTGAAATACTCAAAGATGAACATGAGCCTTGTGAAGTCATCGGCAATCACACCAAGGGTCCTGCACAGGATCAACTCCAACCGATGATCAGCAAATTCATGGAGTACCGGGCCCAATTCCACATTGCCTCTCCGAAAGCATATGGGTTTACTCCTTTCTAGCCGCGAGACAATGATGAATAGCCTTCATCTTCTTGGCTTTCTTTTTGTAATATTTAAAAGTATGTTGGCACAAATGACGACATCATCCATGTTGCACCATGGGATGTTGTTATCTACCAAGTTGCCCAAAGTCAACAATTGACTTTTAGATATTTTGTAAATATTTTGTAATTAGTGGTTGGTTTCCTTTTGCCATCTCTCTTCTTCTCCTTCTATATATAATTGAATACTTGTTGTATTCGGGTGGTGTACATTTTTAGATAAAAATAGAAGTGAGAAGAAAAGGCTTTGTACTTTTTGTAATGAAGAAAATATTAATACAAATATTGAGACTTTGTCTTTGAATACATGTGTTATGAATTAGACCTTTCTTATGTTAGATCTCGTATGTTTATTCTCATTAGATCTATCTCTAATTTTTGTCATTTGCTCATCAGTATTGCTTTTTTCATTTATGCAAGTAGGTTTGGCTCCATTTTTTACCAAATCCCAAAACATAAACTCTCTGACCTTTCTGATTTGGAATTCATTTCTTTTCTCCCTTCGGACCTATCATTTCTTCTTCTTTCCCTTCGTTCCTTTCTTTTCGCAGTTTTAAACACCTCTACTGGGATAAGATCCCAAACCCCCGAAGGTAGAATATTGTGGGACTTGCACAGATTCCTGTTGGTAGAATAGCAATAAACCAATTTCACTTTGCTATCTCAAAGAGGGGCTATGCCCTGCACACTGTTGGCTCGTCTATCCATAGATCTACTCTTAGAAAAAAATTTCAGACCAACAATTCCTCCACTCTTCTTATTCTAATCTAAATATTTCCTCTTCTTCTGAGGATTCCAATCCAAATATTTCCTTTGATTCTTCTGATGATTCGGATCCAAACTACTATTCAGATTCATCTAATTTGAATCCTAAGTTATGGTCCTCCCCTTCTTCGTAGGACCTCTTTTATCATCCACCCCAACAAAATATTCCTTTTTTGAAGATTCATGCGAATCAAATTCCTTATAGTCAATTGTATAAGTTGACTTCTACATCATAATCTATGGAATTTTGGATACAAAATCCTCCTATTCTTCCTCCACGTCACCATCTTATAGGGAAACCTATACCAACCAATTCCAAATCTTATTCTAATCACAAGACATCTAACCCTAAGTATACTTCGTCTCTTAAGTCATCCTCTTCTATCAATCATCATCAAACATCTTTTAAGTGTTCCACACCAATTGAACCTCTTTATTCCAATCAACCCTTAGTGGTTGATCAACAACCCATATCAATTGATTTCTTTAAGAACGAAGGAGTGATCATGGAATTTATAGGGGCACATGAAGATATTCCTCTAGAAGGTTATGAACAAGGATTCTCTTTAGACCTCGATGCGTTTGTGTATTGCACGAAAGAAGTTGATTCCTTTTATTAGAAAATAGAGAAATATTCTTAGATCATGCGAACTTGATCCTCCTCTTATTATTCCATCTTTGTCATCCATATTACATGGAGAAATGTCTAGTTTTTCATTTATCCATGGCCTATATTTTCATTACCCAATTATTCTTTATCTATCATGTTTCCTCGATCATAATCTCATTTTGGGTCATCACCAAGTAACCCCTCGTCTTCTTATATATATGGGCCCCCTCTAAGTTTCCCTTCATCATCTATCTACAGGTATCCTTTGGGTATCCCATTACCTTCTATTCTTGGGAATGGCCAAATAGCCCTTTATCTTCTATTCATGGGCCACATCCTAGTAGCCCTCCACCGTGTTTTATCTATGGGACACCTCCTAGTAGTCCATCATATTCTATTCTTGGGCCACATCCTAAAATAAACCTTCTTTCATTTATTGGTTGATTCCTAATGACCCTTCTTCTTATATTCTTGGGCCACATCCTATTATCCCTTCATCTTCTATCTATGGATCACCTTCTGTAGCCTCTCTTCTTCCATTATTAGACCATATCCTTTTCACCTATCACATTTTTCTTCTATCAATGATTATGGAAAGCCCACCGTCATTCCTCTCATCAATTCTAAGCATCCACGTCCTTCTCCCATCTCTTAAGATAAAAAAAAGTCACACATTATCTTATAAGAAACATAAACAATTTTTTTACCTAGCTAAGACCAAAATGTTGAAGGGATCCAAAGCTCCCAAGAACTCAAATGATTATAAAATCCAAAATCAAACACGATTCCAGAATGCATACCGACGTACCCATCAAGCATGGTGCAAAGCACAGTACCTATGGATAGGTAACTCAAGCTCCCACATATGAAACCCATATTTCAAAACAAATCATAGTCATTTTTTGAGTGTGAACTCACCATGATCATCGAGATCGGGATAATATCACTCTTGATAAACAAACACGCTTAGTCTCTCTTATCAAGGAAATCTTGAACATCCTTGTTGGATCCTATCACACAGAGTGACATGTTTCATTATGATAACCATAAAAAAATCAACAATAATCATAAAATAATTCAAAAAAAAAAAAATCATACAAAAATTTTAAAAATACAAAAAAATGAGAAAACGTTAAAAAAAAAAAGGTATAAAGATCAAACATTGCAATCACATATTGTGTACACATGGATGTTCTTTCTTATCTTTCTTTCATATTTCTAGCCTTTAAATTTTATGTTATAATTTTTTTAAGTTGATGCAAAATTTCTTCTAAAAATATTTCACCTAGAAGTGTTTTTGAAATGACTTGAAGTTATTCGAAGTTCTGAACTTCGAAAGCCTAAAAGTCTAAAATTTTAGAACTTTGGACTTTCATGATTCGGAATTCTCCTTTGGCATTTTTCACAATTTTGATTCAGACTTCCAAAGTCTAAAACTCTAAAGTTTCAAAAATTTAGAACTTTTGACTTTTGGGTTTCAGATTCTTCTGTCACCTTTTTGGTAAATGTCAACTTGGAGTTCTGAAGTCTGAAAGTCCGAAGTTCCAAAATTTTGGAACTTCATACTTTCGTGTTTTAGAGTCTCCTACATTCATTTTGATATCTTCACCTTCAGAATTCTAAAGTATGAAACTCCGAAGTTCTAAAATTTTAGAACTTCATACTTTCAGGATTCGGAGTCTTCTGTCATCTTTTCATAAAATTTGTCTCCCGAGTCCTAAACTCCAAAACTTTGAAGTTCCAAAATTTTAGAAATTTGGGTTTTTCAGGTTTTGGACTTTGGGTTCTATGGGTATTTAATTATCACCAACCTCCCCACATGTCGTCTTCTAGGAATTAATTTTAGATTTTTCTATATATACTCATATTTTTATCGATCATTTTTACCTGACGTTTTGCTCTAACATCCTGATTTTTTACCCGACTCTTTGTACTTTCGAGGCATCATTTTCAAGGTAACTTTGTTTGGGTTATTTCTTCTTGGTTTATGATTATTTTGGGTTTTCCTTCCTTGTTTATTTTCTTTGGTTTTTCCTTTTTCTTATTTAGAACTAGAACCCTCATCATCCACCATGTTTTCCTTAAAAATGTTTCCTGATCTTCACAATCACAAAATTCAATATGTACAGCATCTAATCCAAATTACATGTTAATTTCTTCTAGATCTCTACAAGGGTTTGATTCTCATTCCTTGCTCGGTGGTGAATTCACAGTTCACATATTTCCTTTTCGAGGGTTTGTTATTTCAGGTTTCGAGGTCTTTCTTTTTGGACATTAGATTTTCAGAATTTCAGAACTTCCACTTTCAGAATTTTGGAAATTAGATTTTGAGTTTCGGAGGTCTATCTTTTCAGTTTTCGGAGGTATGTCTATTTGAGTTTTCATAGGTTTCTCGCTTTGGACTTTAAATCCTTTCAGACTTTTAGACTTCATCATTTTGGGTTTTTATAGTATTTATTACAAATTTCCAAAAGCTCTTTCAGATTCTAAAATCTGAACTTGATGTCAACCTCTTCATCAAAAGGCAAAGAGAAGATGAAATATACATTTTTAGGAGTTGTTCCTCATTTGTTTCTTTCTTTAGACTTAGGAAATATTAGAGATACTGATCTTGGGCAGGTAGATTTTCCAGACTTCTGGGCAAGGTTGAGAGCTCCTAACAAGAAGTCTTGGATGCAAGCTATATATGACAATGGACTTTCTCTTGTTGTCGCTTTCTTACATCCATGTATTGTCTGAATTTATCATGGTTGCCACATCCCATTTTGATGAAGATTCCGAATGGTTAAGAATGATGATGACAAGGTCATAATTCGATTGGGTTGTGATTTCTTCAAATATTTTTTCAAAATCCTAGATGTTGAGGACTATGCCACAATTTCACCTGAAGCTGTAATTGAACATTGGGAAAAGGAAACTGAATTGTGTGCGAGGGTCATGATGAAGATCTACTTGGTAAAGAGTGTCACCAAGTTGCCTAAGACAATTTTTTGGTCAAATTTTATCTAGGAAGTGAGAGATCTCATCATGTTGTTGAGTAGAGTTTCAGGTCCCGCTTCTGCAAAAGTGTTTCAAGAATGGATGTTCCTATACATTGCCACTATTAAAAAGAAAAAATAATTCATACGATGGGAGATCATATTAGTAGATCTACTTGTTTTCAATTAAGTAAAGTTTTATCTTCCAAGAACTTTTACATAGCCTCTTTCTTGGTTTATGTTGTAGCCACCATGGGATAATTCAATGGTTTAAATACCAAAGATGTTAGAAGTGCATCTCATATTTTTTATTTTTATCCTCAAATCATGATGGATGAGGGAAGCAAACATTTTCATAGATTCAATGATGCCTTCTTTATTTTTCTTCTTTATCATTTTGACAAGGATTTGTATAATCGAAGGATTTCTGATGAGGATTTTAAGGAAGTACAAGAGTGGGGAGCCATTTATCTTCAGTTTCCTACATTTACATACATCATAATTCCAAGTTTCATGGGTTCTTCTAGCAAGTTTCCAAGATGCCCTACTGACAAATGGGTTTTTCTAGAGTTGGTTCGGTAATTTTTGGATTATAAAAAATCTGAAAAAAATGACATAATGTGGGAGTTCATTTTCCCATTTCAATCAACTGATATACATGTGCCAACATTTATAAAGCAAAGAATGTGGATGTAGAAATGTTTGAAGTGACTTTGCGAACCTTTCACCCTCGAACTAATTTTGATTACTGGGGTAAGTTCAGTGAAATGGGTTTATCCAATTCTCATGTGCCTTAGCTGGAGGATATTTGGATTCACTATCGGGATGAGTTCATTATCCGGAAACGATATTACGAAAGGTTAAATTTAGATAAGGTTAGACAATTTGGTATTACAAATATTCTAAAGGAGATGGAGGATGAGGAAGAAGTATTGGATTCAGTATACAAGGATAACAATATCGCTAATCAACCATTGTCATGGATTGATTGGTATGTAGAGGAAAGTTGTAATACTAAGGAAAGGGTGGGGCCCATTTTGTAAAGAATATATAATTGGTTGTATACCTTGGGAATTTCATCCAAATGGTTGGATCAATCTATAAGAATAAAAGCACAACCAACAATGAGTCTTCCTACACTCGTAAAAGGAAAAAGGCCTCTTGAAAGGGTCACTATAATCCCTAAGAAGATTTCATTTTTTATTGGAAGTTCATGTCTTTCCAAGGCTCTTGCTTCCAAATTTATTTCCGATATAATACCAGTATCATAAGTTGTCGAGGTTATTGACTCTCCAATTGTATCACAAATTTTTTCACCCCCTCCTTCTCTTCCATTATCACTTCCTTCATCACTACCTTCTGCTTCTAGACCCATTTCTTCTTTTCCATCCCTATCCATGGCCCGATATTTTCATCCCTTCCTATCCT
Organism: Taxus wallichiana var. yunnanensis; assembly: GCA_018340775.1. NCBI lineage: Eukaryota > Viridiplantae > Streptophyta > Pinopsida > Cupressales > Taxaceae > Taxus > Taxus wallichiana. Next base: position 799,160,090 of record CM031237.1, on the reverse strand, counting down.
CTCAAAAGAGTAGGATAAATGATTGGGTCTCCATTTTCCAATTCACTCACTCTACCACTTTAATTTCCCTTCATTTCCCCTATAATACCAGTATAAGAAGTTGTCGAGGTTATTGACTCTCCAGTTGTATCAAAAAATATGTCACCCCCTCCTCTACCATTTTAACTTCCTTCATCACTACCTTCTGCTTCTAGACCCATTTCTTATTTTCCATCCCCATCCATGGCCCGATATTTTCATCCCTTCATGTCCTCTCAGTAGGAGAAATGATTGGGTCTCTAGTTTCTAGTTCACTCACTCTGTCACTTTCATTTTCCTCTATTTTAACTTCTAGCCTCATTGTATCCACTCCTATAGGTGTTCTAACATCTACCCCATCTATCATTACCACCTCCACTTCATTTCCAACTAATGTTACCAGTGACATTGTGTTATCTAGTGCTCATGGTATGTAATCAATCATGTCATCTCCATCAGCATTTGTTATACCATAATGGATGTATCACCAAACTCCTAAGTAAAAGAAGAAAGTGCCTCTAGTAGATGTAATAGATCTGAGTGTGTTAGAACATACTCTGAGGAGATAGGAAAAATGGCACAAGATCCTTTCCACCCTATCTGTGAACTAATTTGGAGAGAGAGTCATGGAAATTTCTACTCCCATTGAGGGAAATACTAAAGAAACTATTACGGTGACAAATTATCAAATTTCCATATTTTCACTAAGGAAACACGTGAAGGTGCCAAACAAGATGTGCAAAAACTCTCAATTGTTTTGGAGAAATATGATAAGGATAAAGCTTCTAAGGATGAACTGAAGCAAAGGTTGAATAGCTCACTTATTTGTTGGCAAAAGTAACACAACCCACTCCAACCACTGATCCTTCAACTACAACTTCTCTAATAATTTCTTCTTCTCTGAATGATATTTCATATCATGAGATTGAGAAGATAGGTCAAAAGGGAAGATCAGTTAATGGATGGATGGAATGCATGCTTTAAGAAGCTAATACTTTGATCACATAAGTTGTTGAAATATATAATGATTTGCAAGCCGAAAGAGCCTCTATTCATAGGATGGATGAGGCTTTCTCTGAAGATAATAATTTGAAACTGAATTAGACCACATGGGGTGAGACTAGGGAGGAAGATCTAGATCTACTTATTCAAGAAGAGTTAATTGATGATGTTTCCAAGTTGTTTGAATTTTAGAAGGCTATATAGATTAGATGTCAAGTACTACAAGATTTGATCAATAAATTGGATGACAAGCATGTGGAAATAATGGATGCTCTAAATGATATCTCAAAATATTTTGATAATATCAACTGCAAATTCTTCAATGAAAATATTGATGCTCTTCCAGTAGATCAAATTAAGTCAAATTTCAAGGATTTGGTGAAGAAAGATGATGAGGTAACTAGGAATTTCAGTAGTGACTCAATTGACAGGTTGGTTTCATGTCAAAATTTCATAAGTTGACTAAAGAAAGTGGTGAGTAAACTCAAAAGGATTCTAGATAAAGTATCAAGAGAGATTGAAACAATATATGTGGTAAATCATTATGCATGTGGACCAGAAGAAGAGAGATACAAGGAATCATCAAGTATTTCATTGACTACAAGCATTAGATGACTATGTGGGAGAAAGAACAAGAGAAAACTGAAGAAGGAAAAGATGTTGCATGACCAAGCTAAGTTAGGTGGCCATGGAAGGATAGTTCTAAGCTCTGGATCAGTCCAAGTTGCAGGATTGACTGAGTAAAACCTTTGCAACTACTTTGCTATTTTTATGGGAGCCTGTTCCTAGAACTTAATTACATTCTATTTTTAGTAATTTGTTAGTTAAGGTCCAACTGTAATGGCTCAACCTGAAAACTTATAAATAGTTAGGTGTACAATTTTAAAGATATAGATCATTTGGGAAAGTTACTCTTCAAGCTTGGAAGAGTGCTTTGTATACTTTTAGGCCTTTCAATTATATTCACAACAATATGTTTTCATGAAATATCTAATTTATTGTGTTAATAGTTGATCAATGTATGTTTTCTAGTTGTGTAATTCCTTTATATAAGTGATTATTTAACCTTCATTTTAAAATGTCTTATTTCAATCTGTGGAAGAATGATGTGATTATCTCGAAAATAAGTTGTGAAATGTTGTATTCCTTATGTTATAAAGTTCCATTATCATTAATTGTTATAGAGAGAAAGGGATGTATGACATATGCATATCATGTATTGTCATGAATTATTGATTGTGTATTTGAAAAAATTTGATCTATCTCATAGGTATGCTCAAGGTCTTATAAGGGAATGCATGTTATTTTGTCGGTGGTCTATTATCTACCCTATCAAAACATCATAAGATCAATTATATTGTGATGGTTTCTTTATCCTTTCTATGTTAACCCTTTCCAATGTGGAGATCAAGAAACTATCTAATTATACTCTCTTGGTGTATCACCATATTTTTATTTATTGTTATCTCTAACTCCGAACCTCATGAATTGAGTAGATTAGAGTAATTTTTAAGTGTTCTTATCCTTGCACGTCGATCTTAAATTGGGTTCCCTAAGTTCAAAAGGCATTCAGCCTTCTCCATAGGTTCATCCCAAGGCAACAAGGTCCCACACCTTGGGCATGTTCCAACATTGTACAGATCTCTCAAAAATTTAATAGGTGCACAATCCAAGTGATAAATTTTTTTGGCATGCTCGGTGGGACAAAGAGAGTTGGTACTTCTCTCCATATCTCGCATAACTAAAAGTACCTAGTGATTCCATATCTCTATATTTTAAATCTCAAAGGTGTTAATATATGCGAAAAATTTAGACAAGACCTTTAGCGAGACGAGTGGGGAATTATCAGCATATTGAATTATCTTTGTATCCTCCAAGAAGAAGAAGAGGCATTTTAGACTTACCAACCACAACATCTTCCCGCAGTACCATTGTACTTCCCCGACGAAAGATTTCCTCCACTCAGAATAATCAAAGATATCGAGAATGGTGAGGAATCAAGTCTTCACCCCTTTCAATGAAAGAAGTCCTCTTCTGCTAGCTCAACGTGATCCTATACCTATGACAATACTCAAAATTTACCCTTCTATACAAGGGAAACTCATGTTACTCCAGTGGAACATGTTCTCGACATAGCCAACATTTGTGTAGTACATAATATCACGTATAACAATGTTGCAGTTAGACTTCTCGCTACTTATTTCAAGGGAAAATCACTTCAATTCTTTCAAGGTTTGAGGGTTGGGACTATTACCACTTCATATAAGTTAGGGGAAAATATTTGCAAGTAGTTCGAAGACAAGAGTGATCACATGTCACTCTTGGAATAGCTAACTACTATAAAGCAAGCTCCCTAAGAATACATGAGTGATTTCAATTTTCGGTTCCAAAAGATTTGGAATAGGATTCTGACACTCATAAAACCTTCTCCAAACAATGCATTCTTGTATTACTTATGGGATTTGAATAATGATATAGATGTGATGATCCATTCTAAGGGAGGGATTATATTATCATATGCCTACGAGGTTGCCATAAGAGTTGATAATTCCTTGATCCAAACTAGGAAGATAGCACCACGATCACCAATGTCATTATCTCCTAATACTTAAGAGTACTATTTCCCCCATTCCAGCAGCTTCCGGAAGCTAGCTCAGTCATCCCCTTCCTCTTCAAATGACCTATTTGAATTTAAGTCATTACTTTATGAACTTTTGGGAACAATCTCATTGCACTCAAAAGGAAACAAAGTCAATACAATCACCCATATCAGCCACAAAAGAAGCAATACCAAGTGAATAGTCCTCCCTTTCAAGGAAATAATCAACCTCCAAACCAAGTTATAGGTCAAGCTACGAATGTCAGGCCTCTAAATATCAGGAATCCCCTCGCTGCTAGTTATTCTAAAGCTATTGTACCTGTCCAAAATAATCTAGTTCAAGATTAAGAATGGTGATATCCTTATTCTATACCTCAAAATGAAAACTTTTTTCTAATGGAGTTATTATCCAAGCCCTTATGGTTTAAAGCATATCTACCCCTTTGGAGCTAACAAAGAAATCACCTACATAGGAAATAACAGATCAGCCACAGGCATCCAAAGAAACCACTTTGTTGAATTGGCAACTAGAATATTTTTGTGGGGTGAATATAAATGCTTCATCCGTAGCATAAAATAATCCTTCCAAGAAAATGGTGATGCAAATCCAATCTTCCAAAGTTGACCAAGCATCTACTTCACAACCTCGGTCACCAAAGACCATTTGATAAGGATGCAAGAAAGAGACAACCAGAAATAATCGCTAGTTAAGCCGCAAGGAAGGAAGGTTCTTCGGTGTCATGATACCCAATAAGTGTTTTCGAAAGAGGACTCCAATTCCCAAAGAAGTTTCAATAAAGTAGGAGAAATTCCATTTAGTATTATAGAACAAATGAGAAGACTAACTTGATCATTACTATGTGGGATGCACTCTCGATTCCTTCTCAAATAAATTTGTTGCTAGAGGCTTTGAACAGCTTTTGGTATAATCGATGATCATCGGGTCGTGGAGTAGCATTTGTAAAATTTTATGCCAACCAGAAGGGAAAAGTATTCCTAAGGCCAACAGACCACCTCTGTTCTATGTTTTCATCATCATTGGTGATCATTTGGTGCACAATTACATGATTGATTCTTGTGTCAGTAGTTTTGTCATGCCCAAGTAGATTGCAGACATGTTGGGAATACAAGTATACTCTAATATCTAGGGGAGTTGTTCGGTTAGATGGTATAATAGTTTAGATAGTTGGAGTCATCAAAGAACTCCATCTTACCATCCATGTGTACCCCAACTTGTTAATCACACAAGACCTATTAGTTATCAATCTTATTCCTCTCTTCGCCATCTTCCTATCATGAGATTCCATTGCCAATATGGGTGGTTACCTATCCTCGATTAGTCACATATGATTCTTAGAACTCGAGACATGATGAAGGTGACTATAAGATCAAAACCAATTTTCCATAATCAAGTGGAACCCTAGACTACTAGTCCCATAAATGGTAATTATGCCATTGGTGACCCAGAAGAAGAAGATGTTGATCATGAACCAACTAATCTTGTAGAGGAAGTTCCTGATATGGTGCTAGATGAGGTAAGTGTAGATCATAAATACAATCCCTACGATGATTTATTAGTGAAGGAAGAATCTGGTTTTCTACTTTTGGAAGAAACTGGATTGGGTACATACTGCATTCACGAAGAAGGTATGATCATACCACAATTGGTCAAAACCACAAATAGTTTTGAAGGACTGTGGTAATTGTTTTTTTGATGGCTCGAGGAGTAAAAATGGATCCGATGTTAGGGTTATGTTGATTTCTCCAGAGGGAGATAAATACTTCTCATCTTTTTGGTTTAAATTTAGTTACACTAAAAACTTCGCTGAATATAAGGCCCTCATACAAGGAATTCAAGTAGCTCAAAAGAAAGGAATCAAGGCTTTCACCATCTTTGGATACAGTGAGCTGGTTTTGCACCAATTGATGACATTCAGTGCATCAAAAAATGATCTCTTAAGATCATACAAGAATCGAGTCTGGGATTTGATTGAAGATTTAGAAGCTTTTGGGATCCATGTTGTTCCTAGAAAATAAAACCAAGATGTTGATAGGCTTGCTACAATTGGTTCACAATACGACATATTGGTCGATATCAAAAAGGAAGGAAAGTAATATATCAAAATAATGGTTTGACCCATAGTCCTCTATAATGTAAGTAGCTAGTAATTGTTCGATAGTGACCAATAAATTGTCTTGTTTTTACAAGTAGAGGTGGAGTTTTCTGCGAAAATTCAAGCTAAGTTTCATAAAGCATACGGTGATCAAAGCATAAGGATTAGTTACTCTGGAATCCATATTCAATTCAAATGATCAAGCCGTAAAAATAGAACTTGAACATGGTGGCCAAAGAAGATGATTTTGAAGAGGTTAAAGTGGCTAGTGAAAAATTTCAGAAGATTGGTAAAGTATGTACTTCCGAAGAAAAGGAAACTTTCATCAAATTGTGTCAATATTATCATGAAATTTTTTCATGGATCTACTTTGGGAAGTGCTTGGTTTTGATCTAAGGATAGCCAACACTCTAATTAACTAGACCCTCATGTCCAAGCCGCCGATTCGCAGAAAAATGAAGCCGATTAATCCCAAAATCAAACCACTAATGAGAAAGGAGCTAGAAAAATCATAGAGGAATGTATAATTTTTCCTATTAAGCATTTAGCTTGGGTGGCCAATCTGGTTCTTGTTCAAAAGAAAAATGAAGTAATTCAGTTGTGTGGGATTTCGAGATCTGAACCATGCCTCATTGAAATATCATTATCCTCTCCCATCAATGGAGTAAAGTCTTCAACAAAGAGTAGCACGAGCTCGAGTTTTTCTTTGCTCGATGGTTATTCAAGGTATAATCAAATTCTAGTTTAATAATCTGATCAATTTAAAATGGCCTTCACCACCAAGTGGGGTATGTAATCATACAAAAAAATGCCATTCGGATTGTGCAATGTTGGGGATACTTTTCAAAGAGCCATGGACATGGAATTTAAAGCACTAATCAATTATATCATTTTGGTTTACCTAGATGATATAACTATATACTCTAAGAATGCAGGTGATCATATCATACATTTGAGAGAATTTTTCTGAAGGTGTAGGGAATTCGGGGTTTCACTCAACCATAAATAGTGTATTTTTGTAGTGCACAAGGGAAAGCTATTGGGACATGTTGTTTCAGTGGAAGGACTATCAATCAATCTATCCAAGATTCTCTCAATTTTATCTCTCTCCCTCCTAAGTCATAAAAAGGTACTTCAAATTTTTCTAGGCACCATAACTTTCATGCGAAGATTCATTCCCCAATTCGCATAATTGGCTAAACCACTGAGAGTTATGCTAAAGAAAAATATGCCTTTCTCATGGACAATTGAAGGGAAAGAGAGTTTTGAAGCCATCAAAATGGCCATTTCTCATACTCCAACACTAGTGAACCCCATGTTTAATAAAAATTTCATCCTCTATACTTTTGTAGGTCAAGAGAGCATTTAAGGAATCCTTGCTTAGAAAAATTATGATCTGATGGAGCATCCAATTACTTTTTTCAGTCAATCCCTTAAAGGCTATGAACTCAAGTATTCATTTTTTGAAAAACAAGTCTTTACAGTTATTCAAGCTCTGAAGGAATTCAAGCACATGTTCTCCAACAACAAAATTCACCTGATGGTATCTCATCCTAGTGTCAAGGACTTTTTGTTGAACAAAGAGATGAATGAAAAGTGTGCTAGATGGATCAAAAAGGTGATGGAATATGATGTACACATCAAAGTTACTAAACTTGTCAGGGGTAAAGGTTTATGTCAATATCTTGCTACAGAAATGGAATCTAAATGTGATGAAGATGATGATCTTTTCAATACTTATGAAAGTGAGGATCAAGCTGATTGGTTATCCAAGATGTAGAATTTCCTTTTCTTGGGAGTATATCCTATGAACATGGATAAAATTCAAAGATGGACCTTCCATATTCAGTCTGTTTCATATGTCTTGGTGGATAATGTTCTCTTTCGAAAGGATTTGAATGTTGTTCTCCTTCGCTGTGTGAGACCAGAATAGGTAAGTAAGATATTAGAAGAGTTTCACAATGGCCTATCTGGAGGACATTTCTCTATGTGAACAACTTATACCAAGATCATGAAAGTCAGTTACTATTGGATAGATTTGTTCAAAGATTCCCATATCTCGGGTGAAGAGATGTAAGGAATGTGCCCTTTTTACAGAAAATAGAAGTTGACATCTCTTCCACTACACCCAATTCTAGTGGATCAACATTTCAGTCAATGGGGGTTGGATTTCATCGGAATGATTAATCCTCCATATAGTGATGAACATAAATGGGTTATTACCATAAGGGACTACTTTACTTGATGGAAAAAGGCAATAACATTGAAAGAAAGTAATGAGAAGGTAGTTCTCGATTTCTTAGAAGGTATAATGACAAGGTTTAGGGTTTCGTTTACAGATTTCAAAAAATGCAATGGCTTTTCTTGGTCTAAATTTGAGTGAGTGGGTTGTTAAGAATGGTTTCTACCTTAAGAACTTGTCCAATTACTATCCACAAGGAAATGGATTGGCTGAGTCCATAAACAAGAACCTCATAATAATTATCAAATGCATGATGGAGACTAGTAGGAGGATTTGGCATACATAACTTAAGACTACCTTATGGGCATATTGAATCACACCCAAAAGGGCCATCGGGAATTATCCTTTCATGCTTTTATATGAAAGGGAAGAAAAACTTCCACTCTCCTTGGAGTTACCTTCTTTAGAGTTATCACATCAGCTGGAGGTTATGGAAAATGATTCATTGACCATAAGGTTTGTTGAACTCATGAATCGCAAGAAGTACGAAACAGGCTATGAAGACTTTGGAGCAACATCAAGCTTAGGTTAAGAAATATTTTGACAAGAAAGCATCCGACATGAATTTTAAAGAGGGAGATTTAGTTCTCAAATGGGATGATGATAGAGCCAAACTAGGAAAACACACCAAGTTTGATGCTCTCTGGATTGGGGCATACATCATCACAAGTTGTAAAGAGGTGAATTATTGTTTTCTTTCCAAGCTCAATAGAGAAGAAATTCCCATTCATGTGAATGGGATACATCTCAAAACTTGCTTTTGAGAACATTCCACCCCTTGTACAGTGTTATTTTTTGAATTTCCTCCAAGTTCTTTGCACATTCCATGTTTTTTTTTTCTTTATTTTCTTTTGTTTGTGCTCTGAATGTAGTTCTCTTCAGGACACTTTTTGCCCAATGGTTTTGTATAAGGTAATTGGTCTAAAATCTTAATATGAAAGAATTCCCTGAGGTCACAAAAATGTTAAGATTTAAATTTACCTTGAAAATTTTTAAAGTTGATACAAAATTTCTTCTAAAAATATTTCTCCTAGAAGTGTTTTTGAACTATCTTGAAGTTCTTTGAAGTTCCAAACTCAAAGCCCGAAAGTCTGAAATTTTGGAACTTCATATTTTTGGGATTTGGAATCCTCCTGTGGAATTTTTACAATTTCAATTTGGACTTCCGAAACCTGAAACTCAAGTTTTGAAATTACAAAACTTCGGACTTAAGGTATCGTAGTCTTCTCACCTTTTTGGTAAATTTTGACTTGGAGTTCTAAATTCCAAAAGTCTAAAGTTTTGAAATTATGGAACTTTATACTTTTGAGTTACTGATTCTCCTACCTTCATTTTGATATCTTCGCCTTTAGACTTACAAATTCCAAAACTCTGAAGTTCCAAAATTTTGGAACTTGAGACTTCTGGGTTTCGTAGTCTTCCATCATCTTTTCATAAAATTTATCTCTGGAGTCCCGAAAGTCCAAAACTTTGAAGTTCCAAAATTTTGGAACTTTGGGTTTTTGGGTTTCAGAATTCGGGTTTCTATGGGTATTTAATTCTCACCAACCTCCCCACTTGTCGATTTTGGGCATTAATTTCAGATTTTTCTATATATACTCATATTTTTATTGGTCATTTTCACCTGACTTTTTATCTCTGACATCCTGATTTTTACCTGACTCTTTGTACTTTTGAGGTGTCATTTTCAAGCTAACTTTGTTTGGGTTATTTCTTCTTGGTTTATGATTATTTTGGGTTTTTCTTCTTTTTTTATTTTCTTTGGATTTTCCTTTTTCTTATTTGGAATTGGAACCCTCATCATCCACCATGTTTTCCTTAAAAATGTTGCCTCATCTTCACAATCAAAAATTCAATATGTACAGCATCTAATCTAAATTGCATGTTAATTTCATCCATATCTCTATAAGGGTTTGATTTTCATTCCTTGCTCAAAGAAAATTCGTAGTTCACATATTGCCTTTTCGGAGGTTTGATGTTTCGTGTTTTGGAGGTCTTCCTTTTCGAGATTACATTTTCGAATTTCGAACTTACACTTTCAAACTTTTGGAACTTAGATTTTCGAGTTCCGAGGTATGTCTTTTTGGTTTTAGGAGGTCTATCTTTTTGTGTTTTCGGAGGTTTGTTCTTTAGAGTTTAAATCCTTTCAAACTTTCAGACTTTGTCATTTCAGGGTTTTTATAGTTTTTGCTACAAATTTCCAAAATCTCTTTTTGGATTCCGAAATCTGAATTTGATGTCAACCTCTTCCTCAAAAGGCAAAGAAAAGATGAAATATACATTTTTAGGAGTTTCTCCTCATTCATGTATTTCTTAATACTTACAAAATATTGGAGATACCCATCTTCGGCAAATAGATTTCCCAAACTTCTGGGCAAGGTTGAGAGCTCCTAACAAGAAGTCTTGGATGTAGGCTATATATGACAATGGACTTGCTCTTGCTACCAGTTTTCCTACATCTAAGCATTTTCCGAATTTTTCTTGGCCACCGTAACCCATTTTGATGAAGATTCTAGAATGGTTAGGAATGATGACAGAAAGGTCATAATTCAGTTGGACTATGATTTCTTCAAATTTTTGTTCAAACTCCTAGATATTAAGGATTATGCCACAATTTCACCCAAAGCTGCAATTGAACATTTGAAAAAGGAAACCAAATTGTGTGTGAGGGTCATGATGAAGAGCTACTTGGCCAAGAGTGTCACCAAGTTTCCTAAGATAATGTTTCGGTTGGATTTTATCCAAGAAGTGAATGATCTCATCGTGTTGTTGAGTAGAGTTTCAGGTCTTGCTTCTATAAAAGAGTTTTAGGAATGGATGTTCCTGTACATTTCCACTATAAAAAGAACAAAGAATTCATACAATGGGGAGAGCATATCAATAGCTCTATCTATTTTCAATTAAGTAAAGTATTTTCTTCCAAGAACTTTTACATGACCTCTTTCTTGGTCTATGTTACAACCACCATGGGAGAATTTAATGGTTTAAATACCAAAGGTGTTAGAAGTACATCTCATATTTTTATTTTTATCCTTGACTCACTATGGATGAGGGAAGCACTTTAGAGTAGGTATTTACCTTAGCTCATGTTCACCTAGGTACATTATTTACCTTTATTGTATTTATTCTCGCCCACTTATATGTGTGGATGTTAATTTTATCTTATTTAGATATTCGTAGATATTATCTAGTTGTTAGGTATAGTTATTTCCTTTATTTATGGCTTGATCTATGACCTTGACTTGTTTTTAGATTGTTATTCCTTGCCTATATAAGCAAGGCCCATTCTCATTGTATTTCATTGAGTTCCATAATAATATATGATCTTCTTTGCTCATTTGTTTGCAAAGGTTTATGTAAAGTTATTCTCGCGAGTTAATTTTATCTTATTGATTGTGGTGTTTGATTAGCATCTGTGTTTTTGGCTTGGTACGATTTGGTTATCGCTCCTTTTATGGTGTCGAGCAGGAGATTGCTATTGACATCCTTCTCGTAAGTTTTATTTTATAAATAAATTCTTTGTATAATCATATATTTGAGATTTGGTCGTATTCTTTGTATAGATCAAGGAAAGAACTATACCTAATAACTAGATAATCTCTCCTAATATCTAAATAAGATTAAATAAATATCCACACACATAAGTGGGTGAGGATAAATACAATAAAGGTAAATAAAGTACCTAGGTGAATAGGAGTTAAGGTAAATACCTACTCTAACACCCCCTCAAGTGAAGCTAGGGGCCAAAATAGAAGTGGCATGTCCATAGTATGAGTCCTGAAACAAGTCTTGATGAGGTATTCATGTACAATAATTGGGAAAAAGGACACCACAAGGTACCCAAAACTAGTAATAACAAAGTAAAGAGAGAAAAAAGCTGCAAGGCATCCCAAGAAGCTCACTCAAAAATGTATGTATAATGTGAAGAATTTTGGTGTGTACTATGGTTTGAATCCATTGCTCAATCACAAAACTAAAAAAATTGACATTGGGCTTCACCATAATAGCTCCATACAAGGAGACTTTCAACAGAGTGATGTCGAAAGTGCAAGAAAAAAACCAAACATAATTCTATCAACTATTGCGAATAAGTGTGCCATGATCCAAGAACAATAACCAAAGAAAAAAGAAAAGGACACAAAATCTAGAGTGTCATGATCCAAGAAAAGCCAAGAAAAAAAGGCAAGGAAACAAAACCCGAAGAAGTAGGATCAGCACCACACCCTCCCATACTACTGAATGGGTGGAGTGACGCCATAGATCTATATGAGTTTCCCAAAATCAAATACTCAAACACTAAAAAAATAACACTAGGATTCACCAGAATAGCTCCCCCACAAGAGAGACTATCAACATGCCAAAAGTGTCAAAAATACAAATACAAAATCTCTCAACAAACAAGAGAGATACACTACACCTGCTTAAGAAAAATGCTCAAAATAAGGAGCGTTACAATGCAGAAGGTATAAAAAGTGGAGCAAGAGGCCAAATGGTGGAGGAGCCATGCCTATAGAGTCCTCTCAATGAATGCCTATTTCGCTTCCACGATTAATAAGATATCCAACCCAAATCAACACAGATGGATGAAGAAGATGCTTGCATATGACTCTGGTGTAAAATGCACAATAGGTGCATGTAAAAGAACATCGAGATGTGTGTCGGGTTGATCATGTCTGAAAACTAAAATCTCACTTTTCTCAAGCCCGAGTGAAGGTACAGAATCATGTGTTGCTCACAACCCTTAGAAAGAGGCAAGTGAACAAAAATAGGAGCTCTGTTAATGCGTGATCCCAATGAAGTATGTGCTTGAAAACCAATGTCATAGGGAAATAATACCTGTGAATAGATAGTTTCTTCTGTGGCCTTCAATATGTCTTATATAGATAGTTTCTTCTACGGCCTTCAAGATGTCTTGTACGGATAGTTCTTCTGAAATTTCCATAGACTCTTTTTAATCTTTATTCGAGGAATCTTCTTGTTGTGCCTCTAGGAGATGGTTAAAAATATGATCCATACGGGCCCATGATTCATCTAAAACATTCTCATTCATCTCTTTCATGATTTACATTGCCGAAGATTCACTTTCTTGCATACATGGGCATACTTGATTCATGACACCTATTGACAAGGAGAATATGTCCAAGCTTCGAGGGAATGGTGCTCCTTCAAGCTTGAAATCCATATCATCTTCTCCTTGGTAAGAAGTAGAGAACTGTGTTGGGGCAGCAGTATGAGAAGAATTTTCAGCTACATCTTGATCATCCATTATTAAATCCTCTTGCTCAGGTGAAAGATGAAAGGCTATGTTTTCACCATGATGATGATTCTTCTCCTTGAGTGAGTAGAGGTTGTGTTTAAATTTCTCATTCTCCTTGGATTTGAAAATAAAGTGGGCTTCTTCTATTTAATCATCCATGATTACATCGGGGAGAGAGTTTGATTCTTTGACTTCCTTCATTTTTTCATGCAACATTTTTACATCACTTGAGGAATCAGGAGGATTATCTGTGACCATATTGAATTCATCATTTTTGGGCAATGATGTTGGCTGAGTTTCTTGCACTTCTTCACATCTCTCCATTTCATCATCAATTGAAAGATAAAAAATTGAAAAGAGATCATCCATGCTTACTTTGAATTGACCATCTTCTTCATCATTGGTGGAGTCTTTGGAGAGCATTAGATCATCCATTATGCAACAAGGATCTTCCTTTATTGAATATATTATTCCCCCATTGGGTGTGACTTGAGCCAAATGGAATTGCTGAATGGTGATCCTATCTTTGTCTCTTCAACTTCTTTCTCCATGATGTTGCTTTGGATTTCATTGGGAGATTCCATGACAAGATCTTCTTTAGAAGCATCCAAGAATCTTTCGGGAATGAAAACCTCATAGTACGGGCAGCAATCTGAGTCTTCTTCCATAGGGTGCATCTCATCTTCTTCCTCCATTTGATGCAGAGTTTCAAAATGTTCATATCTTCTCTGTAGAGCTAAAGCATACCTCCAAATTTCATCAAAGACTTCGGGGTCAAAATTTCCTTTTATTATGCTCTCAAGTATTTCCACATATTCTCTTTTCAACATGTTCATTTCTTCATCACCATATGCAATGAATTCATCTAGAGAATGGTGGAAGAAGGACAAAGTTCTCAATTTTGTAGTGAGTTGTGTGAGATTGCAAAAATATTCTTCAGTGGATCTTGCACCATCCTGTCTTTCGTCATCTTCTTGAATGCTGATTTTATCTTCATCGGAAGGCTCAAGGATAGGATTTTCTTCAGCGGCATTCAAGAACCTTTCGGGTATGAAAACCCTATGGTACGAATGATCTTCAGGGTTTTCCTCTATAGGATAATTATCCTCTTCTTCTTTCTCGCTATGGGTTGCTTCAAGTTTCTCATTCATCTCTTGCAAGAATTTGGCATATTCTCAAGCTTCACACCTTATCTTATGTCTCCTTTGAATCCATTCTTCTTCATCAATGATAGGTTCTTTCTTCTTTCCTTTGTCAACACTAGTTTGGAACCATGGTTGATCAATGATCTTCTTTTCCAGGAAGACATCTTCTTCTTCTTCACTGTCACTCATTGGTACTTCACTCCAATCTAGAAATTTCTTCATGATGTGGGAAATGAACATGACAGGGGTTCATTCCTTGATAGAGTCTCCTTAAAAATGATTTTCCTTTGAAATCTGATTTTGTTTCTTATTTTAAGACCTTGCGGTCGTATATTGGGTGCAGATGTTGCTAAATATGCCCCACGGTGGGCGCTAAAAACTGTTGGTGAGAAAATTTGTCGAGTGGACAAACTTGTGGATTTCTTGCCAATACTCTAGGAATCTAATTCCCTCTACTTAACTGGTGCAACTTCCATATATGCATAACCTAGAAAATGTGGATTGTTTGGGTGGCCTTTTGACCGGGATCCAACAAGGGCACTCCACTGACCCTATGGAAAAGCTAGCAATATCTTGCTAGGGAAGACTTTGTTTGAAGAGCAGGAAAGGGGAGTGAGAAAAGAGGTAGGAGAACTAATGTTGCAGGTAGAAAATCATATTCCTGCACACACACTAGTTAGAAACTTCAACACATGCATTTATGGGAAGAAACAACTTTGCGAATAGCAACAAGACCAAATAGAATTCACTTTGATCACCAAGTATCAAGAAACCCCTTAGTCAAATAAATCTAGAAACTCCTTCTTCTTGTATGCTTTCCTCCCATCCATTCAATGATATTCCCTTCTAACCTATATTTTCAATCTCATGATATGAAATATCATCTAGAATAGAAGAAATTGTTAGAGTAGTTATAGTTGAAGGATCAGTGGTTGGAGTGGGTTGTGTTACTTTTCTCAACAAAGCAGTGAGCTATTCAACCTTTGCTTTCAGTTCATCCTTAGAAGCTTTATCTTTATCATATTTCTCCAAAAAATTTCCAAGAGCCATTTGCACATCTTGTTTGGCACCTTCATGTGTTTCCTTACATAGTGAAAATATGAAAATTTTATAATCTGCCACCGTAATAGTTTCTTTAGTCTTTCCCTCAACGAGATTAGAAATTTCCATGACTCTCTCTCCTTATTTGTTCATAGATAGGATGGAAAGGATCTTTGGAAATTTTCCATGTCTCCTCGGATTAGGTTCTAACACACTTAGATATATTACATCTACCAGAGGCACCTTCTTATTCTGCTTCAAAGTTTGGTGATACAACCATTCTAGTATAGAAGATGCTGGTGGAGATGACATGACTAATTCAATACATGGAGCACTAGATAAAACAATGGAATTGGTAAAATTAGTTTGCAATGAAGTGGAGGTTGTAATGATAGATGGGGTAGATGTAATAGCATCCATAGGAGTCGATACAATGAGGTTAGAAGTTGGAATGGGTCGAATGAAAGCGACAGTGAGTGAAGTGGAAGCTAGAGACCCAATCATTTCTCCTACTGAGATGACAAGAAGGGATGAAAATAATTGGGCCATGGATGGGGATGGAAAATAAGAAATGAGTGTAGAAGCGGAAGGTAGTGATGAAGGAAGTGATAATGGCAAAGAAGGAGGGGGTGACATATTTTTGATACAACTAGAGAGTCAATAACCTTGATAACTTCTGATACTGGTATTATAGGGGAAACAAATTTGGAAGTAGGAGCCTTAGAAAGAGAGGAAATTCAAACAACAAATGAAATCTTCTTAGGGATTATATTGGCCCTTTGGGTAGACATTTTTCCTTTTATGGGTGTAGGAAGACTCATTGTTGGTTGGGCTTCTATTTTTATAGATTGATCCAACCCTTTGGGTGAAATTCCCAAGGTAGCCAACCAATTATATGTTCTTTACAAAATGGGCCCCACCCTTTCCTTAGTATTGCAACTTTCCTCTACATACCAATCAATCCATGGAAATGGTTGATTAGTGATATTGTTATCCTTGTATACTAAATCCAATACTTCTTCCTCATCCTCCATCTCCTTTGGAATCTCTGCAATACCAAACTATCTAACCTCATCTAAAGTCAACCTTTTGTAATCTCATTTCTGGATAATGAAATCATCCCGACAGTGAATCTAAATATCCTCCAGCTGAGGCACATGAGAACTGGATAAACCTATTTCACTGAACTTACCCCAATAAGAAAAAAATTTCATGGGTGAAAGGTTCATAAAGTCACTTCAGACATTTCTACATCCACATTCTTTGCTTTATAAATGCTAGCACAAGTATATTGGCTAATTGAAATGGGAAACTGAACTCCCGCCTTATGCCGTTTGTTATAGATTTTGTGATAATCCAACAATTACTGAACCAACTCTAGCAAAACCCATTTGTCAGTAGGGCATCTTGGCAACTTGTTGAGAGCACCCACAAAACCAAGAATTTTGATGTATGTAAATGTAGGAAACTGAAGATAAATGGCTCCCCACTCTCGTAATTTCTCAAAATCCTCATCCAAAATCCTTTGATTATACAAATCCTTGCTAAAATAATAAAGAAGAACAATGAAGAAGGCATCATTGACTCTATAAAAATGTTTTATTTAAAAGGAGTGATAACTAGATCATACTAACCCAAGAACACATATGTTAATTTAACACCACGATTAATAAGATGAAAGTAATTCACCAAAATAACTTTTAAAAACCTTTGCAAACAAATGAGCAACAATATCATATATTATTATGGAACTCAATGAAATATAATAAGAATGGGCCTTGCTTATATAGGCCAAGAATAACAATCTAAGAACCGAGTCAAGGTCATAGATCAAGCCACAAATCAATGAAATAACTATTCATCAAAGAACTAGTTAAGACCATAGATTTAGGAGAGAACCAGGACATCAAGGATCTAGTCAATACCATAAATCAAGGAATGAACTATACCTAACAACTAGATAATATATTCTAATATCTAAAAATGATAAAAGAAATAAAGGTAAATAACTAGTGGGTGAGGATAAATACAATAAAGGTAAATAATGTACCTAGGTGAACATGAGCTAAGGTAAATACCTACTCTTACGCCCTACTCAAGTGAAACTAGGGGCCAAAATAGAAGTGGCATGTCCATAGTATGAGTCCCGACAACTAGGCTTGATGAGGTACTCATGTACAATAACTGGGAGAAAATGAAGCCACAAGGTACCCAAAACTAGTAACGAAACATAAAGAGAGTAAAAACCCACCGTAACGCATCCCAAGAAGCTCGGATTAAAAAATTATATAATGTTTGAAGAGATTTGGTGTGCACTATGGTCTAAATCCACTACTTGATAAAAAAACTCAAAAACAAATGACACCGAGCTTCACCAGAATAGATCCATACAAGGAGATCATCAATGGAGTGATGTCGAAAGTGTTAGAAACACCAAACATAATTTGATCAACTACTGCAAATAGGTGTGCCACTATCCATGAACAATAACCAAAGCAATAAGGTAAGGACACAAAATATAGAGTTTCATGATCCAAGAAAATTCAAGGTAACAAGGCAAGGACACAAAACCCAAAGAAGTAGGATCAACACCACACCCTACCATACTACTTGAATGAGTGGAGTGGCACCACGAGATCTGGTTATCATTCCTTTTATGGTATCGAGTAGGAGATTGCTATTGACATCTATCTGTAAGGTTTATTTTGCAAATAAATTCTTTCTATATTCATATATTTGGGATTTGGTCATATTTTGTTATTGCGTGAGGTTTTATGCGAAGGTTTTTTGTTGCGGAGAAATGACTTGTTCACCTCGGGATCTGTGCTAGTAAGAAATGAATGCAAGAAAGTAGTTACTTTATTTTTTTGAGTTTATCGAGATCTACTATGGGTTTTTTTCTACTTGCCATACAACATTTTCAAATTAGTGGGAGAAGCATTTAGATTATTTCCTTTTTTAGCGAGGGGTCCATGGATTGGTTGTGAGTTATTATTTCAAGAAATACCCATTGAAATCATTAGCCCCTGGTCATATTATATGGTCATATGAGGGTGTTGTCATGTAAATGTGCAACAAGGAAATTGGAAGTTTCAAGCACGATAATTATACCCCTATGCCAAATATTTCATGTTTTATCATTCCTAGGCAACCACGACTCTGTCTAGTCGGTCCAAATTACCTCCCAACAAATGTTATATCATCCCCTAAGTGATTCAAGAAATTCCATTCATTCCCTAGGTGATTTTAGGACTTCATTGAAAATGCATATTTTGGGGAGTCATGGGAAAGGCTATCACCGGCCTTCCCAGGGGGTAGATCTGGTGCCACGTGTCACTCCAGGACCACCGTGGAAAGGGATGTACCTTATTTCCCGAGGTGAGGGACATCATACATTGAAAAATGTGCCCAGCCCCTATGGGGAGTCATTTGGACACCCACATGACCAACTTTCAGCTCCTAGGTGCATTTTTGGAGCATCCATTCCCTGTCGTCGAGATCTGGTGCCACGTGTCAGCTCCAGGACCACTGTGGAAACTGATGTCCCTTATGTCCCTAAGGTGGGGGAAATTATACATGGAAAAATGTTCCCGACCTATGGGAATCATTTGGACACCCACGTGACCGACTTTCAGCTCCCAGGTGCATTTTTCAAGCAAATCCCCACCGTCGGATCAAGGACACATGGCATCACCTTGACCACCATGGAAATTGATGTCCCTTATGTCCCTAAGGTCGGGAAATTAGGGACATAAAAATTTCCCAGCCCATCCATCTAGCAAGTTTTGAATATTCAAATTTGGGACTTAGCCGTTTCTTCCCCCTCATTTCTCCTTCACGGCTTCTCTCCATGCCATGGCCATGTTCTTGCTTGTCCAAACACCCGGTCTGCCATTATTGATCCAAACCAGCTCCATCATGATCACCAAACTACCAACACCATGAAGGCCTTAGAGAAAAATGGAGTGAAATGATGAAGAATGGGGAAAAAATGAAGGTTTTTTGCCAGATAACCATGAAGTCACCAGATCTAAAAATCTTCATATCTCACAAGATACAAGTCAGATCGAGATGTCATATTTTTCAAAATTCCTCATTTTTCAAGGTGATCAAGATGCAACAAACAAGAGGTCAAATGGTGACCAGAGTAATTTTCTCTAACAAAATCCTCTCTTCGTGCACCGGCTCACATTTAGAAGATTTCCCATCATTTCGGCAATGGAAACGAGCTAAAAAATTACACACGAGATCCAAATAAAAACCTATCACAATGTAGTTATTTTCATTGATAACGGAGACAAAAACTAGACCTGTAAATTTCGAGCTCCATTAATGGCCGCCATGGCAGCTCCGTGCCCAAAGCCACTACCAGGTCAAAATTTCAAAATTTATTTCCATGCATTCTAGTGGGAAAACTATGTGAAATTTGAAGGGTGTGATTGTAATGACAAGAAGAGTCCAAAAAATTATGTTACTGTCGCATAAATCGAGTCATCATAAACACCCTTTCTAAAAATAGTAAGTTTTCCTACACATGCTTGCTATTTTTGGTAAGTCTTCATCAAAAGCGGCTATGGAAAGAGCAGTGTGCACTGAAGATATCCAAAAGGTCAGAATGATTATCCAGAGAAGAAAATAGTGAAAATTACCATTTACTAAAAATAGTAAGCCACACTCAAAGAGCAGCTTTGGCACAATGGGACATTCAGAACTTCGTCGCATTAGAGCTTTCCATCACCAAGGATCATCAAACGTCATCCGGGAAACATCTTCTCCTCTTCTCTCTCTTCCCTCTACCCAAATTCCTTTCTTTCTAAATGTTCTAATTCTTCGTTGGGGTTTGCACTTTTTGATATGCCTTTAAGTCACTTAAAAGTGACTTTAGAAATATAATGTAACTTTAAGTCACCTTTATGTTATAAAAAGGGACTTAAAGGTTTCCTAGGAAGTTGAAAAGTTTTAAGTTGTGCGAGGACATATGAAAAGGAATTGGGGGGTAGATGAAGAGTCATATTCTATTCTATAAATTTTAAATCCATTCCCATTTCAAAGGGTTGGCGATTGATCTTGTAAACTCAAGAATGCATTATACCAAGAGAAAGCAAAGGAGATAGCCAATTTTCTTCTCTGTTAGATAAATAAACTTTCATTTATCTAATTTAATCCTTCATATCCCCTAAATCATGTTAATTCTCTTCTAAGCTAGCCTAATAGGCTCATCTCCTTATTAATTAATCACCTTTGATTAATTATATGTACCCCTAATTCCCATGGGTCACTAAATGAAAAATTTAACTCTCCTAAGGTTGACTCAACCCTCTCTAAACCTTCCTTATCCAAAACTAACCCACCTCTCTATTATCCCACATGTAAAGGGATGTAGAGATTCTTTTATCCATTGGGCTATATTGCTATGTACCTTGGGATATGATAATATAATATATATGGGTTAATGGAGATATTGACATGTGGCACACATCCCCTTAGTTATATGTATGGGTTCACATGGGATATGATAATATAATGTATATGGGTTGATGGAGATGCCACAAGGAAGGAGTAACTCCACAATCTCCCAAGATGGGAATCCACTTCGAGGGGGACACCTCCAATATACCTCTACCATGTAGAAGAATCAACTCATACATACATTACCTCCTCATAATAATACTCACATCCTTTAGATAGGATGGGTAACACCTAATCCCAATGTAGGACGACCCATTACCTAATATAATTAATTCCTATGTGAGCCCATATAACTAACTAAGGGGATGTGTGCCACATGTCAGCATCTCCATCAACCCATATACATTATATTATTATATCCCATGTGAGCCCATACATATAACTAAGGGTATGTGTGCCACATGTCGGCATCTCCATCAACCCATATATATTATATTATCACATCCCAAGGTACATAACAACTATATTTTGATTATACTAACAATATTGCCAAATATGAAGCACTCGTTTTAGGTCTTCAAGCCACCATAGCCTTAGACGTCAAATCAATTAATATCTTTGATGAATCTCAACTAGTTGTGAACTACTTTAATGGTATATACCAGTGTCATAATGAGATACTTCAAAAGTATAAGAATCATGTTTACATAATTTTGACTACCTTTGAACATTATGAGCTTTAAACCACCCTGTGTTCCACTAATAAATTTGTAGATACTATGGCTTTTTTGGCTTCTTAAATACCCAATTCTCCCTTCGAGTCAAAAATCTTTGTCACTATACAAAGGTTGCACTCACCCTCTTATCTGATTCGAGACGTCAACCTTGTAGGAAACATTGAAACTAACCCACGTGACCTTTAGTATAAGTAGTTTTTTTACTACCTTTCCCTTTCCATTTTGCCTCTAGATCTTACTCACAATGGAAAATGATCCTTTCTCAAAAGTGTCTCTCATTATGTCATCATGGGTGGTATTCTTTATAAATGTGGTTTTGATGCTATCCTCTTACGATGTCTTATGAGTTCTGAAATTACCTACACCATCAAGGAAGTTCACGACGGAATTTGTGGAGTCACTTCAGTGGTTTAGCTGTTGCTAAGCACATCCTTTGCCCTGATTTTTGTGACTATGTCAAGCATTGTGTGAAGTGTTAGCAATATGCTAATCTTCATCACACCCCTAGTCACACCTTACATGTCGCATGAGACCTTTGGCCTTTCTCTCAATGGGGTTTGGATCTTTTCATAGAGATTAATCCTCATTCTTCCCTACATCATCAATGGATTATTACCACTACTGAATATTACACTAAATGGGTGGAATATGTACCTCTTATTTCTACAAAACCCAAGAAAAATATGTGAATTCATGGATCATCACATCATTTTTCGCTTTGATGTTTCTCACCGCCTTATCACTGATAACAGAAAACAATTCAAAAACAAAACCCTATGGAAAATCTGTGATACCTTTGACATTCAACTCAATTTTTCTTCACCTTACTATCCTCAAAAAATGGCCAAGTGGAATCAACCAACAAAACCTTAAACAAAATTCTTATGAAAGTGGTTGATGATACTGGAAAGGATTGGCATACACACATTCCTTTTTCCTTATGGGCTTATCATACTAGTATTTATACCTCAATTGCTGCCACACATTTCTCTTTGGTCTATGGTATAGAGGTTTTCCGCCTCTCAAATTCCAAATTCCATCTCTTCGTATCTCACTCAAAGATATACTCAACGATGATGATTTTTTCAGGACCATTTGGCACAACTCGAGTTATTAGACAAACGTCGTCTCAATTCTCTCAATCACCTCCAAATATACCAAAATGTATCAAACGTACCCATGATAAACATGTCTAAGAGAAAACCTTCTAGGTCGGTGAACTCGTCCCGAAAGAAAATCAACATGTAAAAAAGAGGAGAAAAGTAAACAAGGAAATTTTTCTCTAATTGGCTTGGACCTTATATCATTACTCATACCTATGGATCGTGTGCTTATCATTTGTCTTCACTCGATAGTAAACCCAAACTCTGAGTCCATCAATGCCTTGCATCTTTAACCATTCTATTGTTGAATCAAGTCCTAGATCACCTTATGTCTATTAAACACTTGTCCCTTGAGCACCATTCACCTTCCACTTACCTATTTTAAGGATCAACGACTAAACAAGACTCATGTGATTACTTGTCACTTTTAGTACCGTGGCTCTACTCATGGCATAATTCTCATGTATACTTTTCATCCTTTTCAGGATGGAATCCCATGATCATTCATTACCTAAAACCTCTCTTTAATAGATAACCTTTGTGTGTTATGGTTTTGTCGGCATAAAAGAAGCCTATACTTCTCTATAGTCTTGTCCATGGCCTAAAATTCAAAAACAAAATTCAAAATCAATATACGGGATTTTCAAATTCAAAAATCCTTGATTCAAAATTCTTACAAAAAGAGGATTCCCTTAAAAGGACATCTATAAATAGACTTCTCCTTGAAGGCCAACTATAAAAAGCTAGCCATACTATACATAGTCTATCACCAAAAGAAGACTAAACTTGTAAGAATAAAATAAAATAAAAATATTTTGAAGCTTCCCAAATCAATCGATTCACAAATACCTCAAGGAGATACTCTACTCATTCCACATAGAATTCCCGCATCGATCAATATATAAAAACAAAATAAAAAAGAAACAATGACGTTTTTGTCATAGACATTCCTATTTTGATCTTGGGTATGTTGCCAAAGAGGCATGCTATCTCACACAAGCTCACGCTAAACCAACTTATTTCACCTCACCGCCTTTCCTTTCTAATTTTTTTCCTATTCAAGGGATGTGCTGTAAAATGTGACATTTTGTGATCATGTGACCTTCTTCACCCTTAGAACAGTCAATCATGCAATGCCTTTAGGGTTTTCTATTCATACGCCATCTTTGGTATGATAGACTCGTAATGGTTCTTATCAATTAGGAAGCTCTTTTGTCTCCTCTTACCATTCACCTTTTTTCTTATTTATTTGATTCTCCTATATAGGACTAGACCTTCGACACCTACATTTTAGGAATTCCTAAATCACCTAAAACTCAACCATGCCTAAATGACCTAAACTCAACCATACCTATTCAACCTAAAATCAACCATGCCTGAAATGACCTAGACTCAACCATGCCTAAATGACCTAGACTCAATCATGCCTAAAACCTACCAACCCATTCCTCTACCTCATCATATTCTTCCCTAGCTTATGGGAGAACTACATCAGCCTGAGACCCCTTTTTCCAGAGCTATGTAGGCCAAATTTCGAGGCGGGGGTCCTTGGGGTTAGCTCAATGCAGTCTTTCCCCTAACCAATTTTCCCCTTTTATATTCACATTATACCTTAGTTGGTTTCCATTTTACATAAAACTGGGAAATTAAACAATCATAAAAACATACATACCTACCATTTTATAACATCACCATATCATACATCAATCATTTCACATTTCCATGATATCAAATATTTGGACATTTACACCACAACATACATATACATCATCATTTATTTTCCATAATAACAATAACTTGGAAATTAAATCAAACACAATCACCTATAATCCATCATGCCTAAAATTACCTTGACTCCACCATGCCTAAATGACCTAACACTCCATCATGCCTACATGACCTTGACTCAATCATACCTAATTCAACTAGTTTCCATTTTACACAATAAAAATGGAAATTAAAAACGAGTACATCCATCTATTCAACATCATCAACTATATAAATGGGAGAGTCTGTGTATCAATACATATATATAATAAATATTAGTATCTCAAAACATCTCATGTACAATCTAACATATTTGGCATGCAGGTTGATATATATATCGAAAATCACACACTATAACATATGGATATCAATCATCACCCCACCTAATACCCTTCTATCTAGTCTTACATGTCTCCTCCTCCTGGCCCTTTACCAAGCCCAATCTCTCGAGCACTCGTAACCTCACCATGACCCTTTCCTTTGGGTCGATGATTGCTTGTGCTACTAGAATTGTGAGTCCTAGATCTCATCCGGTCATTAGGAGCCTGCTGGGCTCTGTACTCGACATATGAAGGTGCATCAATCAACGCGGTGGCTAGATGATCCTGATAGTAGCGAGACATGTTCGGTCATCTTTGAACCTCGTCATCGACATAGTCTAGGGTGGTGCCATCAGCTTGATTTCTCCCTATGAACTCTTCTCGACCAAAAGTGTTTCATATCTTGGTGTAGGTACATATACTATGGGACCCTATCCCTATGCTTATGCTAGTACACGAGCACTCTCTCGTGCTACCTTCCCGGTCTCTCGAGCACTCATAACCTCACAATGGAACTGTCCTTTTGGTTTATGATCCCCTGTGCTACTAGAATTGTGAGTCTTGGATCTTGTCCACTCACTGGCTGCCTGTTGGGATCAATACTCGACATATGAGGGCACATCAATCTCTGTGGTGAATAGATTATCATGATAGTAGTGAGCCTCATTCAGGGCATACCTAAACCTTACCATCAATATAGTTTGGGGTGGTTCCATCAGCTAACTAATCCTTGTGAGCTCTACCCAACCAAAAGTGTCCCATGTCTTAGTGTAGGTGCTTGTACTATGGGACCTTGTCCCTGTGCTTACACTAGTACCTGTGTAGGTACTTGGGCCTACAAGGCCACAACCTATTCTTGTGTGGTGGCCAACTCGGCCTATAATCCTATCACTAGTGCTTATATGGTAGATACCTACCATCAATCCCCATCTTTTCCCTATGCAAGAACCTATACATGTGCTACTTGGGCCTGTAGGGCCATCACCTATGCCTGAAAGGTTGTAACCTGTGCCTCTGACCCTATCATCTTTCCCTACAAACTTGTAATCTATGGCTATAGAGTGGCCACCTAACCCTATAATGTATCCCTTTGCACTATGATAATAGCTAAATCAGGCTTCCTTGGCCTTGGCAGCCGCTCGAATCAGTACCTACCACCTACCATTGCATCCAATCAATCGGTGACTCTTGTGTTGTCAATCCGTCTATCTTGTACTTACTCCTCCTACCCTATAGGAACACTCGAATGTGGTGGAGACATGGGTCTCTCCACGTCATCTCTACTGTACTATGGGAAATGTGGGGGCATGTGATATCATAATCTAAACTATCGTCTAACCCTATCCATAGGTATCATCTCACCCCTATATCCATCTCAGTAGATGAAGATCCTCTAACTCCTCAGCCATACCTTTATATGATGGATAGTCAACATATGGCATCCACACAATATCAACTGCCTAAACTCCCTCCAATTGCTGCATGTAGTATGAGACATCATATGTGTCCCTCGCCACCCTTAGCTATCCACCGACCGGTACCCATCGTCTGAAACCAACTCTAAACAAGCCACACTTGAATGAATCCTGTCATGGTAAACCTACTAGGCACACACACATGATGTGATCATATGCCCAACAATGTAATAAATAGGTACATCACATACCAAATATCCTCAATCTCCCATAGGCCCATAGCTCCATATACAATTGAACTAGGAAAGTCGGTGCCCAAGAGAAACGTATCCACTCCTCGATCATGTCATGTAACACACCCATCAATGCTTGCAGAAATCTCCCACCCTTAGAATCTGGAAGAGAAAACATCCCATTGCCACCATCATCAACACCGATAACCTAGTCTCTTACGGATAGGCTGCATACATATCTCCATAAGTGAGACTCGCGTTGTGATACCTCAGCTCGCCCATCGCCTCACCAAATACAACCACTATCGGCTCCACCGATGCCTTTGAAGAAATGGAATATATTGTCTCCCCAATAATAGGAAGTCACAAGATCCTATAAACATCCTCCAAAGTGACGGTCATCTCACTTGTTGGTAAGTGAAAGGTGTTGGTCGTGGAGTCCCATCTATCAATGAGAGTGACCATCAAGCTATGATCTGGGCTATACACTTATAACATCATATTGCACTAAGTTCAACATCATCCATGTACTCGCACTCCTTTGTGGTCACGCTAGGTCATATATGTACTAGTAGGGGTGGTACTTTGTCACTCATCCTTAGCTAATCTCTCACCGACATCATCCAACACGAACTTGTCAAGACTTGACCACCTTAAACAACCTATTACCCACCACACAATACTCAACCACATCAATCATGCCTACCCCATTTACTTAATCCACCTAAAAACCTATTGTCCCTTATCATCATTACCCACTAACTTAGTTCATCTCACCTACTTACCTACCCCACATCACCAAAATAACATTTTACCCTTTTCCCTCTACATAAATCTTCACCTACCCCTTCCTCACCTATTTTACTTTCCTATGTAGCCCTTATTTAACTTATTTACTCTTAATTGTGACCGACATTAGTCAACTTGACCATCATTGATCCTCTTTGACTGGAATCGGTCACCCAGACCTTAACTGATGCCAACCAAAACCCAACAACGTTGGCCAACCCATGACTGATGTCTGTCTCTATTTCAGCCAAAAACTTAAACCCCCATCCCCATTATAAAAAAATTCACAAAAAACAACCTAAAAACCTACTCCCACCCACCCAAACCTATCCTAGCTTCATTACCAACCCTATTTCAGATCCATGGGACCTTCTCCCTCCCTCATTTCATTACACCCAAATTTTACACAAAATTATTTCGACAAACTTTCTTTCAATAAAATAAAGGATTCGGATTGACTCCTACCTCATCTTGATGTCGTCTCTCCATGGTGGCATGTTTGGCCACTACGCCGGTGGTCCACCCGATCCCTCTCCCACCTCTACCATGCCAAAATCAACTCCTCACCTCACAAACAATCGAATCGATCAACTCAATCTTGTGGACCCACCAATTGAATGTCAATCACCCGCTACGTGGCTCACCAACTCAGCTAGACATCTCATATTGTCATTTTCCACTCCTCAACTTCTCCTTTGTCATTTTCTAAAAGTGGAAAGGTTAAAATGAATCCGTTAAAAGTATATTTTTCCTTTTTTAACTACAAATCAAAAATACCAACATCGGTCATGTCGTAATCAGTAGCAAACCGATGTCAGTTAAGATCTAACTAACATCGGTCACCCTAAATAACAATCTGACCCACCCCATGCCCATTTTTCCTAAAAACAATATTTCTCCAACACCTATTACACCCTACCCACAAGGCTACATTACTCGTAGATTTCCTTAACTCGCACTTAGGGACATGTTATTTACCTATACCTCGGCCTTACCTATGCTCTAACCTACATACCTTGACCTGAATCACCTTTTGTGACATTTAAGTTTGTGTACTCGCTTATACCTTGTGATGTTGTTACTGTGTTGTTTAGCCTAATGACCTTACCTTTCCTAATGACGTGATGTTTATCCCGACCATACCTTTGGGGCTATGGAACAAAAACTATTACTGTTCCTACACCGACCTCATTATGCTTCATGACCATATCCTATACCTTTAATACCTAAATTACTTCAACCTCATTTCAATAAACCTATCCCCTGTTGACAACGTAGAGTTTGCAAGATCTTCCATTTGGTACCTTATCACAATCTATACGTGTGTGTGTATTTGATTTCCATTACCCATTACCCAAAAATGACCATACCCTTAAGAACGACCTTCACTTTCATCAATCAACTATTTTTCAAACCACTCCTCGACTACTTTTCCAACCTCATCAGTTTGTAGTTTGAGGGGATCACCTTCACCCTAATTGAGGAAACCTAACCTCTCGCTTATACCTAGAACATTGACTCCCTATTTTTGTTAGCATCTCTTACCAATACAAGCTACACAAAAAAGGGAAAATGTAGACACCGAATTTGGGTTACACTTCCTTGGTCCCCTTCAATTGATTAATATAATATATTTAAACACATCATGACCCCTTCATCCCATATTAATATTAATCCTCACATTATTAATGAATTTAACTATCATAATTAAGTTAATTTCATCCTCACACCTTCACCTCATCATTACACATCACCTTGGACCCATTCCAGGGGCATATAACTCACAATGACTGAGTCATCACTCTTAGCACTAAGTTATCACTCCCAGTGCTGAGTCACCACTTGAACTAACTAACTGAGAATTATCCCTAAACCTAATTGTACTTCTTATATGAACTTCCTACCTTTTCTCACGTGAAATCAACTTCCCTAAGTGGAATCAATCAAAATCATGCCAAAAATAGTAAAGATCTACTTATTTTTGGTAAACCTAGACTTTCCCACCTTAACCGACGTCGGTCACCTAACCACCATTGATTACCTTATATACACTATCAAAAATCTTTACACGGGTTGGTAATTCAGTTATTGGAGCTTGATTACATTCAAGTTTGAATATTTAATCCCTTCTCCATTTAGATGGCAAACACACACAACCACAATGCAAGTCAAGCAACCATTTTCCCTTCCAGAGCATTAGAATATTCACAGGAACGATCTGGGAGTATTTCCATGGCATTGAGCATAAATGTTATTCACAAATCAACTACTGTCCTCCACCTCCCAAGATTTATAGGACATCAAGTAGGTATTGTGATCCTAATCATTTTACTTATTCCTTTTGTAGATCTCTAGTTTCTTTCAATAGTTTATTTTCCTCTGTTTCCTATACATCACCTTCCTCTCGCCAACCCACTATTCAACCATCCAAAGCCTTTTCACCATTATAAACCTCATTCTTAGTATCCTTGAGTCTCTTCAACCATATTATGACCCAAACCATACTATCCCGACTTTTTGTGCAATCATAGAGAGCCTAAAAACCTCGTGTTACAATTTACAATCAAATTGACCCTACCGACGTTGGTCACTTTAACCATCATCGGTCTCTCCTCTCTATCGGTGTCGATCATTAGACCGATATCAGTCATTAGACCAATATCGGTCACTATTTTTTCTGCTAACCTTCACCAAATTTCCCCTAACATCACCTAAACTCCACCCAAACCTTACTAGATACCTTTGTGACCTTACCTAACACCCCTATGACTTGTCCCAACCAAAAACATACCTTTCCCGATGCTAGATTAGTTTAGATTTTAATACTTTGCTTAATCTAGTTTTTTGATAATGTTTTGAGATACCTAAATCAAAGCATTAGCAATAGGACCTTTATTTCTCGTATTTACTTTCATTAATTTGATAAAAATAGTGGCTTGATAGCCACCAGAAGTATCACACTTCCCGAACTAGCAATCGCTAGGCAATCCACCTTTGTCATTTGCTATTTAATATCATCTAGTGGTCTTGATTTGTATTTATAGATATTCCTTCCCAAAGAAAAGGAGTTCTCCATGATCGGCTTGGATAAAGTTAGTAATGCGAGCATTCAACCTTCGACAAACATAATCATAGGTATTCCTCCTTGATCGTTACCTTATCTATTTTCTTGCACAACTTATT
This sequence comes from Taxus wallichiana var. yunnanensis, assembly GCA_018340775.1. Lineage (NCBI taxonomy): Eukaryota > Viridiplantae > Streptophyta > Pinopsida > Cupressales > Taxaceae > Taxus > Taxus wallichiana. Next base: position 799,129,716 of record CM031237.1, on the reverse strand, counting down.
CAAAGTGAAACACAATCTCGGATCAAGATGATTTTTGACAAGAAGGAAAAATCCAACAGCTTCCGGGAAGGAGGTTTAGTTCTAAAATGGGATACGAGACATAGCCAAACTAGGTAAGCACTCAAAATTTTATGTAATATGAAGTGGCCCCTACATCATTTTAAGTTGTAAGAACAACAATGCTTTCCAGTTGTCAAGTTTGGTTGAAGAAGAGTTACATATCCCGTTCTATGGGATCTATCTAAAGCTTTACTACTAAAGTGAAGTTACTACCTTGTAAATAGTAGATCGGTTTTCAACTCCTCTAAGTGCTTTCAACACATTGTCATGTTGGTGGAGTAGTTTCAATATCCCTAAGTGCTTTGCACAATTTTGTTACTTTTGGATGGTATCGTTGCAAAATGTTCATGGAGGTTACAGAAGAAGTATGTGGAGGAGGAGTCCCAAAGTGTTAGGAATTAGTTACATACTTCATAGGAACAAATTTAGAGTAACTAAAATAAGATTTTGGGGGCAACATTCAATGTTCATCCATTCAACACCAACAAATTAGAATTTAGGATCAAAATGACATGTACACAAGATTGGGACACTACTTTGCTTAGTTTCATCATTTATTGTAGGGGAAAGAGGGTGAAATTTTAGGTTCAACAATTTTACACTCACATAAAACCTTATTTAGAAGTTTTTTCTATAATGTGAATGGTCAATTAAAGCATGACATATAAACTTCCAAGTCCAAACAATTCTTCAAGCAGATTCAAGGGTGTGTTCTTCAAGTTTAAGACTATTTTTAAGATTATTAGGCTGACTCCATGCCCAATGGATGCTACAAGGCCATTGATATTTTCAATCCAGTAGCCACATTAACACGTGAGTTGCCAAATTGTTATCCATTCCCCCTAGGAAAATTGGACAACTAAAAAAATTGGACTTGAGCAATGGCAGAGCTTGAATGAAAATATGCAAAACAAGTATTTTTACATATTTTGGGAACTTGAATGGTATTAAGGAATCTTTTTCCCTAGTTCAGTCTTAAAAGAATCATACTTAGCTAAAAACCAAGAAAAAAATGGAAAAATGGGTCATTTTTAGTGTATTACGGAGTTATGCAAGTATGGGAGGAACAAATGAAACATGTTTCTTTAGGCTTCAAGTTCCCTGATTTTATGATTTTCTTGAAATGTAAAGGGCCGAGTGTATTGCAGAAACTGGTATGGAAGTGTGGGCACAAGGGCATTGGGTGGAACAAGTCCTATGGGAATAATAGTTCCTCATAAGGGATTTTGATCCAAATGCAAAGGAAGATAGACTAATGCGGGTTTGTGGGTGTAGATGAAACTCGGAATGAGCTCTATGAGTTCAAGTGTTCCCTCGCACTTCATTTTTATCTCAGTAGATAAAAGGGAGCATGAAGGTGGGAGTGTTGTGCAAAAGACGAAGGCGTCGTAAGAACAAGGTTGGCATGGAGCAAGTTCCGTGGGGACATAACTTCCTCGCATGGGCGTCATGGCCACAACACAAGAAAAAATCCCATTGTGTTGTTGAGAAGGTGAATTTTGGAGGCCCAAATGAAAATATTCTTGAGTTCCCTATATAACCCAAAACCTTGAAATCCTCAAGGATGCTAAGGAGGAAAAGCTACACAAAGGAAAGATGGGAGGGGAAACATTGTAATGTGGAGATGCGAAGTCTCATAGAACATGCGCAGCCCTAGTGCATCAAGTACTAAGTACAATGAATATTTGATCCACCCGTAATAAAGAAAAAGGTAAACAAATATTTAATGCGGATTGTAACAACCTCCGGAGAACCCGTGTTCTGATGAAAATCCTTGGATCTCGCATGGACATAATATTTTCCCCAGGTGTCTAAATTAAATAAATTATATATCAATGGAAAGGTATTTTCATGCTTTTCATCATGGAATTAAAAAAATTGGAGTTAGGTGAGAGTAGGTGGGTAAAAAGGAAGAAAATTTCCTCATCCCTAAAAGATGTAGTCCCATCTAGCTGAGAAATCAAATTTGATATGATTTGGTGCTCTTCCTTCTCCAACAAGCAAAAGATACTAGAGAGATAGATTTGGTAGGTTACCCATGCCCCTTTTAGATTATTGATGCATCTTGTTGGTGGGTGGCTCGCAGAATTTCAGGTTTCTCTCTTCTTTATCTTCCATTTTTCTATATAATGTAAAAAGAGGCTCATTTTTAGTGTTGGACACTCTTGTAATGCTTGTGCATTCTCTTTTTAAGTGTTGCACATGTGTGTATGAGCTGTAGGCCTCATATTTGGGTTTCTCCATGGTGAATCTTGCCTTTCAACTTCATTGTAATGTATTGTGCATCCATATAAATCAATAAAAAAAAAAAAAATTGGCTATTAATCTATCATAACATATATTCTATTGTTATTTATTTCCTTTCATTGCATTTATAGGTATTTTTACATCTTTTGTTCTCCTTGTAGGATCTAAATCTATTGTGCTCCTTGAAAATGGAGGTTTGAAGGTTGTTTTGGACTGTGGCACTCATGTTTTCCCTCTCTTACTCATTTTTCTTCCATTTTACCTCATTTGAGAGTGTATCTCCACACTTTAGTGGTACTATCATCTATGTTAGTGTAAGATTTCCCATTATAATGGATTTCCCTCTCTCCTGGTCCCTTAGATTGAAAGAATAGGGTTAGATAGTTGCACTTCCTTCCTTATGAGTAGATTAGCATTAGGATTAGGAAGAGGAACCAACCTTCTCTATAGGTTTGACTTAAAATTAGGGTCCCACACCTTGAGACAATCCCATGTTACCTAAAAACAATGATTGCTCATCCAAACATGTATGACATATTAGAGGGTGTTTTTTTTTTTTTGATAACAAAGAATAACTTTTAGCATTTCTATTTCATTGGTAAAATGTGTTGAATATGGTATGATGAAAAAATAATCTCACTTCATCCTTAACTCCATGCAAATAATAATATATGAGGGCTCACCATGAGAGCTAAGAAGAATGTGAGATGCATATTTTGAAGAATGTGAATGAGAATGATCAAGTGACAAGAAATTTGATAAGGATTTATTGAAAAACCTACAACCCAACCCAAACTAAAATTTAATTAACCAATTTGAAATGAATTTTTCTTTCAATTTTTAACCAGGCTTAGATTCATAGATGACCCTTTCTAAAAAATTTCGAAGGGCATTATGAAAATATTAGCAAATATTTTGCTAGCGCTTGGAAAGCGACCAAAAAGGAGTGGTTGTTGAAATGAAGGGGATCAGTATGGAGATCACTATGGATTTGGTGGCCAAAGTGATGGGCATCCTGCTTTGTGGGGAGGGAGGTCTACAAACCTAAGAAGGAAGCCTCTGAAGAACTGAATCTTTTCCTTAAAGGTAATGAGAATCTCACCTCCCATTTTTTAGTTACCTTCAAATGTCTCTTCCTAATCCTTATGATGAGGTGGCTCTCACCCTTATTCAATTTTTAACTCTGGAGGGTCATCACAAGTGTATTTATGCCTACCACCTCCCTATGCTAAATCATTTTAGGCGGTACAAGCTTTTAGTTTTCCCTACTTTCTGTTTCGCTCCTTGTGTGCCTCTATTTTGTAGTTCAAAACGAGAAGAATCTCTGTCCCTCTCCATCAAGGATTTATCCTTGCCCTTGTAAAAAGAGTGGCTTTGGATATTGATAAAACTGGATCCCTTACCAAGGCTCTAGAAGCTTATGCGGATGGCACTGCTCGGAATCGAGGATGAGGATTTGAGTGATGACACCGACTCTTAGGATGGGGACTCAGATGATGACCAGGATGGGGTGGAGGTGGTGGCGGCCTAGAATCTTAAGGATTTGAAATCGAAGCAGGTCCCTTATACTTCATCATACACTAAGGGTGAGTCCAATAAATAGGAAGCAGAGACCCTATCAATGTTTAACTGGAACAACAATTTGAGGCTATGGGTCATGTTAGACCTGTAAAAGGGGAAAACCATTTGATAGGATGGTGGTAGATATTGAGGAACTCAAGGGTGATATGCAGCTCACTAGGTGCTCAATTCAGTTTCTGTTTAATGATTGGCATATAATGAAATTGTAGGTGGAGGAAGCAACAAAATGGGCATGGTGGAGAGATTGAGGTTTTAAAGGCCAACTTTGGTTTCATAACCAAAGAGATGGATCATGTTTGGGCTATCCTCCATAGCTACATGGAATGGAGCGTGGTCATGGTGAAATTGACTCTGCAACACCTTCGAGTCAGGGCATCTTGTCAATACCTACTTGTGCCATGAGATAGTCGGGCGGAAGAGAAAGACAACCCCGATGGTTTCGACTTGAGCACATTGGTAGGTAATATTACTGTTTTGGTGAAGGAATGGGCTAAGGTGCTAGAGGGGCTTGAAAAATACTATAAATTATCTGGGGTGGGGTGTTTTGGTGTTTTTACTATCTTTTACTGTGGTCATTACTTTCATCTCTCATTGTTAGTTTCTCTATGTTTTTTGTTGTTGTTTGTTTCACTTCTTGAGCTTCGGAGAGCTCTTATTACTATGAACTGTTGTATTTTTGTATTTTGATGTTGTAGTTGTGTAATTATCTTCTCTCTTGGAGTGGTGTTGGTGTATGGGGTAGGGCCCCCTCAACCCTTTTTACCTCTTATAAAAATAATAATAATTATACCTCTTAAAATATACATCTAAGTCATTTTCTTGGGATTTTTTAGAAGCACTTTTATTTCCTTGTTTGCTTACAACTTATGATTTATTAATGTGACCCCTACATATTTCCTGATGCTACTAGTAAGGAGCATGGGATCACCACCGAGGACAAGAAATAGGTGAGTAAAGGAACTTCCCTCATTTCCCAATCTCATGTTACCAGTAAGAAGCATGGGCTTACCACTAAAGGTTGGTAGGGATGAGAAGTGTAGTTTTTGAAAATGAAAGAAATTTGTGTTTATTGTTCACTTATCTTTTTTTTGACTTGTTAATATGATCCCCACATCTTTCCCCATGCTACTAGTAATAATCATGAGCTCATCATTGAGGACAAGAAATAGGTGAGTAATGACACTTCCCTCATTTCCCAACCTCATGCTACTTGTAAGAATCATGGGCTCATCATTGAAGGTTCGTAGAAATGAGAAGTGTAGTTATTTGTAATGATAGAATTTTTGTTTTTATTTGTTTATTTATTTATTTCTTTTCCTAACTTGACTTTGAGTTGTTCTTTTTGGGAAGAAAAATGTTCCCTAATCTCAACCCCACACAACTAGTAGGATGCGAGGGCTCAACACCAAAGATTGAGATAGGCGAACAAGGGTTCTAGGTGAAATTTTTAGAATGTTTTTGTTATAGAGATATTTTAAAGGAATGATTTATCATCAAGAAGCTTCTAGTTAAAACTATGGGCAAGAAGCACCCAAATTTATAGCAACCGTGGAGAAGAATGAGGATGAAAGTACTTATAAAACAATGTCAAAATTTTTCTCTTGATTGAAAGTGATGATAAAGATTAAACAATTTAAATGTATGAGAGAAAAAAATTGTGAAATAGGTATGATTAGGAGATTTTCCAATGTTTGAAAGTCAAAGAATTAATCTGAATAATAAGTTTTCATTTTACAATTTAAACGATATGATAATGCAAGTAACAAGACAATATGAATGCAACGAAGGAAATTGTGAAAATGCAATAACTATATAGAGAAATGTTGCAGGTGATGTGAGTCAATGGTTTTTCAGACTCCTCACCTTCCAAGGTACAAAAATGATAAGAAGGATTCTTGAAATTTCCATTCGCTTGACAAGGGCCTAATACCTTGGGTTTAAATTTAATCAAACATATAATCCTGGCATAAGACCGTCATTTTGTACAAGGCATTTTTAAACCTCTTTGTCGTGCTCTTGACATGTAATGTTCATATGAATGTGATGAAATTGTTTAATTACGTTCTTGATGTTGGTGCTCAAATTAGTCTCACCCCATTTTCATTGAAATCCCTCAGTTTGCAGCCTCTGTCACATTTTCTATCTCCCCATGTTGGTGCCTGAAAGACTTTGTCCTCCATTTGGTTTCTATGATTAGTCCCTTCTTGGGTCGAGGATCACTTAAAGGTCCAGAATTTTTTTCATTTCTCTGTCCATCTGAAGGAGTCTGTAAATTGGGTGTAAAACTCGGGTTGCTCCTTTCTTTCTATTTTCGTAGTCATGTATTGTTGTCCTTGTCATTTTTGTCCCAAATACCTGAGGAAACAAGATTGGATGTAGCTTGAGGATCATGTTTGAAACTTATAACATCTCCAAATTTTGTCCTTGAAGAAAAATTCATCTCCGGGCTCAAATGGTGGTTTTCTGCATTTTTATGGTTTGATGGTTGAGTTTTCCCCATCAAATTAACATCTTTGCATCAGTGAAAATGTGGCCCTTTTTGGTTGGATGTGACTTGGTGGGGCACTCTAAAAACTCTATGGCTCACTTCAACCAAAAACTTGTCCACATGGAGGGACCGCGCATGTTTGGGGATTGGCCCTTGAGTTTTATTTTGAAGAAGCGCTAGGAGGACACTTGGAGGCTTCCGCTCACTCTACCTTTTTCTTGGACTTTTCAACGATCGAAAGAGACTATCTTGGACCTTAGACACATGGCCCCTTCGTCTAATGTTTAATTTTTTGACAGACTCTACCGGACTGAGACACGTGTTGAGCCCATGCTTGTTGGGGTCTCTACTTTTTAGGACCATCTCAAAATGTACCATTGAGACACGTACTGTGGGGAACTAGAGAAACAGAGCTTTGGGGTTATTTAAGGTTTTTTTCCTTTTGTAAAAGGGATTAAATTTTAAGTTGAAGCGTGGCCCCGATAGGAAAGTAATGCCAGCATTGAATAGTAAAAAACAGAGGTGCGGGCCCGTGGGGAAAATGTGGAACTTTTTCCTTTTTGGAAAATAAGTATAAAGTGAAAAAATGAAGCGTAGGTCCATTGGGACCCACATCAAAAGCTAAAGGTGGAAGGGCGGAGCTGCGGGGGAAAATTTTCCTTTTTCCAAAAATAAGGTAAAATAGTAGAATCGAGCCATGGTTCCTCTAGGACCCACATTGGGACACATGTCAAGATGTTTTCTAAGGGTGGAGGGGTGGAGAAAATGTCAAAATTTTACTTTTTTCCAAAAGTTATAAAATGTCAAAAAGTGCTCCCATGCCCGTTTCCAATCACATTTTGCCATGTGGAGGGCTCAGATTAAAATTTGAAAGGCAAGATCAATGGTAGCTGTGCATTTCATTTGATTTTTCCGCCATTAAAGCTCCAGGATGTTTGGAGATGCATTTTTTGCATCATTCTTCATCAAATTTTTGGCAAATTTGTGTCGTTTTGGTCTGCAAAGTTCAATTGAATCAATTTGGGAGCTCAATTTGTAAATCTGAAGTACTTTTGAAGTGGATTTTTGCTTGGGCTCATGCAAAATGAAAATGCCATATCCAAAAGTTACAGAGTAAAATTTCAAAGGAAAAGGAGGGAAAAAGGATGAAATGATGAAAGTGCAGTGTAAAGGTGAAAAAGGCGTTGCCTCGAGAGAAAAAAGGGATGACCTATCAAGTCCAACTATGCGAAGCTCCAAAAATGATTAAAAATGGGATTTCTCGCATGATATAATCAAAATGATTAAAGGGACTCCCGAAAAGTTGTGGCATGACATCCTAGTCATTAGTCGAGGGCCTAAGAAATGTGATCAGTTCACAATTGGTCCACCTGGAAAATTTTGGATCTAAATTTGTTAAGCATCGCTATCTAAAACAAATTGGAAACAGCAAAGGTCCCTCAAATATTCTTCACTTTTGGGGAAAATTTGAGTGGGAAAAAATGTATAAATGCAATGAGAATACTCTTGCAAATGGTCAAAGTATGAATTCTTGAGAAAAATTTGAGAAATCCATCTTCCCGAGAGACCAAAGTCGAGATTACTTGTTATTTTCTTCTATGTTAGATTTTCTGTCATGTCAAGTTGGTTGCAAATGTATAGCCATTGACAAACACTAAGATTTCTCTGGAAGCTTTCCCCTATTGATGAATCTAAGCAATTTTGGAATTAATTTGTGTCTAATCTCTAGCAATTTTGTGTCTGCTTTATTTTCAGAATGTCTGCAAATAGTTTCTTTTGTTCCTATTGCAATCTTATACACTGAAATTTTTGTGAAATCACACAGGATCTCATCCCTGTGACAATCTAATGGTATTTGCAATTTCATTTCAAGAAGATCCTTCATCTTGGATGAGATAAACAAATTTAAAATCAATTCACTATCATTTGTTGATAAAGATTTTCTATAAGTCTTCGGGTGTACCTTAGGCGTGATTAATCAGAAACTTTAGTGTTTAATTGAGTCTTCCAATTTGAGCCTTCGTGTTGGAGTCTCAAAGATTATGTGAAAATGTGCTGATCTAGGCCTCCATTGAAGCACACCTTCTGGTTGAAGGAATGTCTTGACTGTTTTGGAGCTTTCTGTTGTGAAGTTGTTCATTATTGTGAAGTCCCTCCAAAGATATGGTATAATCAACTTTATCCTACTTCATCTCCCACCAAAATCATTTAAAAACCATTGATCCACCCCTAAATACCCCTATTTTCCCTGTGTATCAACAAAGGAAGAAAATTTACTTGCAAAAATATACAGAGCAATCAGGATTCCTTAATGTCTTTAGTAACATTTTCCTTGTATTGAACATATCTCCATAATCTGGAAGTGACAACTCATAAGAGTCGATTTGGTGTGTTGATCATATTTTCCCAAGGTCTTCTCTATAAAATTTGTGCTAAAGAAGTATTTACTAGCATTATTCAATAACAGAGGTTACAAAATAGGTTCTCTTACCTTGGTTGAAAGGCACAACTTAAAATAGTTAGGATACGATCACATCTTTTAAGGTGGTACCCACTTCTTTCAAATCCTGAGTGCTAAAAAGTCAGATAGATTGCTTCCCTAGCTACAAAATGACATACATAATCATCTATCTACCTCTGAGTGTCTTGTCAAATCCATGATGTTGTTTGGCCTTTGAAGGAGATTAAATCTAGGTACCAACATGCTTCCTCGGCACCATTGTCGGGAACCGATTTACGTTATTGAGACTGATTTTTTGATTCATTTCAAGTTCGTATCCATTTTTCCCATCAAAAATGCTTCTGGCACCATTGTCGGGGACTCTTTGAAGTATTTTAACAAAGGTGTATGTGTACAGACCTTGGTAATGCTTTTTACAAATTTTAAAGTACAAATACATTGCTGAAACGTCATTATCTATTCAGATCTGTAAGAATTGTTCAAAGTTGTAAGTTCTTAGTGTAATATTTCTAGCTTATACAGTTATTGCACTAAATTTTGTATCATTATTGATAAATTTGGGTAGAAGAAGAGTAGGTCTTGTAACCTTTGCATGAGTCTAGTATTGACAGACATTTGATAGGTCTTTCATAGTGCATTTACAAAAACTAAGGTGGAAATACTTAGTGGCAACTTCATGTTGTTTAAATTCTTAATAAATACCAAAGTGTCTTAACATGTATCAAGTAAGATTTGTCATTAATCTCTACAAATATGGAAGGAAGAATATCTTTCTTTATTGTGGACCCTAGTAGAAGGTTGTTTCTAGAGTTTGGAAAGTCTAATTCAGAAGGAGGAAGAATTTGGAAGGTTGTTGGAGATCAAGCATCAAGAAAAGAGATCTCCATTGGTGAAACTAATCAACATGTGATTGAAGATTGCAATACTTCCTCAACTGCTTCTAAATCAGGTAGTCTCTTTGTAAATATGAATTCTCCATCTAGAGAGGGGCCTTATTTTGTATTTGAAAGATTTACATCTCATTCTACCCCTGTATTTTCCAAATCTGATAGTGTCTTCCATGAAAAAGAGCCATTAGGGGATAGTCATTTTGAAAATTATATCCCTATACCACACAGACCCCTCACTCCTCATCATTTTGTTTCTCCTATAAGATCACCTCCTTAGAATAATATGGCCTAGCCTCCACCCAGACCTCCATTTTTCATTAATACTTTTGGTCCCATCAGTTTTAGAGGTATGGCTGGTTATCCAAATGTTGTGCCATAGGATGTAAGAAACAAATTTCCTAAGTTTCAAGGAAATAATGCAATAACTAGTGATCAACACTTGAAACTCTTTGTCAATATGATGGAGGATTTGAAATAGAGTTTGAAGATGTATACATTAAATTATTTATTCATACATTAGAAGAGGATGCAAGGGACTGGTATAAATATCTACCTAATAACTCTATTGATTCTTGGATTGAAATGAAGAATGCATTTAGATTACAATATGGTGACAAAACAGACCCTAGGTTTCTTTTGTCAGAATTTGAGAATATTAAAAAGAATCCTAATGAATCAATGCATGATTTTAATACAAGATTCAATAAGACATTGATAATATTGCCTGTGAATTTGAGGCCATGTGATGAATCTTTTCTTATAAAGTATGTTGATGCATTTGACAAGAAGGCTGCATACTATTTGAGGGATAAAAACCCTGACACTTTGAGGTAGGCCTTTACTATGGCTCTGCAAATTGAGAACAACATTAAGGCCATTGGAAAACCTCCTAAGAGGGAGGGTGTTAAACTGATAAACCCAGAAAAACCTCAAGCAAGAAAGAGTGTGGATCTTGAGGAGGTTGTTAAAACTTTGGCAGGGGTTGTCAAAGAAATCTCCTACAAACTAGCTCCTGGGAGAGAAAGGAATTGGGAAAAGTTCACAAGGTCAGCAAAAGGCACAAAATCATGACAGATTTGGAAATCATCCTAGGGGTGATCAAAGGTCAAATGACAAAGGTAAAGGACCCATGGGATCTATAAATAGACATCCCCAAGCACGTGAAAGTAGAATGGTTCCTGATCCTCTAACTGCCTGGGTTGCTTGTTGATGAAGCCAATGTGATTGATTGGTGTGATAGATGCTTTCTACCCCATCCTCCATGTGAAGTAAATCAGCAAGAAGAAGAATCTGATAATGATGATGGTACTGATGATGATGTTTGCATGATGGGTTGCTCTTCAAACTCACAACAAGGAGCAACTTCAACAGAAGTGATAAGTGCTCAATTGTTTGCAACTTTTTGGGACTACATTCACTGGGTACCTCTTCTTCCTCCCTCTCATGATTTAGAAATAGATATGGTACAAGAATTTGAAATTCCTAATAATGATTTTGAGTACCTTATAGCTCTAATGATTAAGAAATATGATGGAGGAATCCCATCAGAAGAGGATAGGAAACTACTAATGAATGTTGTTGTGGCCCAAGAAAAGGATTATAATACTCGGAGTAGAGTTGTCAAAGGAGTAGGGCCTCAAGCCAAACCTAAAACTCCTTTGCTTACTAGTATTCCTAAAGAGGATCCTAAGAAAGATACACCTTCCAAAGGCCTTACTGTCCCAAACAAGATTCATAATTCTCCTCATGCCCAAACTGTTAAGAATCTCATACCATCTGATGAGTTTACTAATCTCCCTTCCAATGTTGCCTTGCCAAAGAATGTTCCATATGACATTGCCCAAGTTTTGAGTCAAATAAAATTTAGTGTTCCAATTGTTGAGTTGCTTAGGATTCCTAAGTACAAGAAGAGAGCATTTGAGTACTTGGGATTGAAAGAAGAAAAGAGTACCATAGGCATAAATGTAAACATTGTAGAAACTCCTCCTCTAACCATTGCAGACCTTGAAACACCACCAACATTAGAAGATATTGGAGAAGCACCTGAGGTTTACTTGGGGACATCTTTGGTTGAATCCCAATTAAATGTTGATCCATTTTTTACAACTTTGATCATTAAGGACAAACTGTTACATAATTGTATGTTTGATTCCAAAGCATCATGCAATGTCATGCCTCTTGAGGTCATGAATGAGCTGGATATCAAAGTGACAAAAACATATGGAAGATGCACTACCATGGAATCTAGAGAGGTTCCCATTGTTGGATGTGTGAAAGGTTTGGTGGTACAACTTGCAGCTTATCCAGGTAAGAACCTGAAACTTGATGTTGTCATTGTTGATTACCCTGCCAAATGGGGCATGTTGTTATCAAGAAAGTGGGCTACAAGTGTTGGTGGAAGTGTTCAGATGGATATGTATTTTTCCACCATTCTAATTGAAGGAATCCTTGTAAATCTGTATGGAGAAAATAAAATGTTGCACCTCATTGAGGATCCAAATAATGCTTCTTACGAAGTTTTATATGCTTGATGTGGATGCGAGATAACTTTTTGGGGTTTTCGATGACAGAGAGACAATATTGATCAGTGCAAATGTCTTGAACAAGTTGGTTTACCTTGGACCTTGTTATTTGATGGAGCCTATTCCGAGTTTGGAAATGGTGCCAGGCATTGTTCTGATCTCCCCAAGCTAAGAAGAGTTTGTATTTTCTTTCAAACTTAACTTTGAATGCACTAATAACATTACTAAGTATGAAGCATTGTTATTAGGTTTGAGAATTGCTTGGAAGTATTATATTAAATATATCATTGTCAAAGGAGACTCAGAACTGATTGTCAAACAAATTAGAAAATTGTATGCTACTAAAAATTAGAGAATGAAACAATACAAGCATGCAATTTGGGATTTGATTGAAATGTTTGACTCATTTAATATTGTGCATCATGATAGAAAGTTTAATGTTGTTGCAGACTAGCTTGCATTATTGGGATCTTGATTTGATGTTTGTTCAATGTCCCCAATTGTGAATATAATGTTGAAGTACCATTAAGGCCATTTGTCCCGACAACGTAAAAAATGGAAATTCTTTTATGATGATGCCTAGGTGAAACGGTTTCGTAGAACAAATGGGAGTTTTCTGATCAATGTATTGATTAGGAGCCAATGGTGTGTGCATCAGAAGGAAAAGAAACTTTGTTTGGCAAAGACATCATCCAATTGAAAACTAATACCATTCCTAGAGGGATGGTTGCTCTTGAATCAAACTTTGATAATGTTGATTGCATTATTAACAGACATATTGCAACCTCAAGGGATGTTTTAGAGCATGACCTTGGCAAAAAGAGAAACCAAGGAAGATCTTATTGTGAAGCAATTTGAGTAAGAAAGAAAAACAATCCTATGTCCAATTGTTGAAGAAATATTAGGATCTGTTGGCTTGGTCTTATTTTGAGCTGAAAGCATACAAAGAGGATTTGTTTCAGCATGAAATTCCTCTTGAAACAAATGCAAAACCATTCAGACAAAAGAAGAGGCTGATTAATCCACTCCTCTCCATGAAGATGTAAGAAGAATTGAAGAAGCTAAGGGATGGAGGGATTATTCAGCCAACAAGGTATTCTTCTTGGGTTGCAAACTTAGTGCCAGTTAGAAAAAAGAATGGTGATATCAGGCTATGCGTGGATTTTAGAAATCTAAACAGAGCATCAATGAAAGATAATTATCCTCTGCCAAACATGGAAAATATGTTACAGTTAGTGACTGGATCTGAGTTGCTTTCTACATTGGATGGTTTCTTTGGCTATAATCAAGTTGTTGTAAATGAATCGAAAGAATTAAAACTGCCTTTACCACTCCTTGGGGAACATATGTCTATGTTAGAATGCCTTTTGGTCTAATGAATGCTGGAGCAACATTTCAAAGGGCAATGGATGTGGCTTTTGCTGGTTACATTAATGATTTCATTATTGTTTATCAAGATGATGTAACTGTGTTTTCCAAGAAGAGAGATGATCACTTACAAGATTACTTGGAAAAGATGTTGATTAGATGCAGAGAATTTGGTATCTCTTTGAATCCAAAGAAGTGCCATTTTGGAGTGCAAAAGGCCAAGTTGCTTGGTCACATTGTGTCAAAGGATGGTGTTATGATTGATCTCGAAAGGGTAGAGGCTATCAACAAGGTTCCAATTCCAAGAACCAAGAAGGGAATCCAATCCTTCTTTGGGAAAATCAATTTTATTAGAAGATTTGTGTCTAACTTTGCCAATTTAACTCTCCCATCACTTGTATATTGAAGAAAGACCAGATTATCAAGTGGGAAGAAGCATCTATTCAGGGCTTTTGATGGGATCAAAGAAGCACTAAAGCATGCCCCTATTTTGGCAGCCCAAATTACAAGAAACATTTTCAAGTGTTTTCTTTTGCTTCAAAAACACCATTGCATCTGTTTTATTACAAAAGGATTATGAAGGGGCTGAGAGACCAATTTCCTTTTTTAGTAAGGTGTTGCAGGGAGCTGAGTTAAAATACACCATCATGGAGAAGCAAGCATTTGCCTTGGTGAAAGAAACAAAGGTTTTCAGACCCTACATCTTGAGTTCTAAAGTTGTTGCTTATGTTCCCCACACCATGGTGAAAGACATATTATCAAAGATGGAGGTCTTAAGAAAAAGATGCAGATGGGTGAATAAGTTGCAGGAGTATGACATGGATATCCAAACCACGAAATTGGTAAGAGGTTTGGGATTAGCTAAGCTTATGGCTGAGAGAAACTTGTAAACCATTGAGGTGAATGAGGTAGAGGAAGAAAGGGTGCATGTGCTTGAAAAGTTGGTAAGTTATGAGTGGTACAAAGTTATAATCTTTTGTCTCGGACATCTATGATGCCCCCGATCATTTGAGTAAAAATCATAAAAGAGATCTTAGGTTAGCCTCTCAAAAATATGTCATTACTGATTTTGGGTTAGCTTGGAAGAACCTTTGAATGGAGTGCTCTTAATATGCATTGCTGAAGATGAAGCCCCAAAGAATAATTGGATATCTCCATGGAAGAGTTTGTGGGGACACTTTTCTAGAAGGGTTACAACTCATAAAGTTTTGAGAGCTGGTTATTAGCATCCCACCCTTTTTCAAAGATACAACTCTATTGGTTAGGAAACGTGAAAGCTACCAACATTTTTCTAGAAGAATTAAAGCTTCAAGATCCCTTCCTTTGTAGCTTGTGTCATTTGAAGCTCCTTTCTAACAATGGAGAATGGACTTGGTGAAATTTCATATCCTTCTAGTGCGGGTCATACGTGGATTCTTGTAGCTACTAACTACTTCACTAAGTTGGTGGAAGCAATCCCCACTAAGAAATCAACACACCAAGTTGTCATGGACTTCATGTTGAATCATATCATATGTGGATTTGGAGTGCCAGTCAAAATTATTGCTGATAATGCCATGAGTTTTAGAGCCAAAAATTTGGTGGCAATGTGTAAATAATATGGGCTCAATTTGACATATGCTTCTAAATACAATCCCCAAGGAAATGGATAAAAGCCGAGTCCAATAATAAAAAATTGCTGAAAATAATTAAACGAACCTTGGAGATGAACAAAAGGAAGTGGGGCGAGCAACTAAAGTTTGTTGTTTGGGCTGATAAAATCATTGTCAAAAGAGATACTTAAAAGCCCATTTGAATTGGTATATGGAACTCAAGCTCTATTACCCCTCCATTTGCAATTGTCTTCATTTCAATTTGTTCAACAGATTGAAGACCAAGAAGTTAGTTCATATGATGCTTGAATCAATTAGATTATTGAGTTGGATGAAGAGAGAAGGGCATCTCATCAATGACATGTGAATTTCGAGAAAAGTTGAAGAAGCTATTTGACAAAAAGGCAACACCCAAAGCTTTCAGCATTCGGGATCTTGTGCTTTCATGGGATAACAGGAATGAAGATAAGGGCAAGCATGGTAAATTTGATGCATTGTGGATGGGCCCTTATTCAATTGATATTCGAATAGGTGAAAATACCTTCTTCCTAAAAGACCTAAATGGGGAACTACTTTAATTACCTATTTATGGTAGGAATTTGAAGCATTTACTTGATTGATTTCTCAAATCAAGGTATACTCCATTTGTACAGTGTATAGTTCTTTGTTCTCATCCTTCGTGACTTGGTTTTGCTAGTTTCTCGGTTCATTTTTTGGAGGATGGTTGTGGTTGTTCCTCGCTCTGCAATCTTATTCTTTAATTCCATTTCCCAATGGTCTCGCTTTTGGAACTTGGTCTACTATTTTTTCTTATGGTACTCACAGGGAGTTCCATCCCGATTCGAGCCAATTTTGGTCCTCAAATTAGTCTCATCCCATTTGTCATTAAAATCCCTCATTTTGCGGCCTCTGTCACCTATTTTATCTCCCGTGTTGGTGCTTGAAAGACTCTATCCTCCATTTGTTTTTTTTTGATCAGCCCCTTATTGGGTCGAGGATCACTTAAAGGTCTAAAATTTGTTTTTCATTTCTCTCTCCATCTGAAGGAGTTTGTAAATTAGGCATAAAACTCGGGTTGCTCCTTTCTTTCCATTTTCCACAGTCACATATTATTTTGACTGTCATGTTTTTGTCCCAAATACCCAAGGAAACAAGATTGGATGTAGCTCAGAGGATCATGTTTGAAACTTATAACATCTCCAAATTCTCTATCCTTGAAGAAAAATTCATCTCCGAGCTCAAATGGTGGTTTTCCTACATTTTTACGATTTGATGGTTGAGTTTTCCCCATCAAATTTACATCTCTGCATCAGTGGAAATGTGGCCATTTTTGGTTGGATGCGGCTTGGTGGGGCACTCTAAAAACTCTATGGCTCACTTCAACCCAAAACATGTCCATGTGGAGGGACCGTGCATGTTTGGGGACTGGCCCCTGAGTTTTATTTTGAAGAAGCACTAGGAGGATGCTTAGAGGCTTCCACTCACTCTGTCTTTTTCTAGGACTTTTTAGCAACCAAAAGAGTCTGTCTCGAACCTTAGACACATGACACCTTCCACTGATCCTTCAATGTTTTGACAGACTCTGCCAGACTGAGACACGTGTTGAGCCCACACTTGTTTGGGGTCTCTACTTTTTGGGACCATCTCAAAATGTGCCATTGAGACACATAGCAGGTGGGGAAATGGAGAAACAGAGCTTTGAGGTTATTTAAGGTTTTTTGCCTTTTGTAAAAAGGATAAAATTGTAAGTTAGAGCACAACCCGATAGGAAAGTAATGCCAATGTTGAATAGTTAAAAATGGAGGTGCGGGCTCATGAAGCACAATGTGAAACTTTTTCCTTTTTGGAAAATAAGTATAAAGTGAAAAAATGAAGCACAGTCCATTGGGACCCACATCAGAAGCTAAAGGCGGAAGGGCGGAGCTGCGGGGAAAATTTGGAAAATTTTCCTTTTTCCAAAAATGAGGTAAAATAGCATAATTGAGCTACGGTTCCTCTAGGACCCACATTGGGACATGTTTTAAGCCCATTTTCTTAGGGGCGAGATAAAAATGTCAAAATTTTAGTTTTTCCAAAAGTTATTAAACGTCAAAAAGTGCTCCCATGCTCGTTTGCAATCACATTTTTCCGTGTGGGGGCCTCCGATTAAAATTTGAAAGGCAAGATCAATGGTAGCTATGCATTTCATTTGATTTTACTACCATTAGAACTCCAAGATTTTTGGAGATGTATTTTTTGCATCATTCTTCATCAATTTTTGGAAAATTTGTGTCATTTTTGTCTCTGTAAAGTTCAATTAAATCAATTTGGGAGCTCAATTTGTAAATCTAAAGTACTTTTGAAGTGGATTTTTGCTTAGGCTCATCCAAAATGAAAATGCCGATCCAGAAATTGCAGAGTAAAATTTCGAGGAAAATGATGAAAAAGGATGAAATGATGAAAGTACGCAGCGTAAAATGTGAAAAAGGCATTTCCTTGAGAGCAAAATGGGATGACTGTCAAGTCCAGCTATGTAGAAGCTCAAAAAATGATTAAAAGGGGATTTCTCACATGACAAATTAGAATGATTAAAGGGACTCCTGAAAAGTTGTGGCATGGCATCCTAGTCATTAGTCGAGGGCCTAAGAAACGTGATCAGTTCACAATTGGTCCACCTGGCAGATTTTGGATCTGAATTTGTTAAGCATTGTTGTTTGAAACAAATTGGAAACAAGCACAGGTCCCTAAAATATTCTTCTCTTTTGGGGGAAAATTGAGTGGGAAAAAATCTATAAATGTAATGAGAATACTCTTGCAAATGGTCGGAGTATGAATTCTTGAGAAATTTTTTGAGAAAGCCATCTTCCCGAGAGACCAAAGCCAAGATTACCTATTATTTTCTTCTGTGTTAGATTTTCTGTCATGTCAAGTTGGTTGCAGATGTATAGCCATTGAAAATCACTGAGATTGCTCTAGAAGCTTTCCCTATTGATGAATCTAAGCAATTTTGGAATTAATTTGTGTCTAATCTCTAGCAATTTGGTGTCGTCTTTATTTTCAGAATGTCTACAAATAGTATCTTTTGTTCCTATTGCAATCTTATACTGAAATTTTTGTGAAATCATATAGGATCTCATCCCTGTGACAATCTAATGGTATTTGCAATTTCATTTCAAGAAGATCCTTCATCTTGGATGAGATAAACAAATTTAAAATCAATTCACTATCATTTGTTGATAAAGATTTTCTATAAGTCTTCGGGTGTACCTTAGGCATGATTAATAAAAAACTTTATTGTTTAATTGATTCTTCCAATTTGAGTCTTCGTGTTAGAGTCTCAAATATTATGTGAAAACGTGTTGATCTAGGCCTCCATTGAAGCACACCTTTTGGTTGAAGGAATGTCTTGATTGTTCTGGATCTTTTCGTTGTGAAGTTGTTCATTATTGTGAAGTCCCTCCAAAGATCTAGTATAATCAAATTTATCCTGCTTCATCTCCCACCAAAATCATTTAAAAACCATTGATCCACCCTAAACTACCCCTGTTTGCCCTATGTATTAACAAAGGAACAAAATCTACTTGCAAAAATATGTAGAACAATCAGATTTCTTAATGTCTTTAGTAACCTTTGCCTTGTATTGAAAATATCTCCATAATCTGGAAGTGACAACTCATGAGAGTCATATTTGGTGTGTTGATCATATTTTCCCAAGGTCTTCTCTATAAAATTTGTGCAAAAGAAGGATTTACTAGCATTCTTCAATAACAGAGGTTACAAAATAGGTTCTCTTACCTTGGTTGAAAGGCACAACCTAAAATAGTTAGGATAAGATCACATCCTTTTAAGGTGCTACCCACTTCTTTCAAATCTGAGTGCTAAAAAGTTAGATAGATTACTTCCCTGGCTACAAAATGACATACATAATCATCTATCTGCCTCTGAGTGTCTTTTCAAATCCATGATGTTGCTTGGCCTTTGAAGGAGATTAAATCTGGGTACCAACACCCTACATAGGGAGTAATGATCACATTTCAAATTTTTCGTGTTGTGGGGTCATGTCTTATAGACATGATGAGCTTGGTTTTTGACACATTGATATCTGGACAAAGTTCAAGAATAGAAGAATCCCTATGAATGGATTTTATGGGAATCATTTTTTCACAAAACCATCTTCTTCTTCTTCTATTTCTATCATATGTATGCCTAGAGCAAGATCATCAGTCGGAAGAGAGGCTAAACCGAGGTGATTAACAAATCCTTGTGGTTAGAAGGGGAGAATCAACTCATCACTTTCTAGGAGCCTCATGATTTCCTCTATGGTTTTGGTGAACATGGTTTCCATGGATATTTCCTTACTCTTATCTATTTTTTCCACTTCGAATGTTTTTGGGTCATTGACTTCAACTTTTAGGACATTCTCAGTCATTGCAATCAATTCCTTTAAGGGAGGTATTTTGTTTAATTGGTTTACAGGGAGCTCATATTTCAAATGAATCCATGTTTTTTTCTTGATATTCTCTAGATGTATATCAAAGGGTTTGAGATCCCATTGAGCGACACATATCTTTCCCAAATGGAGGAACCTAATCCCTTGGAACAAAGTGGAAAGAATGGCATTCATCTGGTGAATGCATGGTCTACCAAGTGTCATGTTATAATTTGTTGCCTTGTCGATGATGTAAAGCTTAGTTAGAATAGTTTTCATCCCAAGGGAGACACAAAGAACTATAGTTCTGATTGAGGTAGATTTAATATTGTCATACCCTCGTAACATGTTTCTAGTAGAGGATAAATTAGTATCCCCATATCAAAACTTATGTAAGAAAGAGAAGGGAAATACATTCAAAACAACCCCATCATCAACCATGGCTCTCTTGATGCAATTGTTATAGACCCAAACTTTCAAGTATAAAGCATGATCTCCTCTTTGGGCTATTTCAACGTCAGATGACATCTTGCTTATATCAAAGAAAAACTCAATATCCTTATCACTATGTCTTGGAGGATGTATGTCAAAATAAATATGATTGATTTGAGCCCCAGGTGGAGGTGTAACATGAATTAGGTGACCAAGACCCAATACATCTATCAATGTGGAACGATGCGTAGGGGAATTATTTAAAAATATATAAATGAAATGTGATAAAAGGTCTTGTTCAAATATGAAATCAAATCATAAGCTCCTACAGGTTTTAAGACCATAAGAGAATCATCCTACATGAGATAATGAGTGGGAAGAAGTTGTGAAGCATACTCTCTTGTCTGAGTTATTGCATTAATTTCTAGTTAGACCTCTAACTCAACTAATCCTAATATCTTTGCATTAATGTATGAGTCTATGTTAGGGGAAAGTTGAGAGTTATCAAAATTTGAGGCCTCATGGTCATCGTTCCCAACATGAATACCTTATTTATGTTTAGAGGATCTACTTTACTATCCTCGGGAGTTTAGGAAAGGGATCCCGATAGGTTCCTAGGTTGGCATTTGTAGGTGCAATGGGTCATGTATAACTAGGTTTTGAATTTCCTTCAGATTTAACATAAACATGTCCACAAAGAGTTTCCTTTAATTTTTGGGAAGAATTTGAATGAACTTGTTGTAATCACTGCAATTCCATTCATCATGATCAAAAACACAAGTAAAAACCAAAATACGATAAGGATCGTAATCTCTTGGCCTTTGATACAATTTTTTTGTTGATTATAACCCCGATTGTAATTATGAAACTGATTATTATAACCATAATTTTATGCTACTTGGCTAGGATTTTGGTATTGGTTCAGGATTTGGGTTTGAACTCGCGAGTAGAGGGGGACGTTTGACATCGACCATGTTGATAAAGGAAACTGAATTCGGGCCTCTTTGGTTTCCCAAGTTTTTGTTGTTATTGTTATAGTTAGTGTTACCATTGCTTGTAAAACCAACGTTCTTTTCTTGATCAGTAACACCATCCGTGGTAGCACAGATATTATGATTCAAAACCTTAAATACTTGGTTTTGGTTCCATTGTTTTGATGGTATGGGTGTTTTTGGTTAGGGATACTGATTTCCCATTGTGACCATAAGTCTTATGCCCACCGTTAATGACAGCTTGGTCAATTCAAAGTGCACCTTCCAACACTTCCTCGTAACTACAGAAAGGAAACTTTTGGACTTCCTCCTTGGTCTCTCGGTTAAGAGAATGAAGGAAGAGGTCACAAAGTTCCATTTGGTCCATATTAGGTGCACTTTCGAGGAGTAAAGAACTTGATGCTATATTTGGATGAAATGGATGGCATATTCATTTTGTTTCGAATGTACGTATAAAATCACTAATCCATGTTCGTAACTTGTTCATGTCAAAAGATTTGATGAATTTGGTAAAAAAATTTAAAGGAATGTATAGAAGCTTATAGAATCTGATATTACCAATCTAAGGCAATTCACTTAAGAGTATTTGGAAATATCTTAGCTATTAAAGCATCCCAAGGAAGTATTTCCCTAATGGTAGTATTGTAGGCCTTGATGTGATAATTTGGATCCCCTTCTCCCTTAAACCTAGGAAGATCTAAAAATGGGCATGGTAGTATGACACCCTATATGGTAAAGTAAAGGGTCTCTTTCAAATACTTAGCATAAGTACCCATTACATAAAATTCTTCCATTGAAGACCCATGATGAGGAGGTGGAGGAGGAGTTGGATAAGCCACGGTGTAAGAATTTACCAAAAGTATGAAGCCCTTTGATACATAAGCATAAGGATTAGGGAAATTATATACGTCCATCTGAGGGGATTTTGAGTACATATGCAGTAAGGAGGAACAACACTAGGATATGGGCTAGTGGGCATGAAACTAGAAACAATGCAATGCTCAAAGGAATGCCATTTGAGAGTAGAATTCTATCCACCCTTGTGTAGGATAAACGTGAGATGGATGAGGACCCATCCCTATTGCATCAAATCCCTATTATGTGAGAAGATCACCTAGGTTAGATTGGACTAGATAACCTTGTTACACAAAATGTTTAATTGGTTGCGCATTGGTAAGGTCTGCCCTTTGTTATTGATTCGATACCCCATGTTTTGTCCTATTGCATAAGTTGATTATGAAGGTTGGGCACTCTCTAGTTCTCTAATCCTCCCTACTATGGTATAAATAACATCATGGGGTGAGAATTGAGTCCCTTGTTTGGGTGCCTACAGTGTAGGGTTTAATTAGGAAGACATGTGATACCTAATTATAAATTGTTCAGTGTTTTCATTCTTATTTTCCTTGAAGATAGGAGTTTCAGGATTTGTGGCCAATACATTGTTGTTGAAAATTTTAGAGGTATGAATCTTCATCCTATCCAAGGAATCATCTATCGTATGAAGGGGATTAGAAATTCATGTAAAAATTTCATCTTCTGATGATTGCATGCTAATGTGAGGTCTTAACAAGAATCTTGTATAAGGAATTGTTCCACTCATAAAGGTCACATTGTTTGAATTGGAATGACCATGTTGCATATTTAAAGGTTGATCAACCTCCTCTATTCTCACATGACTAGTGGGGTTTGATACATAGCTAGGGAGGCTTGAATGTTTTTATGTAGTTGTCATCCCATTCGGAAAGGGAAGGGGATTGTTGTAGTTGAACGCTGGTGCAATATCTATAAAAGCCAAATGGCCCACCAAAATCTCTACCAGACATATTTTGGGAAGTATAAAATACCTTTTGAAATAGGGGAAGAAATGGAAAGGTGAGATAATCATAATGAAAAATAAGGAATAAAGAAGGAACAAGTCTTTCATGTCGATTCACCAATTTTATACGCTTGAGAATAAACACGTGACTCCGATGTAATCAACCTCCCGAGGTCAGGCCGACAACCGAAATGTGTGGATTTGATGGGATGCTAAAAGGTGACTATAGGAGAATCAGGGAATAAGAATGGGTGGCATGAATTCCTACGAGATGAGTTAGCCAAAGGGGAATTTGAGGCAATGTATGGGTAGCGTAAGTTCCCAATTGTTTAATTTTCTAGTATTATTTGAATGATAAACTACATCAAAACTTTGTTTTGAATAAATAAAGGAAGTAAATTTAGTTTTAATGAAAGACAAGTGTTTTTAATCTTTGAATTAGCTAAATTCATTCCCAATTAATTAACCAAAAAAAAAACCATCTATTGTATTTATCCGAACAAGAAATGAATTAAAATAAAATAATTAAATTGCTAACATCTTTTCATATTTTTTAGAATTTAAATAAAATAAATAAATAATCTATTCTATAAACACATGAAATAAATTAAAATAAAATAGTACTTATAAGAAAATAAAATAAAATCGAGAATAGACAAATGTGGCTATTCCTCTATTATAGGTTGTTTAACAATGCTATTCTAAAAGAATTTATTGGAAAGTTATTAATCTAAATAAAATAAAATAAATCTATTCTGGAAAATCTTTTGCCTCAATTTTTCTTGAAAGGGAAAGCTTTGCGAAGCAATTCCATCTTTACAATATGAACTTTCCCCATTGTAAATATAAATTAATCAAAATATATAAGCAATATGTAAGGATTTATTCACTTCTTCCTCTAACTAATTTCCCGAGCAGATCCATAGGGATAAGATGAGAAGAAGTTATCAAGGGAAGATATAAGAAATATTTTGAAAAGAAATACTAGAAATAAAATAAATACATTCAGGAAGTGATGAAATCTTCCGCTTCTACAATTCTACCAACTTAAAACAATGCATTCTTTCTATTCTAACAAATATAAATTAATTAAATCTTCAAAGAATTTAAGTACAACCCCAACCTGGTTACTACTATACTATGGTAGCTTCCCAAAGGTGAGATGTGCTTGTTATCTCCTCATCTTTTTATCCTCTTCCAAAGATGAAGTCCAATTGATCCAGAATGCAAAGATGTTGGCTAGTAACAAAGAAAAACAAGAACTAGCTATAGATAGCTTGGTGCAAGAAATGAATGAAAGAAAATGGTAGGAAAGAATAGAGAAATGAAATGGTTTTCTCGTGTGATTCCTCTAAAAATTCAGCAACATAACTTTAACTCAAGAATGTGAAAAATTCAACCCATCATAAGGGTAAAATTTTAAAGTTTTATAAAAATATGGGAAAGAAGAAGTCAATGACATGTGTCGATCAAGAGGTGAAAAATCATCAAAAGTAGAGGTAGTCAACATTCAAAACATAGCCAAACAATAAGAGAAAATCAATACGATTCCAATGAGTCCAAAAATAGGTAAAACGGTTGAGAAAATCACTCTCAAAATCCAAACATGCTACTGAAAAATGTGTGTTTTAACTCTCTCGATTTAAGGTGATAGGACATTAGGAAATTAAAGGTAACATTATCCTTTGGGTGGTTAGTTAATTGTAAACAATATTATGTACTTAGATTCTTGGTTATATTGTTGCACTTGTGTTTCTATACTAGGTTATTTGTTATTCTCACTTCCTTTTTATAGGAAGTTGTTTTCCTATATCTATGGCTATATAATAGCCAAATGTAATTCTATCATATACACGTGAAATATATTATCAACAGTTTATGTGTTGAGTAGATTTGTATTGCGTAGATTCTGGTTTTCATAAGAAAACTCTGACCAAATTTATCATTTGGTATCGATAAAATTTGGTCAAGCCTGTGGAAGCCATGAAGATTTGAGAGTGGATGTAAGGTGGTTTCCAAATGAGAGTCTACGAAATGATTTCAATCCTGACATGAAATTTATTTCCAATTGAGAGATGTAGTCCAGCTTTGGTGGAGTTGTGTAAACATCATCAATAGATCAAGGCTTTCATCCATGAGCAGGTGGAATTTGTGTGATGGAAAGACTATTTTTAATGATCTGAGGGGCACTTCACTCGTTATTGCCCCACATAATGACAATTTTTTTTGAAAAATCTAGTGTGATAGTGCCTTTGATTTCAGTTGCATCTGGTGATGTTTTTATTAGCATTTGTTTGAGGTTATGAGTTTTCAGTTGTGTAGTAGCCATTGCTTCATTTCATGTGCCATATTCAACCACGCATTCTATCTTATGCTTGCGAGTGAAATTGTTGACATTTCTGATCTGAAGATTGAAAAATTTCATGCATTGGTCACTTTGATCTCGCAACCAATTACGACATCTGGTTAGAAGCTGGAACAAGGTGTTTTGCAGAGCATTGAGGTGTCTAAGTGTGGAAAGGAATTTTGTTTAGCTAATATTCTCGGTTGTGCCTCCCCTCAAGATATCGACCTCAATGACTCAGCTATGTTTCAAGCACACTCAAAACTCAAGTGACCATTTACAAGAAGCATCTACCATTACATGATCTGTGGAGTTTCCACTCCTACACGCGTCCACTTGCAGCTCCTCACATTATTCTACAAAGTGTCCATATTGATGGCACATGTATGCCTGAGATGGTGTAAAGGCTTGGGATGTCAAAAACTTGTGTGTAGCTTCTGATAACTTGCGCAGGGATTTCTTTGTGGTTGATTAGTTATACTACCGTGTGCATGTGTTCTGCAACAAAGCAATGACTGTTACAATAGGAGAAAAATATTTTTCCCATTTGCTTCCAAATGTGCAAATAGAGATACTTCATTGTTCTCTTATGCGTGAGTCTTCTCTTCACATTACTATTTTATTTCCATTCAAGC
This sequence comes from Taxus wallichiana var. yunnanensis, assembly GCA_018340775.1. Taxonomy (NCBI): domain Eukaryota; kingdom Viridiplantae; phylum Streptophyta; class Pinopsida; order Cupressales; family Taxaceae; genus Taxus; species Taxus wallichiana. The sequence continues at coordinate 799,103,880 of CM031237.1, read as the reverse complement.
CAACAAGTGACATATTTCATATGGTCATTAAATTTGAGTATTTTTGGGTCTATAGGTTAATGGGTCATAAAAACAATTACACATAGTGATGTTTATTTGGTTTGTTTAGTCCCTTGATAAAGTCCCATTTATAATCATAGTCAAAAAGTATATTTATAAGAATTGTATGTTGAGAGTTGAAATAAGAGTGTTATTGTCATCAATAGTGTCTTTTTGATTAGTCTTGAAATTTCTCAAAGTCATTTATGTTATTCAGCCCATGATATATCAAATTTATGAGTAAGTTGTCATTCTCATTGAGTCATAGTCAATCAATAAAATAAAATCATTATATCATTATGGTGTCAATGTTTTAAATAGTTCTTTGTCTTTGTAAATGTTGTTATTGTCAAAGTTAAGAGTCTTACAAGTCAAATAGGTGATTTTAGGTTTTTTATTGTCTTGTTATGGTCGTATCGTGGTATCTAGAGTCTCAAAAGTGTCAGAAATTTGTGAAAAAAATCCTCACAGATGCATTTTTCAAGTGTTACCCGACATCCATAAAATAAACAATTTCACATTGTGGGGGAATAATAAATAATGTGGAAATCATTGAGTGACATGATCACATTCCACTGAGGTAGTAATGTCACTCGATTGGGGATGGAGGCATCATAGGTTGGAGGTTAATCGATGACCTCTCATCATTCATCAATGACGGGGTTGCATATCGCTTATGGTGGCACATTTTTTTGGTGTGAGTAATTGTTTTTCAGTTTTTTGTCATGGTGTGAAAAATAAGAACAGATGTCCATTCTTGTTCACATGTATATGCGGGTATTCCTACATAATTCCCCTATGAAAAAACATAGTGAAGAATAGATAACACAATGAAATGCAACATCATGAGTCTTGATGAGGTTGAATAGTCAGATGTGTTCCTATTCATACCTAGGTTTGTGGTTAGCCTCTGGAAAACCATTGAAGGTTGTTCAGATGTGTTCCTTCTTGAGTTCCCACACTACTAGGTTAGATGTGTTCCCTAGAGTGACTAGTTGATAAACAGATGATTCTTGAGTGTGTTCCCATCCTTATCGATCGATGTGTTCCCGACAATGCATGGTTGATAAGAAGTTGATGTGTTCCTTCTTCTACCTTTAGTTCGAGTGTTATACCAAGATCATGAGAAAGCACGGGTGGAAAAATGTAGAAGGAAGTGTGAAATTTATTTTGCTACCATGTAAACATTAAGGGGGGAATGTTAGGAAATTAATGTTTACATTATAGTTTGGGTGGTTAGTTAATTGTAATATTGTTATAAACAATATTACGTACTTAGATTCATGGTTATATTGTTGCACCTGTGTTTCTATATTGGGTTATTTATTATTCTTAGTTCCTTTTTATAGGAATTTATTTTCCTATATCTATGGCTATATAATAGCCAAATGTAATTCTATCATATACAGGTGAAATATATTATCAGCAGTTTATGTGATGAGTAGATTTGTATTGCGTAGATTCTAGTTTTCATAAGAAAACTCTGACCAAATTTATCAAGGACTGCCGATGTAGAAAAATGGCGGTTACGTAACCATTAGGAGGTTACATAAACAATGCTATGATGATTACACAACCACAGATTAAAACAATGCCAAAATCTAAAAAGTGGTCTTACAAGAAAAAATAATGTTTGTAGAAAAAGTAGAAGGGTTTATTTGAGTCAAAGGAGGGATAAAAAGAGAGAGGGAAGGATATGAACCTCATTTTTACCTAGGAAAAAGTTTTTATCATCATAAGAGACATTTCATTTTCGTGTCACACCATGTAATATTTGGGTGCGTCATAATACCTTTACCATCTCACTCAAAATCTTCACCGCAAGAGTGTCAATGATGCATTACACCAGGAAGCCACCTTCACACCCCGAGTCTATATTCATATAAACTAAGGGTAGACTTCCACGTCTAAGGAGATCCACACACTTTCCATCTCTCAAAATAATATGATGTACCGATAGATTGAAGATTTTATGTCGGGTAAATTACATATATGAGTTTTATGTCGAGGAAAAGAGACTATACACAAATGAATTAGTGAAGGATTTGGAAAAATGAGGAGATTCAAGTTTGATTAGTATGAAGAGGGAATTCAAGATGATGGCACAAAATTTTATGATTCATAATATAAATTAGTGAAATGTCCACGGATTCACATTTTCCAAAGGTAACGTGGAATGTCCAGAGTCACGAGACATAAGTTAACGAACCAAAGTTGTGATCAAAAGATAAAAATAATGGTTCAAGAAGAAGAAAATGCCTTTTGTAAAAAATTTCCACGCCCTTTAGAGAAGGAATCACTGCACACTTTTAATGTTTCAACTTTTGGGAATAGAATCCTTTCATTCCTTTAAGACCACCGAGGGCTTACTAATGTCGAGAGGGTGTGCGCAATAAATGAGGGAATTGCCTCCTTTTGTTTGGGAAGGACTACAAATAAGAATACAAGACCACCAGCGTATTCTAAAACTTCCTTTCCCAGAAGGTTCCTTTCGAAGGTGGTCAGTTCCTCTCGCTAATATGAATTAACACAAATTCTAACAAATAAGCTATTTTCCAATTACAATTTGTTTACCTTGTTAGAACAATAAAGAAAGGGCTGGTCTTGGTTTAGAATCAAGGTGACCGATGCCTGGCCACTATCCACTATAACCGTACAGTCAGTTGGTGCTAACCGATATCGGTAGGGGCAATGTTTTAGGGGGCTTTTGGTGAAGGTTGGTTGTAAGGTGGGTGTGTTGTTTTTATAAGGCTGATGAATGGGTGGGATTAGGTAATGGGGTGATGAGAAGGACTCAGAGAATACGGGGGGTGTTCTTGGGGTAATGTAAGGGTGGAGGAATGACAGTTAGATGTAGTGTGTTGCTGGGTAGTAGATCTAGGAATAGACTTATGATGGCTGTGATTCAGAAGTTCAAGAAATGTTATTAAAAGAACGTATAAGACTTACTTACTAGTTCCTGATGGAAAATGCAGGTTCTGGGACTGTGATGACGAAGACAAGGCTCAAGTAGGATGATCTGACAATCCAAGATGAGCTATCTCTTCTCCTGATACTCGGATGAGTGTCACAAGGCTCTGGTTACTCAGTTGCAGTTTTTGGGCTTGATGTCCTTCTCTGCAAACTCTTCTTCTTTCTTTCACTTGTCTCTGTTCAGCCAAGTAAAATTTTGGATTCTTCCAATGATTTCTCCTTTTGATCCACCAAAATCCAACCCCTTGTTTTTGGTTGGGAGTGGTCATTTACAGGGAACCGATGGCGGTTACGTAACCGACGGCGGTCGAGTAGGAACCGGTATCGGTCAGGTCAAAGCGGGCTATTTTTAGTAAAATAGCCAGCTTTTCCTCTTTTTCTCCCGAGGGATTAGTTGCGGGCTTGGTCAAGTCATTATGAGGCTGGTTTTAGGTGCGGATGAGGAGTAATTAGTCATGGGTGGAGATGTGGACCAAGTTATAGGTCTTAATTAGGTTAATTTAGGGTTAAGACTAGGTCATGATGAGGTGGCGAAATGAGGTGGCAGGTATGGCGATGTGGATTTATTAATTATAAGGTAATTAATAAATAATTGTGTAAGGTTTAGGTGATGAGGTTAGGTTACGAAATGAGATGCGGGGCACAGGGGGTCATAAGACACAAATTTGGTGTCCACATTAGCCCTTGTTGTCGTGTAGCTTGTCTTTGTTAAAGCTACACGGACAATAATAAGAAGTGGTTACCCCGTTAAGGGTATAGGTAATCCCCTCAAATCTATCACGATTGAGGTAGCGTGAAATCGTGATTGGGTTGATAAAGGGAAATGGTGTTGAGATGATGATAAGATGGTGGGGTAGGTCCAAGAAGCGGATGCACGTTGAAATGCGAGTGCGACTGTGGTACATGATTTTGAAGAGCAAACAAGTAATTCATAGGCAAAGGTCGATAGTTTATCCAAACAAGGGTGATATAATCCTGGTATCCAAGGCATAGGAAGTAGCTCCAGGGGATATAACGGGTAAGGTACAGGAACGTTTAGGCATGTTCGGTAGTACCAAATGGTTGGTTTGGTTGAGATAAACGGCACGATCTTGGTCTAGGCAAAGTTGGTCGACTGATCAAGTCAAGGACCCTAATCATGCTAAAACACGAACAGGTGAGCTCGATTGAACAAAGAGCTACATGATGGGTGGATAAAATTGTATTTTGTTGATGTTGGGTGAGGTATTTAATTGGTGCGGCCTTGGGTCAGGCCAAATGGTTGGGTGCGGCCTTGGGTCGGGCCAAATGGGTTGGTTGCGGCCTTGGGTCGGGCCAAATGGATGGTTGTGGCCTTGGGTCGGGCCAAATGGTTGGGTGCGGCCTTGGGTCGGGCCAAATGGGTTGGTTACGGCCTTGGGTCGGGCCAAATGGATGGTTGCGGCCTTGGGTCGGGCCAAATGGTTGGGTGCGGCCTTGGGTCGGACCAAATGGGTTGGTTATGCCGTGGGTCGGGCCAAATTGGTTAGTTGCAGCCTTGGGTCGGGCCAAATTGGTTGGTTGCGGCCTTGGGTCGGGCCAATGAAGTTAACAAAGGGTTTTCAGCCAAGGTGGATATAGGTGATGTTGTGAGAAAGGGCGATTAGTAAATAAGGGCAGAAATTGGGGAAGAGGTGGGATAAAACCAATATCGATTGTCTATGACCGATATCGGTTAGGTGACCGATACCGGTTCCTTAGGGCACAATATAACTGGTATCGGTTATAGGTCGAAAACCTATAAAAAGAAAAAATACGGCCTGTCATTGTCATATTGTCAATTTGAAAACCAATTTTAGTTGTCTGAGGTCTTTTGGCGAGATTGTTGAGTTTTTCGGCTGAGGTGGCACTATTTGAGTGGAGAAGTGAGTGATTGGTAGGCCCTAGCGAGGAGGAGGCAACATTTGATTGGTGGAGGACCCAAAGCAGAGGAGTTTGAGAGCCATGGCACAAACCGTGAGGAGCCGGAGGTGCTTGGACCAGTGACCACCACCACCTATCCCACCACGACGACGTGTCATCGTACCAAGTAGGTTCAAACCCTTCATTGTGTGAATTTGATGTTGTTAAGCTATATTTGGGGTTTGGGTAGAATCCATGTTTTGATAAAATAATGAATAAATTGAAGTTATTTGAAAAATGAAGAGGATGGATGGGTTAAATAGGTCAAAGCGCGGGGTGGTGGGTAGGTTTTTAGGGTGTTAGGGTGGGTAAATAGAGAAAAATAGGGGAAAAATGGATTTGGGGGCCGCGTTGGGTTTGGCCTGGTATTTCGATGACCGATGCCGATCACTAAGCGACCGACATCGGTCCAAGAAGTTTTGGGGGCGGGTGGTTTTGTGGTTGACCGGTGTGTCGGTTGTGCGCCGACGGCGCGGTGGAGGGGACCGGTGTCGGTCATGGGTGACCGTGCAGACGGTCCCTAGTTAGGATTTTCTATTTTGTTGCTTGGTTTTGTTGTGGTTGTTGTTATTTTTGGTGTTTTGGTTATTGTTTGGGAGTTATGGTTATTGGGGTGAAGAGGGAAGGGGTAGAGGTTGATAGAAGGTTGGTTGGTGGGTGGGGGGAATGGGGCGGTTGTGTGGTCGGGTTGTTAAAAGGGGGTATAGAAGGTTAAAGTAGTTGTTGTGATAAAGAGTAGGGCTAATGCAAGAGTTGGTTTTACAGCACGTCGCCAAGAAATGACGATGCGGGATAGGATGCCCCGTTGTTGAGATGGATGCGGCCACACGTGTCCGCAGCGTAGTGGGCCATCATGCGCGAGGTGGGACTCGGCGGAGTCTAGCGTTATAGGGCGATAGAGAGGGATCACAGTCTTATGGTCGCCCTCATCGAGAGATGGGATCCGACGACCAATGTGTTCCATCTCCCGACTGGAGAGATGACCATTACATTGGAGGATGTGTATCGCATCCTTAGATTATCGATCGATGGAGAGGCAGTCTTCCGGTGGATGCAGAGACAACCATGGACAACATCTTATAGGTATTCGGGGATGCAAAGCGCTATATGACTTATCACAACAGAGAGCATCGCCTATGGGGATATGTATCGTGCCCACCGACATGAGACACGGCTTGCCATGTTGATGATGATCGGCATTAAATGCTTCACCCTCCCGGACTTAGAGGGAGGCCGCTTTCCACGGGCGCTGATGGGGGTATTACACGAGATGGTTGAGGAGCATACATGTTATGCTTGGGCACCAAGATACCCGCAGTGCGATTATACCGAGAGCAGGGGCTACCGCCGGATGAGGCGATTCAGGATTTGTTCTACATTTTTGTTACACTGCTGGGCATATGAGCATATCATATGTATTCGACCAATAGGGCTGCCCCAAGCAGCCTGTGGGCCACAGGTGATTTATAGATATGGCTTTCAGAGGTGGTGGGGGTCGTGGGCCAGCCACGAGTAGTTCTCGCCGGACGGGATGTAGCGTATTACCGGCATGTATTAGAGGGCGTGACTGCCCTGGATATTGTATGGAGGCCTTACAGAGGTCATCAGCCCCGCGAGGAGCCCGATCACAGTTGCGGTGGATCTAGTATACATTCTGGATAGCGGGACGGAGGCCAGGAGAGCATGAGTGGATACCCCTGGAGAGGGTACGACGGCAGATGGGGCTACGACAGGATGAGCCACCTCCCTTCCCTCAGTATCCTAGAGGGATGATGTAGAGGCCCCACTACCTGTACCACATCCCGTGGACCCAGATTGGGTAGCCGAGAGGCCTGCAGATGATACCGTGGATGACGCCGGCTGCACGGGATCATTTTTGGTATGGTGGGCAGGAGAGAGAGCCGCGAGGAGAGCACAGCCCGCACAACCAGACTTGGCGGCGGTGATAGCAGAGAGGGACCAGCTCAGGGGCCAGGTATAGTTATTACAGGCGCATCTGCTGCACGCATTGAGCATAGATAGGTGTCTTATAGGTCACTAGCCCAGCATTGTGCAATACGCCATGACAGCCCCACCACAGGCACCACCAATGGCACCACCAATGGGCACCACAGTACCACCAGTGCACCACCACCACACCCACCCATGGCTGCACCGGCACAGGGGGGCACTATTATTAGGAGTCGGGGGACCAGCCCCAGCAGTGATGGTGGCACGGGCCCGCTATATGGAGGTGAGAGCGGAGGCCCGGTATTATCAGGATGTTCTTGATGGTACCGGGGCTGACTATCAGCCATATGCAGCACACAGAGCCGAGACCTCACACACCGCCCGAGAGATCCTGTGGGGGTGCGGCCAAATGGCCACACCGGTGGGTCCGTTACAGGGAGGAGGCGAGAGGCAGCACAGGGACCAGCAGGGAGATAGGCGGAGGGTGGTGGGGAGAGCTGAGGGATCCCTGCAGAGGAGATAGTTTGTGTTTGTACAGTGGATATGGGCACCGGTCTACGAACCGGTTATGTTTATAGAGGCCTGCGTGCCTACATATGATGTATTCATTCATTTATTCATTTATTGTATATACCGGCCTGCGAGCCGAGTACGGGTTGTATAGTTGATACCGGCCTGCGAGCCGAGTATATTTTTGATATGAGAGACCGGCCTGCGAGCCGAGTCGAGATTATTGATAGTTATTGCGGCCTGCGTGCCGGCTTTGTATTATTATGAGATCACAGAGGCCCCTATGCAGGGCACATTGTATATTTGAAACTTTTGATATATAGATATGATGATTTTGACCCACATGCTGTGTTTAAAATGTTTTAAGTGTTTTGTCGATGGTTTGTGATATTTAAGGTATGATGAGTTTGATCCACATGGTTTATATATTGATGGTGTTGATGTCTTTTGTTGATGGGATGTATGTATATATAGATGAGTTTAATTGACATGTTGTGTTATGAAATGTTGTATGTGTTTTGTCGTTGGTTTGTGAAATTGAATGTATGTAGCTGCTTGAGTTGGATCCAAATGGTGTATAGATTGATGGTTTTTGATATTGTTTGTTGATGGCTTGTTTGTTTTTGTAATATAGATAGATGATGTTGATGAAATTGTGATGAGATATGGATTTAATGAAAATTATAGATAATGGTGTTGTTTATGTAGGAAAAAGGGACGGGCACCACAAAAATTAGGTAGAAAATAAAGAAAAGAACTATGTGTAAAAAAAGTATGTATGTGACCGATATCGGTTAGATAACCGATGTCGGTAGGCAATAAACCGATATCGGTTAGCTAACCGATACCGATTATTCAAATATGAGCTTTTCTAAAAATAGAAAAGTTTGGGTGGCAACTGAAGTTCTTATTTTGAGCATTCTTATTTTTAGAGTCATGCAAACAAGTTAAATATGCGAATGCGACGCTGTTTGACGACTGATACATGTGATTGCATGAAATAATTTGAGTGATAAGGAGGAAAGAGACAGATGAAGTGAATGTGGGCTGAGATTCAGAAAGCAGAAAGGTAAATTTGAAAAGGGTGGTGAACATGGCTGAAACGAGGAGAAGCATCCAAAGAGGGAGGGACGAGAGGGAAGACAAGTTCCACCTCAAGCTGCTGCTGCCCAAGAGGTAAACATTTTGGTTGTAATTTGATTCTTGCTTGTTTTGTGAATAGGATGAGAGAAGTGTAAGTGGGTAAAGATGAGAAAGAAAAGGTGATAGGCAAGGGTTTGGGATGGGGTGAGTGCTATGGGGTAGGTAAGTAGGGTGGTCACGTATGTTTTTAGGTATAGATAGGAGTAAACGGGTAAAATAATTATCGTAGGTGTATGTTTTTAAGCAGGGTGTATATTTTTGACAGTGACCGGTATCATTTAGAGATAACCGGTATCGGTTCGGTTATCTATAACCGATATCGGTTACTGTAGGAGTTTCTAGAATTTGAGAAAAAACCCATGGAGATTTGTTTTATTGAATAATTATGTGTCGTTTTGATGTATGCAGGCGGAAGCAGGGTTAAGGATGAATGATACTATACCAGCGTTGTTGTCACGAATCCGAGTGGATGTAACACCAGCTGAATGGGCATTGATAAATCGTTTGGGGTTAAGTGGAATCTGCTATTATTCAAGAATTGCACATAACCATGCTATGTTGCAGGTGTTGATTGAGAGATGGAATCCAGAAAGGAATGCCTTCTATCTACCAACAGGGGAGATGACAGTGACTTTGGAAGATGTGTTCCGTATTTTGAGACTCCCAATGATAGGAAAAATAGTGTATCAGGCGTTACCTAGCAGACGGCGGGCAGCGATAACAAAGCAGTATTTGGTTCAGCTGCACGAGATTTGACATAGTGAGGTTTAACATTTACGTATGGTACAATGTATGCAACACACCCCGAGGAAACAAGGTCAGGCCGTGCTATTAATGATAAAGGTGGGGGTATTATGCATTACCGAGGGCGGAGGGTGGAAGATTTCCAAAAGCATTGATGAGTGTTATTTGGGAAATGATAGAAATGAGCGTTACTTTTGCATGGGCACCTGCATATTTGGCGGAGCTATACAGGGGTTTATGGGCTTGTAGACGAAATCACAGGACAACACTAGATTGTTCATTTTTATTACATTGTTGGGCCTATGAGCACATTGTTTGTGTGCGACCAATAGGCCGACCCATCCAAATCGAGAGAGACCGGAGTGCGCAGAGGTTGGGATTCGACGATGGGTCCGCATGCAACAAGAGGCAAGATCCCAGGGCCGTGACGGGTGACACTGAGTATTATAGGCAGGTATGGGAGATGGTGACGATTGCAGATATTTGTTGGAGGCCTTACGGGAACTATATGGTAACAGAGAACATAGCTGAGGAGTTGAGGGGTGTAGAGCGATTGAGGTGGATCGTGGGGCACAGGCCAGGTGAGTATGAGAGGATTCCTCTAGATCGCATGTGGTGACAATTTGGATTTGTGCAGGATATACCCCTAGCTTATAGACCATATATGAGGATCGACGCGGAGGCAGCATTCTCACCTCCCCGGCCAACACCTCCAGAAGGGCCAGAGGAGATAGTAGCCGATCGTAGGGTGATGGATGTAGGAATGACAGAGGCCTATAGATTATGGTGGGTAACAGAGCTACGAGGTGAACGTGATCGTCCTGACATAGCTATGATTATAGCTGGAGAGAGATCATCTATAGAGTTTAGTTCATCAGCTCCAAACGTAGGTGAATGAGACAAGAGGATTGTTAGTGGTTGTGGAGTCACAAGCAGAGGGACTAGAGGCGAGATACCTCCATGCGAGAGAGCGTATTCACATGTTACAGGAGAGATTGGCAGATCAGTGGGTGGTACCAATAGCCATGGTACCTTTGAGGACGGAGAGGCCCGGCGAGAGGCGTCGACGATCACGATCATCACCTGGTTCGGGATGAGGCGTGAGGGTCTAAGTGAATGTTATCGAGGTATAAGAGTAAATAAGGATGCCGACCTGCGCGTCGATGATAGAGAAGATGTATTTGTTTAACGTCTAAATAAAACTGAATATGTATGTTGATTTGAGTTATGATAATAATAAGAATGTTTGTGTTTTGACTTTTTTGTTTTGAAAAAGGATAAAGATGAGTATTATCAAATAGAAATACCCAAAACTATTTATATTTACAACACATGATAGGTTATGGTAGGGGATGGTCGAGCTAACCTTGGGAGACACCATATCTCCGAAGTGCTGCCTACATAGCCCATTGCACAAAGCAAGGAGGGGCCTCAGACCGATGTAGTTCTCCCTTAGGACCAGGGAGAGGTGAATTCAGGCAATTTAGGTATGGTTAGGCAATTCGTTGGTTGGTAAAAGTATTGATATTGGTAGGGTAATGTTGTTGGTGTTGGTAATGAATTGGTGATGTTGGAATAGGTATAAGTGAAGTGAAAGTTAGCCTATCCAAGTGATAGGGAACCATGTCCTGATTAAGATCAACACATAATCCTAGATTCGAGTCAAAGAGGAAAAAAGTGCTCCGTAGGTGAAAAGAGCTAAACAAACCACATAATAACGTAGAATGAGCTTGAACCCCTATGTACTGTACATAGATGAGAAGTCAATAGGTGAAAAGAGTTGTATAATCACAATATATCGGGTGTACGTCACGTCCCTTGAGTTTTATTGTTTTAACAAATGGTGAGGTGAGGTGGATGATGTAGCTGAGGCGTAGAGAACTTGTTATAAAGTGAGTATTCTGATGAAAGAGAACCTAACCTAAATAGACAAGTCCATGACTCAAAAGTTCTTTTGAATGTGGCTTTTATTTTGCTGAATATAGACTGATCGATGCGGGAAGTCTACAAGGGATATGTATTTTATTATTCTTGAGGTCTTCACAAAGCTGATCAATGCGAGAAGCTCCTGATAAGGGCTGACTGTGTATAGTTGTCCTTCAAGGGAGCAATCTATTATATAGCAAGAGTTTGGCATATAGTTGTCCTTCGAGGGAGCAATAGTATATAAAGAAATAGTTTGGAATATAGTTGTCCTTCGAGGGAGCAGTCTATATATAATTTAGAGAGCTAGATGTCCGTTTGGCGTAAAGCATCTAGTTTTGTAGGAAGTTTGACTCAAGAAAATCCCATAGGTGTTGAATTAAGAATGTGTCATTTTAATACTTTGAAGTCATGGACTAGACTAAAAAGGGGAAGGTATCTTTAAGGGGAGGTGAGAATCAAACTATGTGAGCTTGATTTTATTTTGAGATGTAGGAAACAAAGTGTATGTGGTGGTAAATGAGCTCAAGGGACAAGCGCAAGGTAGATAAGAAGTGATATAACACTAAATTCAACAGTAGAATGGTCGAAGATGTAAAGCATTAAGGGGTTCAGGCTCAGGTTTACCATTAAGCGAAGCTAAACGATAAGTGCCTGATCCATAAGTGTGAGTGATTATGTAAGGCCCAATCCAATTGGGAGAAAATTTTCCACGTTTTCTCTTTTCTAGTTTGGTTACATGTTGATTCTCTTTGAGGACAAGATCACCAACCTTAAAGGTACACTCATGAAGTCACTTATCATAAGCACGCTTGATGTGTTTTTGATAGATTTGAAGGTGATCAAGAGTCAGTAAGACGACACTCGCAAGAAGCTCCAATTGGGCTAACCGCTCTTGCGGAAATCGTTGTTGGTGAGAATATCCCAAGAGATATTCGAGGGAAGGTATTTGTATTTCGAGAGGCAAGACAAATTTCTGCACCATATACCAAAGAAAAAGGTGTGGCATTAGTGGAGGTACGAATGCTAGTACGATAAGCCCAAAGGGCAAAGGGGATGTGATCATGCCAATTTCTTCCGGACTCATTGACAACTTTCATGAGGATTTTGGTTAGGGTTTTATTAGAAGATTCAGCCTGACCATTGGCCTATGGATAGTAAGGTGATGAGAAACTAAGTTTGATATCAAAGTTGTCACAAAGGTCTTGTAACAACTTATTTTTGAAAGATTTACCATTATCTGTTATTAGGCGATGAGGAATACCAAAACGACAGATAATGTGATGGTTAACGAACTCTACAATTTTTTCTTTTTTGGTTGAAATGAGTGGAATGGCCTCCACCCATTTTGTGTAATATTCTGTTGCTGTGATTATCCAATGGTGACGTTGTGAAGAGGGCGGGTGAATCTCACCAATAAGGTCTAAACCCCATTGTGAGAAAGGCCAAAGATCTCGTGTGACCTGTAGCGGATGGCTAGGAGTATGTTGAAGGTTGGCATGTTGTTGACACATAACACAACGCTTAACATATTCAGCAAAGCGTTATTGAGAGTAGGCCAATAATAACTTAGGCGAAGGATTCATTTGGCCATGGCAAGGCCACTAAAATGTCCACCACAAATATTGTCATGGACTCGTTGGATGGTATAGGTGACCTCCGCGCCGCTTAGACATCAAGGAGGATGCCATCAAAGCCACGTTTATAAAGGAGTCCCCCATGACGACATAATGAGAAACACGTTTAAGAAAAGCGTGTTTGCCACAAGATTTAGTAAGGTCGTGGGAGAACGGAGGTTGTAAGGTAGTCGTGAAATTGGTGGTACCGGGTATCCTATGAATTAGTAGACACATTATTTATCATACAAACAATCGGGGCTGAGTAAGATGGGGCAAAGAGTTGTTGGACCAAAATGAATATGTCGAGTCGGTTGGTGAGGCAGAATTTGCGAGGCTAAGCAAGCCATAGTATCCGTAAAATTGTTAGTGGAGCGGGAATGGTCTGATAGAATAACAAGTAAATGAGGTCAAAAGTGAATCCACGTAATGTTTGTACTTTTGAAGTTCCTCATTTTTACATTGGTAGATGCCCATAACTTGATTGACTACCAATTGAGAGTCGCCAAAATATTAATAGATTTGACACCTAAGTGTAACGCAACCTGGAGACCCAAAACAAGGGCCTCGTATTCCAATGTATTATTAGTGCAGGGGAAATCGAGCCGAGAATGAAAGAGGCATAGGCTCAGCGTCAAGAGGAATGAGAACAACACCGACCCCTCCGCCGCACTGGCATTTGGATCCATCGAAGAAGAGGGTCATTGGATACGACTCTTCCCTGAGTGAAAGAGTGGCGATGAGTTCGTCAGGGAAATTAAAATTGGTAAATTGTTCCCCAGGTAAAGGGACGTCCACAAGTTGGTCGGCAATGGTTTGTCCTTTGATTGACTTCTGGTGTATAAATTCAAGGTTGAGGTCAGCAAGGAGCATAAGCCATCGAGTGATGTGTTGGTTTAGATGTGGTTTGGTATACATATAATGAATGGGGTCCATGTTGGTGATGACAAAAATTTTGTGATTCAGGAGGTAGTGTCGGAGTTTGGTGGCTACGAATGATAGGGCTAGGCACAATTTTTCTACATGTGTATACCTAGTCTCGTAATCCATGAGAGTATGACTTATATAATAAACGGCTTGTTCTCAATGCTCAGAGTCACGATGTGTGAGTATGGATCCTACGGCGTGGTCGGTGGCGGAAAGGTAAAGGTAGAAAGGGCGATCGTCCTGTGGTGGGATAAGCACGGGTGGCTGCAAGAGATAGGCTTTGAGAGCTTCAAAGGCTTGGTGACACTCTTCACTCCATTGAAAGGAAATGTCCTTTTTAAGAAGGTGATGGAAAGGCTGACATCGATCCGAGAGTTGGGAAATGAAACGCCGGATAGATTGAAGTTTACCTTGCAAACTACGCAATTGTTTGAGGTTTTTGGGTGGGGGCATTTCTAGGATAGCTTTGACTTTAGATGGATCGACCTCAATGCCACGCAAAGAGACGATAAAGCCAAGAAGTTTTCCTGAAAGAACACCAAAGACACATTTCTTTGGTCAAGACGGACCAAATATTGTAACAGGGACCAAAAATAATGGTTAAAACATCGAGATGTTCACCGTGATGTTTAGATTTACCAAGAAGATCATCCACATAATCCTCAAGGATAGTGTGCATAATGACATGAAAAATGTAAGTCATAGCCTCACCGATAGGTCGCACCAAAGATTCTTAAGGCCAAACGGCATGACATGATAACAAAAGGTTCCCAAGGAGTTATGAAGGCGCTTTTATGTTGATCGGCCGGCTACCAAAATTTGATCAGTATCCTCGAAAAGCCATCCATGAGAGAGAGCATCTCATGGCCTACCGTGAGATCAACAAGTTGATCAATACTAGGTAGGGGGAAATCATCCTTAGGGCAAGCGAGGTTAAGATCTTGGAAATCCATGCATATCCGAAGTCCCCCCGTCGCTTTAGTGACAGGCACAATGTTAGAAATCCATTGAGGATAGTCAATAGGCAAGATGAAGGAAACAGAAAGAAGTCGTTGAAGCTCTTCTTTGACCAAGAGGGCAATGCGTGGATGTATTTTTCTCAGCTTTTGTTTGATCTGGTTTGGAATCGGGGTCTAGAGTGATGTTATGGACAAGAATGTCGATCAATTCCTGGCATGTCACAGTAGGACCAAGTGAAAGCTTGGTTGCGGTACGAGAAAGGTAGTAAAGGCGACTTGTTCTGATGCGTTAAGGGATTGTCCGATCTTCACAATGTGAGGATCCTCCTCTGTGTGGATGTTAATTTCTATAGTAGACTCATTCAACATGGTTTGAGTTTCAGATGGTAATGCGCGTTGAATATAGGAGTCGTCTGCACCAAGGTAAGTGGGGATGGAGTCGTCATCCTGGCACTCAACAACATTAATCGAAGGCGAATCCTCTTCAATCATGTCGGGATACGAAGGGAAGAGAATATGGGTCCTCATTATCACGTTGATAAGTGAGAGGACCTAGGAAGATAACATTTATGAAAAAAAAGTTAGGAGGGATAGATTCGTGGTCTATCGACTCGTGGGTGACGATGGCAAAATAGGTGATGATGGTTTGGTAGGGGTGATATCGTCATCTTCCAGGATACAACTGACATGAGGTTTCTCCGGTGTAAGTGTTTCAGGAAATCCGAGACCACTACGATCATTGTGTTTACGTGTAGTCACGGGAATGAGTGTATGTCGGCCTTGTTCGTAAAGACCAAAACCAAAGACTTTCCAAGCACAACAGTCAAGAAGGTGAGGGCGAAATGATGATTTGTCAGGTATTGAAAATCAGATTGGAAGGGAACCACCCCAAAAGGAGGTTCAGGGGTAATGGAGGATGCGTCGACACCCCCATACATTAGGTTGGTGTGGCAATGAGGTGGTCCGTAGGGGATTACCTCCCCCACGTGACGGTCGTAGGTAGGATGCACATGTAACTGTCCATACTCCTGTGGGGTATGGAAAGAACTAACGTTATATAGGCGGTATTCCCCCAGCATAAGGCATTGAAAAACATCTACTAAGGGGTCGGAGGTTGGGATGTTATCTCATGGGAAAGGAAGTGGTATTTGCGATGGCGGCGCTTTCATTGTCAAGGTGTGGGTGCGGTTGAGGTAGATGGTTGAGGTGCGGTTAAAGTGGATGGTTGGGTTGATGAATGGGTGTCTTAACTAGTACAAGCACATCATTAGGGCGATACAACATATTGCAGGTTTTGAAGGGGGGAGGATCAGCTTTTACGGTGTAGGACTTCCCCTCGTACTCAAATTTTATGCATCTATGTAAGGTGGAGGGAACGCATCCCATAGCCCGGATCCAAGGGCGGCTAACAACATATTGTATTGAACTCTCCCTCAAGGACATAGAAGAGTTCGAGTAAAGTACGTGGTCCTACATGAATGTTAAGGATCACGGTGCCTAAGGTAGAAGTAATAGCATCATTGAATGACCGCAACATGATGGGGTCAGGCACACATGCAAATTTGAAGGGATGTTCATTTGTTGGAAGGCTTTTGAAGAGATGATGTTTAGGCTAGCGCCCTCGTCAATCATAACACGATGCACCCGAATGTCCCGGACATAAGCTGAGATGAAAAGAGTAGGGTCAGGATCTTCAGCACCAAAGTTGATAATTTCGTCTTCGGAGAAACTGATAGCAGCGGCTTGCTGTACAGAGACAGAAGTGGTCGGGGAGATAGGTTGTTTGGTGAGCGAAGCAACATGATTGGGTGTTAGAATGGAAGTAACAGGCAAGGTTTCATTAGGTAAGACCTCTATCCCTTGAAGGATTTCAACGAGAGCTTGTCGATGAGATTCAGAAGTCTGAATGAGATCATACAGTGTCATTTTTACAGGTGATTGGTGAAGCTGTTTGATCATGGTCCGGTGGGAAATTCCATTAGAGATGGGGTAGGTGGGTCCACGAATAACCACTTTAGGTGGTGGTGCGATCGGGATGGTGGACGGAGAAAGAGATGCCACAGTGTGTTTTTTCGCTTTCTCATTATTTTTCTTCCCTCGAGTAAAGCAACACTAATCATATTGATCTCGTGAATACGAGAGGAGGAAGACTAGTAGGGATAGGTCATGGTCTTCGAGAGGTGGGGCTGTAATAATGATAGATATTGGTGAGGCGGGATAGGTGGTATAGGAGAGGGAATCAAGCTAAACTAAGGTCTCTCCCTTCGTGAGTTGTCTTTCTTAACCTTTCTATCCGAGAGAGGTGATCGAAGAAGGATGGCTTTCAAAGCTTTGCATCCCTCTACATCATGTCCCGGTGTGCGGTGGTAAGCGCAGATTTTAGACTCATCATAACCTATAGGTCGAGGTTTAGATGGATCATAAAGTCTAAGTGGAGGTAGGGAAATGGTCGCATTCTCCACCAACATAGCAAGGATTTTGGCATAAGACCCTTTGAGTGGGTCAAAATCGGAGGAAGATGAGGGTATTGACGGGTAGATTCTCGTGATGATGTGGTATGGTTGGTTTGTATGGGTGGTGGTTTAGCCAAGGAGTTTTGATAATGGGTTTTAACTAAACGTGGCTTCTTCGCGCAGGCTATGTTTAGTGGTTAGATGATGAGGCCATAGATGATGTGGTATCAGAAAACAACCACGGAGAAATAGGAGTGACAACAAACAAATCTTTTGATGATGGAATTTGTTTAGGGTTAGTAGGTGGATAGGATACGCGGGGTGACTGTGTTGATGTACCCTTGGATCGCTGTATGGGTGCAGAAGGCGTAGGTCATTTTAAAGAAAACGCAGGAGGTATGATATATTGATGCAAGGTGGAGGGATGAGGTCCCAATATGGAAGGTAGGTGTGACGACGATGGTTTTAGTTGTAATAGAGACATAGGTTGAGGAGATTGAGTCTGTCTCCTAAGTGGATGAACGGCTTTATTTTTAGATAAATCAAGCCGCTTAGGTGGGTGTGTTAGACTGGGTATTGGTGAGGTCCCAAGCGTAGGGGAAGATTGGGTTAGGTTAATAGAGGTGGATGAGGTATTTGGTAGAGATGAGGGGGGTGAAGATGAGAACATAGGCATTTTAAGCTTCTGTAAACACTTTGGGTATATGGTAGAGGCATCTGGGTTGGTCATCTGCATTTGAGTAGAATATGGCGTACTCAAACGTTCCCATAGGACCTTTCTATCTTCCTCGGGAATCACAGCTTCTCACGTGTGAATTGGAACTTTTGTATGGAAGAAAGGTGGGTTGTGATTCTGGTCCATTGTGGGTGTGATACAGGGGGTAGATGAGGCACTGTATCAATAGGTGTTAAGAGGTCAACCGGTCGCTGAAAAGATTTAGGCGATGAAGAACTAATAGGTAGGAGGACATGTTTGAGAGGATCCGTCATGATTAAAGAGTTTGGTGATGTCGGTGCAAGAGGTTTCTCGTCTAAGGATGACAAAAGAAGTGGTGAGCCTTCCTCTTGCATGCAAATGTTTAATGGTAGAAGGAGACGTTTGGGAAATAGATAAATTAGATAACATCCGCTCACAGTCTTGTAAGGATGTGGTATAAGAAGGCTCATCTATGAGAAGAGAACTCTGGGCAGTTAATTCCTTTATGGGTAAAGGAATGATTTCGCCTTGTCTTGATGGTGGTGAAGGAGGTTCGGGCCCCTGCGTTAGTGAAGAGGCTTGATTAAAAATTTTCTCGATAGAGGCTTTTGGCTGGGAGTCGAAGACTGCATGGATCTCATGAACACTCTCCTCGGCTAAGATATCTTGGTTTATGTTACTGTTAGAAGAGTGATTCGGGAATGGTTTGTTGAAGATTTTCAAATTTCGGTTAGCAGGGGCATTAGGATTATCGAGGTTATATCCCCCGCATCAACCATTTCCCCGCACTATGTTTTTCAACATCTTGTAGTTTTCGTGACTATTTCCCTTTATGCGGTGAAAGTTACGTGTCAGTCATTTTCTTTGATCGTGAAGGTATAGCGTGGGTGGAGTCAAACCCGGAGTGAGGTTTAACGGAGGCAAGGTGATAGCTCCAGCTTTGAGCAATTTTTCCAAGATGACACCATAAGTTTCTCCCAAGGGGTGTAATTGATGGGCTCGACTTTATATTTATAGGTGGTCTTTGGTGGGGTATTAGACGGTGCTTGAGATTTGACCATCACCACGTGGACAACTCCTTTTGATTTTGACAAAATGTTTCGCACTTTAATGTTTTTCAACTTTTGGGAATAGAGTTGCTTCTATCCTTTCATTCCTTTAAGAAATAGATAAGGGTTAGGGCTAGGGAGGAATACCTATCAATGTCGAGAGGGTGTGCGCGCTACCGTAGAGAAAGATCAGATCGATCTGCGAAGAACTCCTTTTTGTCCTGGGAAGGACTACCCAGTAAGTAAGAATACAAGACCACCAAATTTTAATTAGACAATAAATGAGGGAACTCGCCTATGGGCCCAGAAATATAAAACTTCCTTTCAAGGTGGTCAAACCTCCCTGCTAATATGAATTAACACAAATTCTAACAAATAAGCTATTGCCCAATTACAATTTGTTTACCTTGTTAGAACAATAGAGAAAGGGCTAGTCTTGGTTTAGAATCAAGGTGACCGATGTCGGTCACTTTAACCGTGACGGTTGGTGCTAACCGATATCGGTAGGGGCAATGTTTTAGGGCTTTTGGTGAAGGTTGGTTATAAGGTGGGTGTGTTGTTTTTATAAGGTCAATGAAATGGGTGGGATTAGGTAATGGGGTGATGAGAAGGACTCGTGAGAATACGGGGTGTTCTTGGGGTAATGTAAGGGTGGAGGAATGACAGCTTAGATGTAGTGTGTTGGCTTATAGTAGATCTAGGAATAGATTTATGATGGTTGTGATTCGAAAGTTCAAGAAATGTTATTAAAAGAACGTATAAGACTTACTTACTAGTTCCCGATGGAAAATGTAGGTTCCCAGACCGTGATGACAAAGACAAGGCTCAAGTAGGATGATCCGACAATCCAAGATGAGTTATCTCTTCTCCCGATACTCGGATGAGTGTCACAAGGCTCTGAATTACTCAAAAGCAAAGCTTTTGGGCTTGATGTCCTTCTTTTGATGCAAACTCTTCTTCTTTCTTTCACTTGTCTCTATTCAGCCAAGTAAAATTTTAGATTCTTCCAATGATTTCTCCTTTTGATCCACCAAAATCCCACCGATCGTGCCAAAATGTTTCACACGAATGTTTCAACTTTTGGGAATAGAGTTGCTTCTATCCTTTCATTCCTTTAAGAAACAGATAAGGGTTAGGGCTAGGAGGAATACTTGTTGAATGTCGAGAGGGTGTGCACGCATCAGAGAAAGATCAGATCGACTGCGAAGAACTCCTTTTTGTTTGGGAAGGACTACCTGCAAGTAAGAATACAAGACCACCAGATTTTAATTAGACAATAAATGAGGGAACTACCTTGGGCCCAGGAAATATAAAACTTCCTTTCGAAGGTGGTCAGTTCCCCTGCTAATATGAATTAACACAAATTCTAACAAATAAGCTATTGTCCAATTACAATTTGTTTACCTTGTTAGAACAATAGAGAAAGGGCTGGTCTTGGTTTAGAATCAAGGTGACCGATGCCGGCCATCACTATAACCGACTTGGCTGGTGCTAACCGATATCGGTAGGGGCAATGTTTTAGGGGCTTTTGGTGAAGGTTGGTTGTAAGGTGGGTGTGTTGTTTTTATAAGGCTGATGAATGGGTGGGATTAGGTAATGGGGTGATGAGAAGGACTCAGAGAATACGGGGGGTGTTCTTGGGGTAATGTAAGGGTGGAGGAATGACAAATTGTAGATGTAGTGTGTTGCTTTGGGTAGTAGATCTAGGAATAGACTTATGATGGCTGTGATTTAGAAGTTCAAGAAATGTTATTAAAAGAACGTATAAGACTTACTTACTAGTTCCTGATGGAAAATGCAGGTTCTAGGACTGTGATGACGAAGACAAGGCTCAAGTAGGATGATCTGACAATCCAAGATGAGCTATCTCTTCTCCTGATACTCGGATGAGTGTCACAAGGCTCTGGTTACTCAGTTGCAGTTTTTGGGCTTGATGTCCTTCTCTATAAACTCTTCTTCTTTCTTTCACTTGTCTCTGTTCAGCCAAGTAAAATTTTGGATTCTTCCAATGATTTCTCCTTTTGATCCACCAAAATCCAACCCCTTGTTTTTGGTTCGGAGTGGTCATTTACAGGGAACCGATGGCGGTTACGTAACCGATGGCGGTCGAGTAGAACTAGTATCGTCAGTCAAAGCGGGCTATTTTTAGTAAAATAGCCAGCTTTTCCTCTTTTTCTCCCGAGGGATTAGTTGCGGGCTTGGTCAAGTCATTATGAGGCTGGTTTTAGGTGCGGATGAGGAGTAATTAGTCATGGGTGGAGATGTGGACCAAGTTATAGGTCTTAATTAGGTTAATTTAGGGTTAAGACTAGGTCATGATGAGGTGGCGAAATGAGGTGGCAGGTATGGCAATGTGGATTTATTAATTATAAGGTAATTAATAAATAATTGTGTAAGGTTTAGGTGATGAGGTTAGGTTGCGAAATGAGATGCAGGGCACAGGGGGTCGTAAGACACAAATTTGGTGTCTACAATCACATCCTTCTTCATCAAAGGTCATGGAGAATACTTTGGGCTCATTCCATTCTAAAGAGAGTTTGAAGTGTAAATAAGTGTAGATAGAGGCCTTTTACTATAGGAGATTACATAAGAATGTCAAATCAATAGAGGATCCTATAGTACAAGTAGATCTTGAAGAGAATGAGTAATTTCACCTCTCAAATTCTCATAATCCATAGAGTTTCCCACCTTCCACAACCCCTCCTTCTCCTCTTGTGCAAGATGTACCATCTCACCCCGAGTAGGAGACAATAGTTACATCAATTTCTGAGCCTGAACAAAATGGGGTGTTTCCCTAGATGAATGAAATGATGAATAAATAAGCTCATATAGTAAAAAAGTAACCATCCCTAATTTTTCAACAATATAAGCATTAGACAAAGGAAAGAAGAAATTTTTTTGCTAAATAGGTTTCACACTTCTTCAAAGGCTGCCACGATAATCAATATGTACAAGTATTCTCGACTAAAAGTAATAAATCCTATCAAAGAGATGCCACTAGCTGACTACAAAATTAACACCATTCCCTTAGGATCAAAAACTCACGAAGGAGATGCTCACATGTTATAGAGTGTTCCACTTGCATTCTCGCAAGGAACCATAAGTATAAGGTGAAAATTGACTAGTTCAAGAAAAAGTATAAACACTCTCATGATATGTACAACACTTCATTTACCAAAATGCTTCATCATCACTCCAAATCAAGAAACAAAATTCAGAGATTCAACCCAAAGTCCATTAAGAAGACACAATCCTTCATTGTGGAAGGATGAGTAAATGATAAGTGGATGAGATTAATCATCGAGAAAGGAAAATTAGTTCTTCCAGAGTTGATCTCACTATACAAGTACATGTGTGCCACTACAAACAAGGTCTGAATGATAAGGGAAGGATTGGAAAAGTAAAAATAACATTGGGACCAAGTTCATCCATTGGTGATGGAGATGGGAGATGTTCACTCCCGTGTTGGTGATCAGAAAAAAATTCTACATCCGAGGACTTGTCACATGTCTAGGTGAGAACCCTTTCCTCTAAGTATGAAATGTTGAATCGGGCCATTTATGAACGAGATTCAAATGAGGAACATGCCTTGATGAGAGCATTAATACAGATGATTTGTTGATGTCATTTGAGGAGTATGTTCAAAAAAAGGTCGGGGACCCCTTCTCTTTTAATGAACATACATTTGTGTCTCTATCTGAGATCCGAGCCACAATTTCGAGCATTATAGAGAAACATCTTTTGTGGTTCACAACAAGTAAAAACATCAATGATATCTATGACAGTTGACTCGAGTCCCTGAGTTGTGTCCACATTACTAACTCGAAGAAGGTATAACCTGTGGTAGCTCGATACAATAAAGAGTTCAAGGGAGTGGAAATATTTTTAGTGAATATCGGAAAGGATATATCAGTTGGCAAGGAAAAATCAACAAAAATGACATCTTCATCGGCATAGTTCTCTCTCCTTTTCTCTCTTACCTTCCCCTCTCTCCCCTCCTCCTTCATGTTCTTTTCCTTTGTTGAGGGGTTGCACTTTTTCATTTTTTCCTATTCCTATTTTTTCTTATTCATTTAAATATGAATTTATCTTGTAATGTAATAAGTCACCCTTAATTAATAAAAGGAGACTTAATCCTACACCTAGGAATATGAAAAGTCACATGTTGTAAGGGGGAAATGAAAATTCATGTGGGGGATAGGTAAAAATTCACTCTCGAATCTATAAATTGTGATGGAACGCTCATTATTAAGGGTTGTTTATTTTGTATGCTCATGAGAGATTGCTACTTGTGAAGAAACAAAAGAGAGCTATTTCCTCTTGTTCCCCTCTCTATGTTCTTTTATTTCTCACTATGTACAATTTTGGAAAAACATCAATGAAGAAGAAAGTATTTTCTTTCCTTTTTTGATGAGGATATTACTGAAACTTTGTGTTTATAATCTTATCTTGTCTTATTGCTAGTAATAAATTTGTTTTCTTTCTATTTATGTGTCTTGAAGTATTTTGTTTAATGTCTATAGGAATTTGATTTTCTACCTAAGATATTAATCCTACCTCTCTCTCTCCCACTCTCTTAGCAAATCCATCTCTTAATATGAATTGTAATCTTTTTTTGCAGTTCAAGAGAGTGTCCCTATTAGATCCCTAGGCATCAGGCCAACACAAATTTTAATTTCAAGGACGCATAATAAATGGATATGCACCATTAAATTAGAGGGACCTAGAGTCTCGTAGAGAGCTTGTGGATACCCACCAATTTGTCTACCCGAAAAGTTTTCTCACCAGAATTTTTCGCGCCCACCGTGGGCATACTTGGAAAAATTTTGCACCCAAAATACAACTCACAAGACAATACAAAAAAATCAAATATCCAAAAATCAATTTTTTTGGAAGTTGAAGATTCAAAGAGCCTTATGTATCATATCAATGGCTATTCCCGACAACCATCATGTCTAGAGACCTGAATTTAATTTTCACATCTAAGAAGATATTGTATCCACTTAAGGGAAGTTGTCCTGAACAATCATGAAATTTTTGTAATTACTTCATAGCTACCAAGGTGTTGGAAATTGAAGAACAACATGTAGAAGAAAGAGAAATAGTGATACAAGCCCAACAATAACAAAGAAGATCTTAAGATAATATCAAGTCTACAAGCTAGCTAATCATAGGTACACTAGGTCACAATGAGAAGAAGGAGCTCTTAACCTCATTTTTAAGAGCTACAAAGAAGGAAAGAACTATTAAGAAAATTAAGGCATTGCCTTAATCCTAAAACTTCTCTCACATGTGGTCTAAACATTTCCCACGTATTGACACATATATTTTCCTTACCTCGGTGAAGATGTGGAAAAATTTACTAATGTAGAAACCGAATTAGTTGTTGAATCTAGAGTAAAAGCTAGAGACAAATTTAAAGTGAAGCAATATCAAAAATTGAAGCGAAGAAAGAGCTCGAGTAAAGGCATAAGTGAGATTCATAGCTAGAGTGGAAGCAAGAGATAGAGAAGAAACACGATTTGAATCCATAATGGGTGACGAAGAAACACCAAAACCTATTATGCCATGTGGTAGGAATATAGGCCCACTTGTGCTCCCACAACCACTTCATGAGTTGCCACAAGGTTTAAGAAAAATATAACCAAAGTTCAAGTGATATGGATCAAAATTCTCATAAGAACATGTGGCAGCCTTCATCATCACTTATGGTGTGTTAGGTGTTGAAAATGAAGATGTATCTATCAGATTGTTTATGGAGTCTTTGCAAGACAAAGTGGTAGAATGGTGTTACCTCCTACCTGCTAGATTAATTAATTGTTGGGATGACATCAAAACTTCCTTTGAAGACAAAATCAAGTCTACAAAAGACTACCAAGACCTATTGGTGCAAGTAGTTCATATGAATAAATAATCTAATGAAGGTATGAGGGATTTCATAGCAAGATATAATAGAGTTCTAAAGAGGATACCTCTCGAAGCCATGCCCTTGGACAATAATTTAAAAATATTCTTCATAAGTGCTCAATTACCATAAGTTGGGTTCATTCTCGAAGGTCCTAGCCCGAACTCGAGGGAAGCACAAGACTACGCCATCAAACAAAATATGATCTCATTTTATCTAGTAAAGTGAAGAACTTGAATGAAAAAAAAGGCCGGAGTTCTAACTCCACTCTCATAGACCCCATGATTCAATAAATGGCCATTGACATAATTTTTGTCAAGAAGTAACTATCTCAAACCACCCTAATGAATGTGCCAAAGAAGACTACTCTCCCGAACAATCTAAGGATAGCTCCACCTCCTCGTAGGCTCACCTTTGAGGCACCACCGATCAATGCGACCTATGACTCGAAAGAAACAAAAGAATAATAAGTGGAGGATCCAGAAGAAGAAGAAAACAGGGATGGAAATGTACTTGAGATCGAAGAGGTCAATGGTGATACTTAAGATGGTCTCATTGAATACCGCTCGGTAAGAAAATATAATGATGATGAAGAGGCATCATGTTTATTATGTGCCATGTTCACCTGCTCCTAGTCTCAAAAGGGAGCTTCCTCCTCAAAAACTAATACAAATAAGAAAAATGAATATCCTTTGGTCATGGTACCTCAAAATAAGATCATCATCGTGAGATCTCCAATTCCACCATCAATGGATTTAGCAAAGGAGAAACCAGCCGTAATTGCATGAAAAAAGCCAACTCCAATAATAAGTAAATCCTCGAGTATTTCCCCTAACTTGAATTCCACCTCTAAGACCAATCCTTCACCTAATTATAGTCCTACAAAATCCTCTAAGGCTCAACCAAAGTCACCCACTCCTCCTTCTAAACCCACTACCTCATCCACCAAAGATACTCAAAATCCCAAGGTAGTAGTGCCTCCACAATGTAAAACCTCCTTTATCCCTAGAACAACAAGTCTAACCACGTTAGATCCATTCGATTACATCAAACATGAAAGTAAGAACAAAGTTTAGATTACTGAAATTGAATACTTACAAACACATCCGGATCAATTCAAGAGGTTGGTCAATGTTTTCCAAAATGGTAGCCCAAAATCCAACACTGTGAATCCCAATCCTAAGGGCCTACTTCCAACACCACCTATGCCCCTACACAAAACATGTTAGCACTAAGTGCATCCAAAACCAATAGGGTAAAACCCTTCTACCTATATCCCCTATAAAAAGGCTACTAGATGAACAACTATATCATAGACTCAGGAACCTACAACAACATTATGCCCATAAAAGTAGCCAATGCCTTGGGACATACTTTGACACATGTAAATGGTTATTGTTACTCTATGAAATATAAGGATGTACTATTGGTGGGTAGAATCAAAGATACACAAGTGGCCTTGGAAGAATTTTTAGAAAAGAAGGTGTTTCTCACCATATTGGTGGCAGACATCCCAACATCTTTTGGTATACTTTTGAGTAGAAGTTTCTACAGAGGCCTAGGTGGAGAAATTGGATGGATTTTTCCTCCACGACAATCCCAAAAAAGGGGGAAATGAATAAGTTTCTCCTCGTAAAAATTGAAGTACACACTCCAAACTTGAGAGTACCCTAGAGAAAACATCTTGTTATGTGTGTAATGGGAACAACTTCCTCACCTCTAAAAGGGATAAAAACTTGCCACTCCTCACTAAAGATGAATAAGATCAACTTTGGACCATGGAATTTGATGGAAGTCATTCAAGTGTAGGGTCTAGAGCTGGCATTGTCTTGACTTCTCCCTTAGGTGAATTCTTCCCATTTGCATAGAAGCTAAAATTTGAAAATAATAAAAACAATGTGGAGTATGAGGCTCTCCTCCTCAAAATGGATGTCACCGAGTCTATAGGTGTCAAAAAGATAAGGTTTCTTGGAGATGCTAAAGTGATATTCATCTAAGTAAGAGACCAATATCAAGTAAAAACCCAAGGCTTAGGCACTATAGAAACAAAGTTTGGGACTATATCGAATCTTTTAATTCTTTCTCTATCCAAACCATTCGTCATGAGAAAAATAAAAAATTATGAATCGCTCACTATCTCAATCTTGTTGGTGACTCCATATTCGTCCTTATATAAGGACAAGGTGACTATCGAGATGGTTTTCAGACCAATTTTTCCAAAAAATGTAAACCATTGACGAGTCTTCAACAACGATAATCATCTCCTTGATATCATAGATAAAAATGAAAACATCACTAATCTCTTCTATGAGGGAAGAAAAAATTCCCTCCAGGATTAAGTAGCAGAAGGAAAAAGAGGGAATTGAAGGGGTTGATTCAGAGGGAGTAATCAAGCTAAAAGGGAACAAGATTCTGAAGGACCTAGTGTCACTAGAGGATTTGTTTGACAAGCATGACCGATTCATCAAGGAAATATCAAAAGAATCATCAAGGTGCATAACTAAGTTTGAGAAGGAAAACATTGGCACCCCAGAGCAACCCAAAATGGTGAATACTAGAAAATATTTCTATCCTAAAGAGAAAAGAAGGTTCATCTTACTATTGAAGAAATATTCTAATGTCTTGGCCTATTCCTATGATGAGCTCAAATATTTTTAGCTACAAGAAATGCACCACTCTATTCCTGTAAATCCGGAAGTTAAGCCTTTTATGCAAAAAGAAACAACCCTAAAATCTAAAGATAATAGACATGATCAAGGAGGAGCTATTAAATATGAAAAATACAATAATCATATTTCCTATCCACCACTCCACATGGGTAGTGAACATTATTCTGGTGTGAAAGAAAAATGGAAAGATAAGGATTTGTGTGGAATTTCACAACTCCGAACCAGACTCCTCAAAGAAAACTACCCACTCCAAATCATGGATCATATTTAGCAAGAAGTCATAGGTTCTGAAATGATTTCATTACTTGATGGATTCTTATGGTAAAATCAAATTAAAGTAGTAGAAGAGGATAGAACCAAGATGACCTTCACAATGCCTTGGGGTATATTTTCATAAAACAATGCCTTTCACCTAATCAATGCGGGAGTAACCTTTAAAAGGGTGATGCAATTAGTAGTTAAAGACCTCAAGAATTGTATTTTAATTTACCTGGATGATCTCATAGTCTTCTCAAATAAGTGAGGAGACCATATACACCATCTCAACAAGTACTCTTTAGGTGTATGCAACATGGAATATCCCCGAACCCTAAAAAGTGCATTTTAAGGGTTGTTTGAGGTAAACTCCTTGGGAAAATTGTGAAAAAGGAGGGGGAAAAGATTGATCTAGAAATAATAAGAGATATTCAAGATTTGTCACCACTAACCAACAAAAAGGAGTACATTCCTTCTTTAACAAGGTCAACTTCCTCTAGTTCTTCATCCCGCCTTCATCGAGTTGACCAAACACATAACTCTCATGATGAAGTCGCAAACGAACTTCAAATGGAACAAAGAAGGAAAATAACATTTGAAATAATAAAATAATAAATAGAAATGGCTCCCACCTTGGTGTGCATATATTTTGATAAAGATTTCATCTTATACTGTTATTCTTTAGAGCACACTATATCGACCATTTTGGTGCAAAAGAATGAAGAATGCCTAGAAACCCTTATTACATTCATGAGTTCACCTTTGAAGAATCACGAGTTGAAGTATAAATACTTAGAAAAACATGCCTATGTTGTGTTTAAGGTAGTAAATAACTTTAGGTTCTACATCCTCAACTCACACACTGTAGTGATGGTACGAGGATTGATATCAATTCCACCCTCACTTAACAAGATACATGAGCAAAAGAGGAAACTAGGTGGAGATAATTCAGGAGTATGACCTAGAGATCAAGCCTTGTAACTTGATAAAAGGTAATGGGATATGAAAATTACTTTTAGAGGATGATGCACTCATGACTAAAAAGTATACATGAGAATATTTGTGTTGTGAATGTGTTAGCAAGGACTTGCCTCAAGTTCTCTTTGTAAACATGATAAATGAATGATATGTGAACATCATCTACTTCCTGACCTATGGTGAGTTCCATCCTCACCTTGATAAAAAAACAAAAACAAATCTCAAGTTAAGAGAAACCAAATTTTTCATATGGAACCATGCACTCTACAAGAGAGGATTCAATGGTTTCTTTCAAATGCATAGACAAGGAACAACATGAGTAATTGATGAGGGAATATCATGATTAAACATATAGCGACACTTCTCTATGATGGTAAAGCAACTCATAAAACCCTCCATGGTTGGTATTACGGGAATACTTTGTTTTTTGGATGCCCAAGAATGGGTCTCCAAATGTGAGGCATGTCAACAGTTCATCGGGAGACCACAACTCATTGTGTTTCCTCTTAGGTCAATAATGACTAAAGAACCATTCCAACAGTGGGGTCTAGATTTCATCAAAGTTTTAAATCTTTACTCTAGTGTAGGTCATACATATGTGCTCACAAAGATCTGACTATTTCACAAAGTGGGTAGAGGCCATCTCTACAAATCAATCCAATACGAAATAGTGACCAAATTCATCAAGAAAAATATCATGGTTTGTTTTGGAATCCCTAAATGATCATGAAAGACAATGCCACATATTTCTCCTCTAGAGATCTAACTGAGTTTTTTTACACTTATGGAATCTCTCTATCACACGCATCTAACTATTACCCACAAGGGAATGGTCAGTGAAATCAAGCAATAAAAACATCATGACCATAGTCCATAAGCTAGTAGATGAGAATTAAAGGGAGTGACAAAAACATCTCTATGATGTGTGTTGAGCATGGTTTCAACCCTATGTTTTCTTGATGTCTAGAGGGGGTAACAACCCGACTCAACCTCGGATAGTTGGGTTTCTGGATACTTGCGATGTGTGATGGTGTTTTGTGCTCCGTGAAGAATGTAAACAAATCTTATTTTTCCTACAAGCAAGCCTAAAAATAAAAACACTCAAACAAGATGGAGTTAGTAAAATAAGTGGTCAAGTTGTTTAGAAATCCAAACCCCGTAATCCCAAATAATTCCTTTAAACAAATATAAACCTGCTTATGAAACAATTAAGTTTTTTATTGATAATAATGCTGCAGTATAATGTGATAAAGTGGAAAATATGACTAGATGATGTCACTTATTTAGGTGGATACATACATAAGAGAATAATAATAATCCCAGAACCAAAGATTAGATTCTTGAACAAAGTGTATAAATTTTCGAGAGAAGTTTGATCCTACAGAACTAGCTAGACCTCCTCTTCAGTGAAATAGGATTCAAGTTCAAAGATATAATCCTCTACAAAAAGTCGATACTTCTTGTTGAGTATCATGATGTGTGTAAAGAGTGGTGTCGGTGTCGTGGGGATGATCAAAGGGTGCAACCTGAATGGTAAAAAGTTCTAAATCATGAAGAATATTGTACTACTCATAGTATAAAGGATGATGGATAATGGGAAAAATTTAATGTCACCAACAGATAATTGTACCTATTAAGGCCATCTAACACCACCATGCTGGGAAACATGTTAGAAAATAATAATAAAAAGTAAGAATTGTTAGGTTGATTATAAGAAATATGTGACAAAAAAATGCTATGGAGGCATCACTAGCGATTAGGTGAATCACAGGAGATTACTATGAATTCTAGTAGACCAAAGAAATGGGGATTAAAACTGAATTAAACTATGATTTCAAACTAATTTTGAAGAAAAATGCCATGATAATTGGAACATGAAAAAAATTAATCATTAATGGAGGCGAAACTAACAAAAATGAATGATCGAATCAGATGGTAAACGAAACAAGAGTGGTTTGACGATAGCAACGGGCGATACGATGATCAAGTTGATTATTTTAATGCAGTGTAACAAAAGTGGAGATTTATTAGTGGTGAATAATCTTTGGAATGCCTATAGAAGAACACAATTTCCCTATAAAATGTGAAAATCCTCCCTAAAGGAGGATAAAAAATCTCTTTATATACATCTCTCGATGATTGGGATAGTCACCAAGATTTCAGAAATCTAAGTTAGGATAACAAGTGAAGTGATTTTCCTACTATTTTGGTCTTTATTTTGGAGGATTTCGAAGGAGGTTAGGATGTGAAGTGAGAGAGAATCGAACTAGGAATAAGTTAGGATGAGGATGGAATTCATTTTAGGAGGTTTCTAATGTTGTCTTAGTTATAACTAGTTAAGTGTGGAGAGGTGGTTAGAGATAGGTTAGAGGTAGTTGAGTAATATTTATAGAAGGTTTCCAAAATATCTAGTTACAACTAGTGAAGGTGTCCGAGTTAGCATGGTGAGGTGTGAGGGTATATTAATTAATTTAATTTAACTAGTTAATTAATTAGACCTAGGGATGTGGTGGTGTAAACATTAGATTAATTTAATTAAAGGGGACCAAAGGGTAATTTAGTGTCATGGAGTATTGTGAGTGGGCTCTTTTGATTGTGAATAGGTTTAGGGATAGTGATAATGAGGGAGTGTATAATTTTGTGTCTACAATGCGTTGTGGGAAGATAGAATAAATCCAAAGAAAGTAATTGATATGCATATGTTCCAATTTCTCTATGGGATGGAAAAGATTCCAGTCACAAAGTGGATATGTAAGAACTCAAGTTTCTCTAGGGAGTGGATGATGGGAAATATCATGATTCTATTTATAAAATAATTTTGTTCCTTGAAAATGTGTAGAATATAGGTTCAAGGTGGTGGACCGAACAAAAACTCATCAATTGAAGGTCAAGAGATTGTTTGACAAGAAGGTGAAGGCTCAGAAGATCAAAGTTGGAGACCTTATCATGCTTTGGGACAAGTGAAGAGATCCAAAGGGAAGCCACATAAATTTTGATTCGTTGTGTCTTGGTCCATTCCGATTCATAAAATGTGTGGGGATAATGCCTTCTATTTATCATATCTAGATGGAACATAGTTGGAGTTTCCCTGTAGTGGGAAATATATGAAATTGTACAAACAATGAAAGTGGGTTGTCCCCTGCATTTTACCATAGGTGATTTAGGTGTGTGTTCTTTCACATTCATGTGTTGTGTGTTTCCTTTTTTGTTTTTGTGTTTACTCCTTTCAAGCTATCTACTATTAATGACACCGTGAAGTCTAATAGATAAGGCACTAGTTTAATTTGTAAACTAATATTTTGGAGTTCCTTCTCATCATATCCTTAATTTGTTTGATTCAGAATGAGTCCTCAAGTGAGATCTAAATTTTATCTTTTTTTTTTTTGCAAGGGAAAAATTCACTTGAAACCATGACAACTTTGCCCTAGTGTCAAAAAAATTTCATTGTCATCCTTCCCCAAAACCTCTCTAGGTCACCCATTTCCTATGTCAAGCTTATCCCCAATATGTGTAATGTTTATGTATATGGCATCATCCTTGACCAAGTGAAAAGAATAATTTTTTTAAAGGATTCTTTCAAAACAATGTCTTTCATGGAATAACTTTTAAGCAGGCTCGGGAATGGCTATTTTTAGCCTTTCTCAAGCGGGTGCATAAACTTGGCACAACTGGCAGTCCTATTCAAAAATAAATTTTTGAGAAGGTTAAAAGCTGAAACATACCTTTATACCCCTTTCATACTTCTCAAAATGTTGTTTCCAGTAAAAATCATATAAATAAGTTCCTAAAACTCAATCGGGAGCTTTGGCAATGCCATTTTCAATCTCCTCCCCAAGGTACAAGCTCCGTCCTTAGCCAATTTTTTTAGTGACACGTGTCACCATGAGGCTAAGGTGCAATTTTGGTGTCCATCTATCCCTCTCCAAGGGAACAAGGGGTCATAAAAATGCACCCCCACCTTAAGCCTCATGGACCCTCAACATGACCCTGGGGAGCCTCGATAAGCACCTTTCCTCAAATTTCTAGCCCCCACTCCAACTTCCACATGCTTAACACTTGTACTCACTAGGATGAGGTACAATTTTGGTTTCCCAATTTCCCATTCCAAGGGGATAAGGGGGCATAAAAATTTACTCCCGTAACCTTAGGCCTCATGGTCACACCATAAGATCTCGAGATCTCTGTCAAGCACCTTTTGGCTAATTTTGAGACTCCTCTCCTCACTCTGCATGCATGCCAAGCATCATCTCTAGGATAAAGAACAATTTTGGTGTCCCCATATCCTATTTAAAAGGGAGAAGGGGGAAGAAAAATGTACCCCCATTCCATGCTTCGCTAGGTTCTTAATGTGATAGAAAATTGACCCCAAGAGCTCAAATTAATCCCTTTTCTCATTTTTTCTCACGCGTGCATGTGTCATGTGTCACCCTAGGGATAAGGTGAACTTTTGGTGTCCCCTTATCCCATTCCAAAGGGTACAAGGGGGTATAAAAATCCACCCCCTTCCTCTCTCCCTCTCATACCTATAAATACTAACACTTAGCCATTTTTCTCATCCCCCCACATTTCTCCATTTTCACCTTAACTCGTGAGATATTTCCATAATTACTCCACTCTCATTTTACATTTCACACATGTTTCCATGATATTTGTGAGAGAAAACACATAAAGAACTAATTTTAAAGGTTTCGGGCATATTTTTCACCATAATGACTTTGTAACCCGCGGAGTTAAAATACTCATAACTTGAAAACTAGTGCATGGATTAACACATGTATTTTTTACATTTATCCACATTTATAGGCACTTTAAAGACCTAGGTGAAATAATTTTCATTCATGGCCCAATTTTTTAAGCAAGAAAACCCTAGTTTCACGCTCACAAATTTTTGAATTTTATTTTCTCATGTTCTAGAGATCGGGTTGAGTTGAAAATTCATATGTGACATGAAGAGGAAAAACCCATATCAAAAAAATTGATTTCATCAAAATCTGAGGTCAGGAGGGCCACTTTCAAAAATAGTAAGTCTCTACACAAGAGATTACTATAAATAACAAATATTCTCGAGAGAGCATATTTCATAAAGGGAGAGTTTTCAAGTGAACATTCAAAGGAATGAGAAATATGATCAAAAGAGGTTTGAGTTGAAAAAGGTTAACATATCAATTTATTAAAACTTGGTAAACTCCCATTCCGGACACAAAGAAGTGCTAATGTCAAAGATGAAGTTCAAATTTGTAGGCATTGAACCAGTCTCAACTCTCTGTTATGATTAATCAATTATGCGGGATAGTAATGTCAACCATATGGACCTCAAGGATCTCAAAGAATGAATGTTTGGAGGACTAAGAGAGCCATTGGAGGATAAAGTCTTCACGAGTGGAATGTATGCCATAGGTGGACATCGAGTCTCAATGCAGAGTGTGGAATCGGTTTGGCATGTTCACAACATTATGAGCCTAAGACCAGGACCATTTGAGTAGATGATGGATCAACCATGACAATAATTAATCCCAGAGCCACTCACATTCAATTCAGATCCCAATTTGGAGCAATATGACCATCATTTCAAATGAGGTTGAATAAAAGAATGGACTAAAAATACTCATATCATCAGGGCCTTGCTCTTAGTTCATGGTTGAAATAAGTGAGAAAACCTTCATGGGTGCCTAAGTCCTTCTTGTAATGTGAATTCCATGAATTCTATTCAGATGTAATCATTCTTATCAATTGGGTGATGGGAGAAGAAACCTCTAAGGAATTTCAAGACTGGATGGCTCTATTCAGATTCATGATCATGGAATATAAGCAAAGGATTGATTGGGGACAAATCATCAATGAAAACCTACACCACAAGTTTCTTAAGGTAATCGGGTGTTGAATAAATTCACAATGACTTCATATCTGGTGTACGCTCTTGCGAGCTTGAGACCTTTCAAAGGGTTGGCACTTGCTCAAAACATCTCCCCCAAGGCACCAAAATTTGAGATATATATTCGGTTTTGGAGAGAAATCATAATTGTATGAGGGTAAATGATGCCTTCACCATGTTCATTATCAGGACACTGAAGGGAACCTTCACTCAAGGTTGTCACCACAAATGACTTCTTTGATAAAATAATGGGTCATACTTCACACAATTTTCCACTTTTTCATACATCCAAGTTTCTGGTTATGATCTTTCTCCATTCATACTACCTCGCTATCTCAATGAAAATATCATCTTATTCGATGTTTTTAAATAGTTGGCACATATTTAGAATAATCTCAAGAACCAGAAAAGGAATAATGTATCCTTTCTCATCTCATTCATAATCTTCACCCACAAGAGTGTCAATGATGCATCACACCTAGAAGTTGCTTTGCACCCCTGAGTTTGTATTCATATACATCGAGGGTATACTTCTACATATGAGGTAATCTAGATAATTTACATCTCACATAATCATATCATGTATCGATATTGAAGATTACTAGGTATATTGCATAGATGAGTTTAATGTCAGGGAAAGAGACCATATGTGGATGACAGTCAGAAAAATGAGGAGATTCAAGTTTGATTGGTATGAAGAGGGAATTCAAGATGATGGTACATAGTTGTATGATTTGGAATATAAAGAAATGAAGGATTCACATTTTCCACAGTAACATGGAATTTCGGTGAGTCGAGAGACATAAGTGAGCGAACGAAAATTTTGATTAGAATATCAAAAGAATGGTTCAAGAAGAAGAGGGATGCCTCCATCACATCAGGAAGTTTCCACACCCTTCGGGATATAAGAATCACATCATTCTTCATAAAAGGTTATGGAGATTACTTCAGTCTTAGTCCATTCTAGAGATAGTTATACGTGTAAAGCAGTGGAGACAGAGGCCCCTTACTACATGAGATTTCATAAGAAGGTGAGATCAATAGAGGATCCTATAGCAGATTTAGAAATTAAAGAGAATGAGCCATTCCACCTCTCAACTTCTCAAAGCAGCCACATAGTTTCCCATCTTCCACAACCACTCTTGATCCTCCTGTGCAAGATGTACCATCTCACCCTAAGCAGGAGACATTAGTTACATTAGTTGCTAAGCCTGAAATAGATGAGATGTTTCCTTGGATGAAGGAAATGATTTCCAAAGAATCTTGTATAGTCCAGCAAGTAATTGTTGTTGCAAATCAGCAGCACCCCCTGGATGTTGATCAGATTTCTAGTTTGATCATACTAGCATCTAGTGTGATTGCACAACATTGAATCCTCTTCCCAAGTGTGGGACTTGCAAAAATGGAAGAGGAATCTCTAGATTAGAGGCTGGTTCCTCAAACTCCTCTGATCAACTATTTTACTTGCACAATTGCAGAGGTTTAAACTCCTAAATCTACTCTAAATTCCAAAGGGACAAGGATAGAAAATGCAAAAAAAAAAGAACTAATGCTAATAGGTGATGCACCAAAGGAGTTGTAGACACCTGATGCTACATGAAATACACAATCCACAAGGAAACACAACACAAAACATGCACAAATGCTCAAAATGTAATGAAAGATCAAGAAAGCAATGATAGATATATGAAAGGATTGAGGGATTTTAATCACAGAACATATATCAACATCTCAGATCCAATACAATACATTACAGTGATCCAGAGGCAAGAAAAGGTGTTACATTACATGGAAAGGTAAAATTTCTTCACAAATTCTGCCAAGGAGGAAGAAAAAGGAAGTTGCAGAGCTGAAAAAGTGTCTCCCCTTTGCAAAATGAACTCATTTTGGCTTTTACAGTGCAAACCATGACCCCAGGAGAGAGAAACATGGGAAAACATGCAAGGGGTTCAACCATTGACCAAAATGCCATCAAAACAGCATGGGTTCCCTGACAGACCCATTCCCTGACATTTTTAACCATGCTGGGAGAGAATGCGAGCCATTCTTCATTAAAAACAGTGGTTGAAACGTCATTTCTGTCCATGACCACGTGCTAGAGGTGTTTCTTGATTTTATCTCTCAAAATCCACCAAAATGCAAATTGACCCTGGAATCTTGTAGAGAATTTCACCAGATTTCCATTGATATAAAGAACGTGAAAAATTGAGCTCTGGATTGAAAGATATGGCGATTTGAAGTTTTAGGGCAAAACAGGGCCAAATCGGGTCGATGGGAAATTTTTTTGAATTTTTACCTTTTTGGTCATTTGGAAAAATTTTCAAAATTTCCCGTGCCCTACCAAGATAAACCTCCTTGGACACATGGCATGTTTCTATTGGTCGTGGGGCCATCCTTCTTAAAAAAAAAAAAAAATTTGCACCAACACTTAGTCGATTTTTCCAACTTTCTCCCCTAGGCACGTGGCAGCAAATGATTGGTCGGCGGGCCCGTGGGAAAAATTCTTCCTTTTGAAACCTTTGCCAAAACACTTGGTAAAAAACCAAGTTCTCCTCCGACCCCCACCACTTTCTTGGACACGTGGCGCGTTCTCATTGGCTGCAGCCTTTCAGGGGAAAATTTCCCACAAAAACTCCGCCGAGCCATAACTTGAAAAATACATGGAGTTAGGAGGAAAACTTTACCTTTCTGGAAAGCTGAGAAAGAGCTCTATCCAATGGTGCCACTTCTAGAAGGTTTTGAGTGCCTAAAAGAAAATTTTGTGACTGAGGCACAAGAGAGGGAAGAATGGGAGGAGTTAGCCACAAAATGAGCAGGGGGGCACATTTTGGATAACAAGAACTGTCCCTGATTTTTCAGTGATATCAACATTGTCCAAAGGAAAGAAGAATTTTTTTGTAGAAGAAGCTACACACTTCTTTAGTGGTTCCACAGTATTAAATATTTAGAAGTAGTCATACCAAAAGTAATCAATCTTATTGAAGAGATGACACTAGTTAAATATGAAAGAAACACCATTCCCTTAGGCCTGACCACTCACGAAATAGATGATCACATGTTCCAGGAGTCTTCCATTCATATCCTCATAAGGAACTAGGAGTATAAGGTGAAAATTGATAAGTTGGAAGACTAAGTACAAACACTCTCCTTGTATCTACAATAATCCATAGACCCAAATGCTTCATAATCATTCCCAATTGAAGAAGTTATACTAATCAATAACTTTGACCTAGATTCCATTAAGAAGACACATGCATTCACCATACAAGGATGAGTAAATGATAAGTGGATGAGCATGATCATCGAGAAAGGAAAATTACTTCTTCCAGAGTTGATCTCACTTTACAAGTACATGTGTGCAACTGCAAACAAGTTCTGGATGACAAGTGAAAGATTGGAAAAGGAAAAAGAATGTTGGAACCAATTCCATCCATTAGTGATGGAGATGGGATATGCTCACTCCCAAGTATTGGTAATCAAGAAAAAATTTAATTCTCCATCCGAGGAATTTTGTGTGTGTGGGTGAGAACCCTTTCTTCTCGCTATGAAAATTTGAATCGGGAAATTGATGAACTAGGTTCAAATGAGGAGCATGCCTTCAAGATGCAAGACAAAATCAACATCGAATACAACAACTCGTGAGTGCCTTCCTCGATAAGACTACCAAAGATGATTTTTTGAGGCAATTTGAGGAGTATGTTCAAAAATGATTGGGGACCTCTTCTCGTTCAACAAACATACATTGGAGTCTCTATCTGAGATCTGAGCCACAATTTCTATCATTGTAGAGAAGTATCTATTATGGTTCATGAAGAGTAAAAACATCAATGATATCGCAGATGGTTGGATGAAGTCCCTAAGATGTGTCCATAATCCTTAAGTGGAGAAGGTAGCACCTACGGTAGCCTGATACAATATATAGTTCAAGGAGTGGAATTTTTTTCACCAGAGCTCGAAAATGATCAATCAATCAACAAGGTAGAATCAGAAAAAGAGACATAGTTCTCCCCCATTCTCTCTCTTCCCTTCCCCTCTCTCACCTACTCCTTCACATTCTTTTCCTTTGTTGAGGGGTTGCACCTTTTCATTTTTCCTATTCCTATTTTGTCTTATTCATTTAAATGTGACTTTAGTTTGTAATGTAATAAGTCACCCTTAATTAATAAAAGGGGACTTAATCCTACACCTAGGAATATGAAAAGTCACATGTTGTAAGGGGAAAAATGAAAAGTCATGTGGGGGGTAGGTGAAGAGTCATTCTCAAGTCTATAAATTTTGATGACACCCTCATTCTTAAGGGTTGTCAATTTTGTATGCTCATGAGAGATTAATACTTGTGAATAAATAAAAGAGATAGCTATTTCCTCTTGTTCCCCTCTCTATGTTCTTCTATTTCTCACTATGTACAATTTTTCCAAACATCAATGAAAAAGAAAGGAGTTTCTTTCCTTTTTGATGAGGAGATTATTGAAACTTTGTGTTTATAATATTATCTTGTCTTGTTACTAGTAGTAGAGTTGTTTTCTTTCTATTTATGTGTGTTGAAATAATTTGTTTAATATCCGCAAGAATATGATTTTCTACT
The DNA here is from genome assembly GCA_018340775.1 of Taxus wallichiana var. yunnanensis. Lineage (NCBI taxonomy): Eukaryota > Viridiplantae > Streptophyta > Pinopsida > Cupressales > Taxaceae > Taxus > Taxus wallichiana. The sequence continues at coordinate 799,064,713 of CM031237.1, read as the reverse complement.
TGAGATATTAATATTCCCTCTCTCTCTTTCTACTCCCTTTCTACTCTCTCAAAGCAAATTCCTCTCTTGCAATAAATTACAATATTTTACCATAGATTAAGTGGAGTCTCCCTGTTGGATCCCCAACCATCATGCCACCATAGATTTCAATTTCACACACACATAATAAATGGAGCTGCACCATTCAAGAAGAGGTACCTAAAGTCTCAAAGCATTAGTGGATACCCACCAGCTTTTCCACCGATAAATTTTCTCACCAACATGCCCCCATCTCTAATGCTTAACCTATTCATGACACATTATCTAATGAGGAAATTCTCCTCATCGAGGGTGTAAAGAATGTTATTTCTATAAAATACTACTACTATAGCTTTACATTCGATCTTGAGGAACAATCCTCTCGATGCCGGTGTTGCAACACTTTCACAAAAAACAATCAATGGCCATAACCATTGAGGAGGAGTTCAACATTGACCTCCATGAGGATACATAGATAATACACTTCAATGGGGAAAACTTCCTCCAAGGAGCTAGAGAAGGTTGTGTAATCACCAATCCATCCGACGAGGTATTTCCTCTCTCCTATCAAATAAAATTTAAGATCAATAACAACATGGTGGAATAAAGGCTCTTATTTTACGTATACAAGTTTCTTTAGCTAAAGGTGTCTCCTATATCTACACCATAGGGATTCTCACTGGTGTGTCGACGAGTTAGTAGAGAAGACTAATGTCACAAAGTGAAATCCTAAAATCATATCATGAATCAGTTTAGGAATTAATGCCATGATTCACTCCATTTACCATTATATCCATCCCGTGCGAATAGAATGTCATGGATGATTCTTTGTCCACATCTACCACTCGGTTTAACCGCACTCTACTTTTTATGAGGATGCTCTTATAATAATCCATTAGACCCTGGTCACTTAATATCCTCCTAACATTCGGGATGTTCATTGGATTGAGCCATATGGCTCTACATAGGACCCTTGGTATGTTAACATCCACAAATTTATACAATACTAGACTTACTGAAATTGTACCGACCCGTGAACATGACTACAAATACGTAAATAGTTCCTCAAATACATACTTAAAGATGACATCTTATACTATTACAAATTTAAAGGTACCCTACTCTGATGTGTTAATAAAGACAAGGTTCCCCTTATCTTGGAGGAAGCACATGGGGCACTTTTGGTGGCCATTGTAGAATAGCATTCTACTACACACAAGTGTCTATTTATGGGTTACTATTGGCCTACACTAGAATCTAATGCTCACACCTTTTCCAAAAAGTTTCAACCTTTCCAATTTCATGATGACTTGATTCACTACCCTCTGGCTAAGCTCTAATCCATCACCACTCCTCGGCCCTTCAACATATGGGGTTTGGATTACATCAAGAAATTTCTCTCGATCTCAAGATGGTCATGTCTTCATCATTACAGCCACATAATACTTTACTAAATGGGTTGAATCCATGCCTCTCACCAACATGTCTCTCATCACTACATCCAAATTTTTCCTCAATCAAATCATTTTACGCTTTGGAATTCTCCATACCATCACATTTGACAATGGTGAGCTTCAAATATAAGAAATGAAATAACCCTACACTAAGTTCAAAACATCAATTCTTAACACCATATAATCTACAATACAATGGATAAGCTGAATCTATGAAAAAATTATCAATAAAATCTTACAAAAGAAAATCAGAGAATCAATCACAAATTAACACACAAAGCTATATCCTACATTATGGGTATACCGCACTAGTCTCCAAATGGCCACTGGGCAACCCCATTTCACTTACTTATGGAGCTGAGGTGGTCCTTCCACTCAAGGTGGAACTCCCTTCGCTCCACATTTCCCTTCACAGTATCATTCCAGATGAGGAACTCCGTGAAGTGTGTCTCCACGAACTTGACCTATTAGAAGAACAATGTTATAAAGCATACACTTGTAATCAGAAGAAAAATCAATGCCTTTCCAAGAAACACAATAAACTTTTTCATCCACATAATTTTGACATGGATGATCTTGTTCTTAAACTTGTTTATAAACATGAAAAAGAAGGAAAATACGCCGAAATTGTGGGCTTCCTACCTTATCAAATATATTGCAAGTCCTAATACATATTGTCTTCAAACCCACGAAGGCCACATCTTCAAAGAACCAATAAATGCTCAATTTATCAAGTGGTTTCACACATGAAGGAACTCAAGATTTTTGGTACTCAACTACCGTCTTTCATTATTTCCTCTTAAATTCACTACTTCATCAAATTTCTTTGATAACATTATCAACATTTTCTCTTTGTATGATGCCTCGGTCTTTCTTATTGGATCATTTCGGTACTATTCACATCCTCACTTAGGATTACAAACTTTCTTGGGTTTATGTTTCTATTTGAAAAACTATTTTTATAGCATTTACCTTTTGGTTTTTTGCACTTTTAAGAGTTTTTATCAACACTTTGGGATAATCATCCATATTTTATTTATTTTCACCTTCAAGTATATGAATTTTTCTCTGTGTAGCTTCTACCATATGGTTTTTTGAGCTTTTCAAAGATTGCTACCCGCTACTTGGCTATGATATTATGAATTTTTAACACCATGCCATCATATGACATATCAACATCATCTTCACACAAATCCATCCCATGGGTCCCTAGCTAGGTGATTTATGTCTTATTTTACTAATGATCCTTTGGTGTTTCCTTTCAATTTTTCTTCTTCCGAGTTCTTGTAGTATTATTGATTGCGCCCATGTATGACAAGATACGTGAAAATATAAGGTATGCATTAGTGGGTATATTTCACTTTAGCTAATCTGTGACAAATTCTTCCTTATTTACTTACTTTCAATATCGTGTTACAAACTATCTTTTTCTCATTAACCACCATATGTTTCATTATTGCAACATGTGGTGATCAATGACTCAAACATATGTATACACCTAATTTTTCACCTGTCATCTTTAATACATGTTATTAAAAACTCCTTTTTGCAGATAATGGTAACTTATGCATCTATTTTTAGATTTTTTTCCTTAAAGGTCCTTCTAAGAATGGGGAATGGTTATTCATGTAACCAATATGGGTTAGAGACAATACAGAAGAGAGTGTTGCTATTGGGTTGGCCTTATTTTTCCATGCACTAGTTACCCTTATCCTCCTAAGTCTCATACACATCACATTCATAGATTCTTGTTTGAATATCACCACCTTGGACCTTGTTTTTCCATATCTATGATCTACGACACACTATTTTTACTTTTACTCTTTTCAATACCCTTAGCGGTGCCATCACCCATTGGTGATGGTTTCGGTGTTATATTTTCTCATGGATGATGCCATCACTTGCAGGAAATGACATCCTATATATACATGTCACAAATTTGAAATTCATAAGATAAGGAAGCTAGATTATTCGAACTTCCATTTGTTATACTCTTTTGTGCCATCTTTGCATCTTCTTGCCTAGCTCTTGGTTCATCTTACATATTACTTGGATTAAATTAGATACTCTTATTATTGGAAGTTTTCTTGCACTATTAGGTCACCTTTAGTGAGTCTAGGATACCCGGATAATGTTCCCCTTCTCCACCTAATAGAGATTCTCTCTTGGTGTGATGTTTTTCTAGAGAGATAGATGCATCAGTGACCACCCTACAGGTACAAGGTGAGTTCTCTAACCATCTCTTATCATTTTGCATAGATAAGTTCATTTCCTTCTCTCATTGTGCTATGTTAGCTTAGTATTATACATGTTTGGATGTTAGTTAGCATAGTACTCTTATCCATTATTAACTCCTTAGTTATCATCACTTTCATTTCAGTTACATCATGCATGCTTGTTTCATTTATTGTTGATCCATACCTCTCCATACCCAACTACCGATATCTCAGTAGGGTTCCTTCCTCTATCTTGACCATGGGCCTTGGAAACCCTAGGTTGACCTAGTGTAGGGATTACTTCCCTTTAGATATACGACCTAGCACTCACTATATCCCCTTTGAGTCTACCCCCTTATATGATGGTATATGTGTGTTTCCTACTCATTTCCTTGATACCCTTGTAGAATGGATTATTTAGAGTACAAGTTATTGAGACACATTCTTGGCCCGCATACATGGTATAGCTTTGCTTGAAGAAAATGTATAGATTAGATAAAATATCTTGAGGAGATAAATAAAATTATTCCAAATTTTGTAATTATAATTGATGTAGTAGACCATATTTCTAAACTTTGATGTCATGAATATATGGGCCAATATTTAATCCAACAATTAGGCATAGACAAAGATTAATCTAGTCTATTTCATTACAAATCACAAAACAAAATTTTTCCTTCATTTTTATCCTGAGACACGTTAGATTTATATTTTATTTGACCTCCTTTTTCACAAGAATCTATTTAAATATTCATCAAGCAAAAATTGTTTTCACATTTAACTCTCTTTTTGTTTGATTTCAATGTCTACAACCTATCTTATGATGTGTAAATTAAAATAATTGAGTCATGTGTTGATTGAACAAAACTTTATGTATATACCATGAAAGTTTGTTGGCTTAATTTTAGACATTTTGTGACTCTACAAAAATATGTATATACATACCTTATGGAACTTTAAAGTACATGAATTTATCTTTGTGGACACTTCCACTCATACTTACACATGAATGTATAACCCAAAGCATGTAGTAAAGTAGCTAAGGATATAGTTAATGCACAATACATTATGGTAAATCTAATAACTCAAACCCTAACAATAACACAAGAATATAGTGAATGCACAATTTTAACTTTTCAAATATCATATCTAACCTAATTCATGCCCAATAAATAAAAATATCCACATGATCCATAGAGAAAAGTGATTATTGAATTAATCATTGTAAATTATGTTGTGTTTTACACCAATCTATGTGTAATTTGAGAGAAGCATGAATACATCAATGAATTTGATTCTGATTGTAAATTGTACAAGACTTATACTTAGCTACCAAGAGTACAAAAGTTATACAAGGATAAAGGTGATATTTATAGATTTCATCAATTCTTGAGAACATTTCTTTGATTCTTATTATGTAATCATTTATTTCCCGTGCCTATTTAAGATTTTTTATGCACATTCAACATTCTATAACACTCTCTTGATTTTTATATTGATAAAAACAATTACATTTTATCCACATTTAAGCTCATTTCTTGCGTGTCACATGTCTACTCTCCAACATATTGTATTTTGTGCATATTATTACACGGTTATATGTGTCTTAGGAATTATTGTCATTTTTCATGTGATTGCACATCACTCACTTGTGTGGTTTGTCAATTTAATTCAAAAACTAAATGTCATGAAAAAAACTACCACTATTAATTTTTCTACAAAAATGTAATTAATTATTGATTATTTTAAGTTTACTTAATGCAAGCTTTACCTTGTTTTTCATACCTATTTTGCATTATCTCCAAGATTAAGATTTGTATCACACTAAAACATCATTTGTCTATAAAATTTTACCTATTCAATGTTTTCCAAGTTCATAGAATATGTATTAATGCAATTTATAGTATAAGTTTAATCAACACACACACATAAATTTGTGTGTGTGTTGATTAAACTTATACTATAAAGTGCTTGAACACATATTATATGAACATGATATATATATATATATATATATATATATATATATATATATATATATATATATATATGTTTAGTGCATTGGTAGAGAAAATCCTCTTTATAAAAAGGATAGTGAGTGGTCTTCTTTACTCATTATTTTATGGAGCAATTAAGAAAATGATCAAATGATTTTCATGTATTATAAATGAATTTTATAATTATTTGGATGGAATATTATTTTATAGCTAATTATTTGAGTCCTAGGTTGTATTTAGCTCACATTTATGTATTTAGATATAGAGATAATTTCAACATATAGATCAACAAAATACATGTGAAATTAACAATGTTTGAACACCCAATATCAATAAATCATATATGCAAAATCAATCTCTATATAAATTTGTAATATCCCGAATTTGATTAAATTTGTTTAATGAATTATTGAGATCATGGTTGTTGAACGGATAAGAGTATGATACTAAGGAGAACACGCACAAAAGATTCATGTGTAGGAGTAAAGCACGGTCGAAGGGCGTGGAAGGATAGGGAAGGACACGTGTGTAAAAGACAAAGGAAGATTCGGGACTTAGCCGTTTTCACATGTACGGTCTATTTTTGGAGATAGCATGCAGAGCACACAAACCAAATAAAGATTTACATGACATGCATGGGCTATTATTGGAAGAGTGGATACTAAGCACTTTGCATGGGTTTCAGTTATTAATAGAATTATTACTTCTAGTTAATCGAAGAGATCTATTATTAGCACACTTGCATGTGTGTCTATTATTGTAAAGGCACATGGTTATTTTCAACATGTGACCTATTTTGGGAATTATGTAAGTAGTGAAGGGAAAGTCCCCACCCTTATAAATATGTAGTGATCTACGTAGTATAAGAGGACTGATATAAGTTATTGTGAAGTTATGCTACCAAATCTGATGTGCGCATGAGCATATGATACTATTTATTGTAAGCATCTTCTGTATTTACTATGTTTAATATAATGGAGTGTATTGGATGAATCAAGGTGTTAAATAAGAGTATAACTAGTTCTTACATGGTTGAATTCATTATGGTTATTATTTAATCAGTTACCCTTAGATCTAGATCTAGAATATGTTATGTAGAGTGCTATGTTATTTATGGATATGAATGCATTAAGTATTCATCATGCTAACATCCTGCATAAACAACCCTAAAGAGGGGCTTGGTACCTTTGCATGCTTTAGGTGAGCACTCAGTGTAGGCTAAGTGTTGTGCTAATTTGCCTAGGTTATTTATGGTAAATTGTAGGCTGCATCATTGGTTCCATTTCCGGGACCTCTTTTTTAGTTGTTTTCAGGATGGTTTGTGATGAAGACATACCGGTTGACCCTAGCAAGTGTTGAGGAGTGGATACAAGATCTAGAAGAAGAATACACATGGAGGTTAAACACTAGATCTGATTTTAACACACATGCATGGGTGGAACAAAAATTGTATGACAGTTTGTATGAGAGCTTCTTTCCTATTTTTATGGTTGAACTTTATGAGTGGCTGGTTTCTTGTGTGTTAAAAAGGGATTAGAGGTATCGCACACTTTTTTGGACACAAGAAGAATTTTAGGCCCTTTATGATGTTGATCTGATTTGGACACACACTGTGGATACTTGGTTTTGTGGTGTTCTGAACAGTTATATTATGGAGTACTCAATTTCCACTTATTCTTTCCCAGAGGTAGTGGAATTCCATTTTTTACGATATCCCAGGGGAACTTACTTGCAAGGAATTCCACTAGCGATCAAAATCTTGATGGTGACCCTGAACTTGGAAAGAAAACCAATGGCTAACTAAACCCCACCATACGTAGGGGCATGAGAAGGTTTGGTGAAAGATGGCAGACCTAGTGGTAGAAAGGAAGAGAGAAGAAAAGAGGCTTAAGTATAATGAGGCACATGAGAGGGAGATAGAGAAGTAGTGGGATGTTGCAGAGAGAATGGCATTGAGGAGAGATATGGATCGTGAAGGATTTGAAGCTCACGTAAACGGCATGGAGGTGGAGCATCAGAACTCCCCCATTTGGGCAAGCATGATAGGGAACCCGTCATGGCCTCACATGGGAGTGTGTCAAAAAGACAACCTGGGCCGCAGCAGCACGCATCTGAATCTACCTAGTAACATAGCCCTTTCACATGGGTTTCTAGTATCTAGTACAACAAGTAGTCAGCAAGATAATTTAGGAATTGGGAGAGTAGGAGTAAGTCACATAGAAAGTACATCAATGGCAAGGAAAATGTCTTCATTTTTGTTTGGAGGTACCTTTTCAGGTGCATCATCTACACAAAATTTGAGCGCGTAGAATTTTGCTCACTTGTGGAGTGGGAACACTTCATATACTATATGGGTTCAATTTAGTACTACTATTAGGACACGGAAGTAAATACATCTCTACTTCGATCTACTGCTGGATAGTATGGTGGATCGGGAGGTATAGGTGGTTCTCGGAGGTAGAGGAAACATAGGAGGTTCTACGGATCGGTAGGAAAGGTCTGCACCAACCCTATAATATTTACATGGAGATGTCTATTCATCTTCTAGAATATAGGGGAATAGAAGATGTTGCTAAAAATGTACACATGTGTGAAATACTTGTGGCGTGTAAAAGGAATCACATCTTCTCGAGCATCGGGTAAGTCCATTTTCCACTATGTTACAAGGATGTGCACACATTTGGTACAGAAAAGTTTGACCCCATCATACTTGCATAGATTATTCAACATTAAAAGATGCTTTCCTTAAAGAGTTTCACATCCCTAATTTTGAGCAAAAGAGTATAAGTGCACTCAAGGATATTAAGCAAGGCACTACTGAGAGTGTCAGAGAGTATGATGGCCATTTCAAAACACTTTTATCTAAGCTTTCTTATGATGTTCACACAAGCCAACATGCACAATGTTTTGTTGGAGGTCTGATTACACCTTCTAGAAGGGTGTTATCACATAAGACATACACTGATCCATGTGAATCACTTAAAGTAGCTTTACGCTCTAAGGCAATCAGAAGTATAGACAATGGGGTCAGCTCATTCTTGGAAGCACAGATTACAGCTATGGAAAAGTAGCTAGAGAAACTATTGGTGAAATCAACACATGAAACATGCACGGGGATTTGGTGTACGTATTGTGAAGTGGAAGGGAACACCAAAGATAGCTTTCCCCATATATTAGACGCTTTAATATTACTTGTACTATGAGATATGTCATTTGAACCATGATGTTAGCCATTGCCCATTATTGCAACACGCAATAAGGAAGAATGTCTCTTGCTATTGTAAGATTTTTCGGTCCACAACTCACGATACAAAGGACTATAGATTGATTGGTTAGATCCGTGATGTTATAGATATTGGTGTGCGACAGACAGGAATCTCAGATAACTCTAAAGGAAATAATGAGCATCATGATCGAGATCACAATCAAGTGTGCTATGATCAAAATGAAGGGTGTTTTGAAAGAGTTCATGGCAGAGGTTGAGGATACAATGGTGGATTTGGAGGCCGAGGCTATGGTGGTGGATGAGGTGAGTTTCCTTGTGAAACATGTTATACATGTAGTTCTCTTAGCCACTACAAGTGCTAATGTCCTTAGAATATTACTTTTTCCTTATGTGGAAATAATCATAGCTATGAGGAATTCCTAAACTTATATGAGCATCTTAGTAAGTAGCATAAACAAGAAAACAAAGGTGCAGGATGGTTAGGATACAACGTGCTGGAAAATCAGTGGATGCCCAAGTTGGAACCAGAATCTGAGGTATTTCCTATAAAGATCACTACCCACGCTGAAGTGGCGTACACCAAAGAAGCATTGCAAAAGAATCCTACCATCACTAAGGAGGAGGTTATACATGCACGGTACCTAGATCCTATCCATCAGAAGGAGGTTTATTAGGAAACCATGGAGGTACTCAAATCTTCAGGGTGAAATACAATATTTAAAGGAGAAATCACGGAAGATGGAACAAAAGAAAGTAGTAGAGACGGTCCAATCTGATATTGATGACTTGAAAGAGGTGTGAAAAATGTTGCACTAGGAGAATATCATTCCATTGTTAGGAATTGGATAAAGGGAAACTCCATGCGTAAGTATTGAGATTGACGAAAATATACCGCATGCAAATCTTCCCCCATAAGTTAGACTATGAAAAGGAAATCACTCAATGTTGTTGTGGATGGATGGATTTTGATTAATATATTGATTGATATATACATGAAAGTCAATGTTCTTACTTTAGATGCATGGGTACATATGAGGAGACCTCCATTAGCTAGCCATTTCAAATGTACTATTCATGGCTAACCAAACTAAGGCCACTCCCATCGAGTTTTAAAAGATGCGTCCATTACCATACAAGGATCCAAGTTCACTGGGATTTTGAGGTTTAAGTGCTTGCAGAGAGGAAGATAGCTTCCCATCTCTACTTGGGAACCCTTTGTGCTCTACAAATAATGTTGATCTATAATTCTATAAGGGATATATCAGTTTTGAAAATAAGGAGGAAAGAGTTATTATCCCGTTAACATATGGAAAATATACACCTTTTTTTTTAACCTTTAAGTGAAGAAGACTTAAACCGGATCTATGTGTGCGCCATTCGAGACCCGTGAGGTCCTTGAGCCATCTAAGGAAGGTTTTATCCAATGGGAAGATGCACACTTAGTCAGTGATACCACAAGTATTACTTGTGATAATTGGGCTCATGGTACTTATGAGATGGTAGGCGTGAAGTAAGAAGCACATTTATGCACAATAGTATACCTCGTTGTATCCAGAGAATAAGTAATAACTCGGTACGTCGATACACTAGAGAAGGAGATCCTACGGTATTTATGTGTGCCATAGAGGAATAGTGGATAGACCAGTTGGAGAGACAGAATATGCTAGCATATACCCTACACAGGACAACAACGCGTTGGTGGGTGGTTAACATGGATAATATTTTAGGATGGAATGAAATAAGGATAGCTCTTTCTACTCGGTTTTCTAGGAGAAATGCATGTACTCAAATCTGCACTTATCATGGTAATCAACTTGTTTAGCACTACATTTAGTAGTGTGAGAGACTCTAGAAAGAGGGGCAGGAAGCTTTACCACCTTCACTCTGGGTGTAAAATTTTTATTCCACTTTACAAGGTTACATGCGTGCTTGGTATGTATATGCGGAACTCCATACAGAGACTGGAAATTGGTAGGATTTGATTCTAGGAATGATCCAAATGTTTGAATATTTATCTACTAAACCTCTAGTAGAAGAGGAATTAAGGGTTATAAAGTGCTTAACTATGGGAGATAGTGCCAAGGTGGAAGAACTCATTCAGGAGTTATTCGATGGAAATGATTCAGGATGAGTTTTGTTGAATAAACAAAGATAGATTCCATACTACTTAGGTGTGCTTGCTTTGAGAAAGAAAAAGGAAAGATGGTCTACTTAGTGGATGATGAAGAATTCTAAAATCTTGATGTAGACCATTCAACCAAGAGGGCATGAGGTTTTGGACAAGTAGATAAAACCACACACACCTATCATTAACCTATAAAAATAATTAAAGTGAATATTGGATCGGATGCCGAGACTAAGGAGGCCATAATTGAGGATTATTGGTCCGAACTCAAGTGGCCAAAATCATTGAGTTACTACGAGATTATCAGGACTTATTTCCTGGGGATACCATGAACTCAATGGCGTGCATGAATCATTAGGAGAAATGAATATAAAGCTTAAGGAAGGTGTGCACCCGATCAAGAAGTGACCCTACAAATGAACCCCAACTTGCGCTAAAAGGTCAAAGAAGACATTGACAAAATGTTGAAATCTAGAATCATCAAGCCCCCGAATGAATCGAATGGGTTAGCCTAATGGTGATTAGTATAAAGAAAGATGGTTGGATTAGGATCTATGTGATTACAGGAGATGAATGATGCATGTGTGAGTGATTCTTTTCCTATGCCATTCACAAAGGAAATATTAGAAGGCGTTATAGGGCATGAGATATATTCCTTTACAGATGGATTATCATGGTATCATCAGGTTAGGATTGCACATGAGGATTAGGAAAAGACTAATTTTACCACTGAATGGGGAATTTTTTCCTATATTGTGATGCCTTTTGGTCTGAAAAATGCGCCTGTTATATTTTCACGCATAGTTGTACAAGCATTCAAATATTTTATTCACAACTTCTTGTAGGTTTATTTAGATGATTGGACAGTGTATGGACTTGTTAAGGATCATTGTGACAAGTTACACTTAATGTTTGAAAGATGCTACTAGTTAAAAATCTGTTTGAACATCAAGAAATGTATATTTTCTACACCATTTGGCACACTTGTTAGGACACATCATCTACATGGAAGGTTTGTTGGTTGATCCAAATTAAGGTTGCAGTCATTATCATCCTAGAAGAGCCTACCGATCAAAGTGAGGTGCATGGAATCTTAGGTCACACTCGGTATTATAGAAAATTTATTAAAGGGTATGCTAAGGTTGCCACACCCTTGGAAGAGTTACTAAAAGGAAAAGGGACATTCTACTGGGGGAACCGCAACAACACGAATTCTAGACATTAGAGGAAAAACTTACCACAACACCTATTTTGCACTTTCCTTTGTGGGACCAATCGTTTCATGTACATGTGGACGCTTCTGGCATGGCCATTGGCGCAGTATTGGATCAGCCTGGAGAAGGTATTATAGATCATCCTATCTATTTTGCTAGTAGAAATTTGACTCCTACAGAGCAGAATTATACAACTATAGAGCATGAAGCTTTGTCAATGATCTATGTGCTACATAAATTTAGATAATACCTACTAGCAACACCATTTGTATTCTATACTAACCTCATCACATTGAAGTATTTGGTAAACAAGCCCATTTTACAGGGGCACATATGCCGATGGGTACTCTTATTTCAATAATTTTATTTTATAGTTATGGTAAAACTAGGGAAAAGTAATTCTAGACTAGACCATTTATCTAGAATATAGTTAGGAGAAGATGCATAGGCAATTGAAGATACCATGCCCGATGCACAGTTATACAAGTTACAACACACACCATTAGAATTAGAGGAAATTGATGTCTTTCTATTTACATGTGTGGCGCCAGAAGGAATGAAATCCTTAGAGAAGAAATAACTTTCCATTCGTGTGACACCATTTATGTTGATTAACGGTGACTTGTACAAGCTAGGTCGAGATGAAGTATTGCGCTAATGTGTACTGGAACATGAACACACATATATCATGGAAGATTCTCATGGTGGTCTTGTAGGTGGGCACTATGCATGTGATGCCACCGCGTGTAAGATTCTACTTGCATTTGGATTATGGTGGGAGCCAGTGTATAAAGATTTTAAGGCATATTTCAAGGCTTGTGATCACTATTAGCGCCTTGGAAAACCAGGACAAAGAGATGAAATTCCTTTAAGACCTATTCCTAGTGATAAACCATTTGAGAAATGGGATATAGATTTTGAGGGTCGTATTTTACCAAATACCAGCGTGTAGGAATGGATTGTGCTATATCATCACTTGCATGCATTATCCGACAAGGTGGATAGAAGTAACACCTACAAAGGATTGTACAATAGTTACTGCAACCAACAGTTTATATGGGAAAATATTATTACAAGGTATGGATGCCCATTAAGTTTGAAAAGTGATAGGGGCACACATTTTTTGAATGAGACAATCATAATTCTATTGGATGAGTTCATGATTACACACCATATGACTAGACCATATCATCCTCAAGAAAATGGGACTGCTAAGGATTTCAACAAGATTTTGAGCCAGACATTGACAAAAATTTGTGATGTTGGAAGAAAATATTGGGATGATAAATTTTCTTCCGTGATTTGGGCGTATAGAACGACGTGGAAACATCTATTCCTATGGAATTCATGTTACCTTCTATTCATACATGTTACCTTCTTTGTGTATTATGTCTGGTAGTCTTGCTGATGAATAAGCATTAGAAGAATTAATTGAATAGTTGATTAAGTGATGATGAATGACAAGAAATAACATGCATTGAGTCAAAAAGAAAAAAATCTAGGAAGAAAGCATGGCATGACAGGAACATCAGGGACAAAAAGCTTGAGATAGGATAGATGGTGCTTCTTTATGATTCTAAGTTTCTGCACCATCTAGGAAAACTCAAAGTACATTGGTTAGGACCATATGTTATCACTTACATACTTGAAACAAGATCTTGTTAGTTAGAAGCGCTTGATGGAATATGGTTACCTGGTTACTTCAATGGGAGTAGGCTAAAGCCCTACTATAAATAAGTCTTCTTGGTGTTTTTAATAAGGTAGTGTTGCCATTTAGATTAGGTTTTCAATTATATATTCCTTTAATGTATTTCCTTCTTCATCGATATGCTTTGTCAATTTATTTGGTTTTGTGAAATAAGCATGTTTGTGCGCCAGAAGCTAATTACCATTTGCAATATTTTTTATGCATAGAGGATTACACATACCATTTTCTGGGGTGGTTATTGAAAAATGGGTACACATAAAGGAAAAAATTGTTATAGGTGTTATTCAAGTTTGGAGAGTTGGTGGACAGAAGATTGCTTCCAAATATGGACCATAGATGGAGATAAACAAAGGAACAATATAATGCGAGGTAAGAAGTGACCATGGAGACTACTAGGAGAAGACGCAATGGTGAGGTACTCAGTGTGCACATGGAAGTGTGCTAAAGAGAAGTTTGTAGCTAGAAGCTAGGAGGCATGCTAAAAGGTTATAGATGAGACGTGAAGATGTACTATGATAAAATTGTAAAAAGGGTCAATTAATGAAAGGATTGTTAGTAGGTGAAGGAGAAATAAATGTACTAACTTTGTAAAATCTATATAAGGATGGGATGCGAGTTCATTTTTACCATTGTAATTGTGAAAATTTGAATGAGCTAAGTGAAAAATGAGTTGAGCGAATCGTGTTGAGGTGTGGAGAGTGTGAAACCAGACATGGAGAGAAGATTTGTGCACAGGAGAAGCTTACGTCCCCATTGGTGAAGGGTTTGAGTGAAGCAGAGTGTTAAAAAAGAGAGCTAGGGCAAGTGATTTAAACCAGGCATGCAGATTCAAGCTAGGGTTTGGACTTGATCGTTCTAAGAAGATAGAAGAAAATAATTTACACACTACAGAGGATAGAAAGTTGCGATTTACAGATGGAACCAAAGAAAGCACCTACCGTAGAGCCAATGGAAAGAATAAAGTGGAAGCAAAGGTTGAAATTGCTCCCGAGAGTAATTTCTTGAGATACAATACCCGAAGGCATGATAGTGGGACAAGAATGGGATTCTCACATCCGTAAGTGAAATATAAGTTATTAAAACCACTACACATTAGATAATAAAAATTAATTGGATGAGTTGTTGAGTACGAAGAAAACAAGCGCAAAGCGAGAGGACATGCAAGTGTATGATGACGCTAGAGAGAAGTTGTTAAAGTAGATTGAGTCTACCAACTTTATACGAGCTTCCATATTTCGTAAAAATATGAACTTTTATACCAATGGTTGATGAGAAGAGTAGATGAATACTATTTCTATTTCGGTGGATGAAGGGTAAGGATTACAACAACATTGATTTAAATAATAACACGATTAAAGGGAAAAATATTGGATCTGGATAGTGACTTGATAGATAAAGTAGTAATCCTAGAGACACAAAAGGAGTTAGGGTATACCATGTGGAATGGATATCAAAAAATTGAAGAAGTACCTAGTGGTACAGAAACTACACATCTAGTGACCAAATTGAATGATCAAGAGAGATGGTCACAGGTGAATATAATGTGTCTACACATTGCAAGGAGAATTTCACATGGAGTAATTTATAACATATCAGGCTATATTGTAGAGACTATCATCAAGGAAGTGTGCACAGTAATAAAATAAGTTTTAGAACTATCTTGTTGTCCCTTGTATTTATGGAGATCGGAGTTCCTGATGGGCTAAAGAACAAGATCAAGGAGTATCCCATGCAAAACAAGTCCCTTACGAAAAGATTTGACAAGTACTTGTGTGAAGAGTCAATGAGTGGGCCATTCAAACTGATGGCAGAGATGTGTTATGATCAGCTCTGTGTAGAATTTGAAGAGGAGTGGTGCATCCCAAAGGAGTTACCTTCGGTGGTGGGAAAGGTAGTGCAGTTTGCGGTAAACCAACAATTTTACATCACATGATTTGTAACTAAGGATGGGACTTAGAGACCCTAGTGAAAACTGTTGTATGCCTTCACAACACACTACTTCTAGGCATTAGCCCACCATTTTACTAAAGTGTGCCACCTAAATTTTGTTGTAGATAAGGTAGAATGTGACTACCACACGCTAAGGAAGACATATGTATATCCAGGTCAGACTTCCTATATTGAGAGGCTAATTTTAGACATGATAAGAATGAATCTTGTGAGTTTATCAATTGGAGATAGTGGAGCCACACTTATATACCTTCATCTTAATCCTAAGTTGGAGGGTAACAATTATGTAGAAAATGAGTGCACTCCCAGGGCCACCTAAGGGTGAGCATACAATAGAGAACTTCCTAGCTCCTAAGTCCACGAAATGAGAGAGGTAGATGATGAGGAGGAAGAACATGAGGAAAGTGGTGGCTTGGATCATAGGGGATGAAGGTAACCCATGGACAGGGTAGAAGTTGAGCGTGCAAGTACTCCACCCCAGGCACAAGAAGAAGGAGATGAAGAATTGGAAGTAGGAGAAGTCCTTGAAGAACACCACTTTAAGAGGGTGTTCAAGAACAAGAACTCAAGGTGCTACTCCACGATCAGTACAAAGATCACCACAGATCTCTCCTCAGAAAGAGGAAACTAAGAAGAGAAGGAGAAAGTTAAAGCTGAATGAGGAGGCGAAGGAGTCTGAAGAGAGTGCGCCTGGTAACCCTGTACCACTAGAAGAATTAGAAGAACCTAGGGGTGAAGATATGAAGGATGGAGAAGAGGAGGTAAAGGAAGTAGAAGGAATAGAACATGATGTTGCACAAAATGTTGAAGATTCGACTCCAAATCTTGGCACTCTAGTTCCTAAGGGGCCAAGATAAAAATGAGTGATTGGAGAGTATAATGTTCCATCTTTGGGCTATGCTTTGAGGACACAAGTAAAATTGTTTGTGCCCATTTCCAAAACATGGTGAGCCCTACTGAATTGTATGGATGAAGACATGGCCACCACATGCACACACATATGGACAAGCCAAATTTCAACTTATGTGGAGAGCCATGTGTGTCAAGAAGATTGAAGAAGGCACCCTGAACAGACATATATAACTATCAAGCCCACTGTTATGTCTGATGAATAGGTGAGTAATGCCTTGGTGAAAATGTCTATAGAGGTGGCACAGAGGAACATAGACAAATCCACTACTATCAGAGCGCTACGGGAAGATATCAAAGCTAAAGCTACATAAATAGTGCCTCTGAAGGGAGAGAAGGAATTATAATAAAATAAGAATGAAGCATTCATCAATATGGTAGAGGAGATTAGTGATCATGTCTTGAAAGAAAGACCACACTTGGAGTCCAAGGTACCTGAAAGGTTCCTTTGGCTATGCACTATGTACGTACATTAGTCGATTTGGTGCTTGAGGATGGACCAATTCACATGCCAACACCAAAGGACCTTGAGAAGGAGGTAGAGAGAGAAAAGGCTTTAGTAGTTAGAAATATTTCATCATACGAGGCATTGCTTCAAACCTTGCAGGAGGAGCTAAAGAAAGTAGACCAAGCATTGAATATTTGTGCAGCTCCAGAGGTAGTAATAAGAATTAGGACAATAGTAGAAGACAATGAAGTCCTGAAGGCAATGAAATATGAGACATTGGGACGTGTAAAAAGATTGGTGCTAGTCAAGAAAAAGTGCAAGGCCCTTACAACAACATAGTAACCCCATAAGGAAAGGTTGGATGAGATTAGAAAACATATAGCGTAGAAGATGGATCTATTGGAAGGAAGAATGTCTACTATGTCCAACATTGTTCTGGTGTTACAAAATGAGAAGGGAGAAATTTCCCAAGATGAGTTGGAATCTATTGCAGTGGACTTTCTAGAGAAGACAGAAGTCATGCTAATCGAATGGAACAATTTGGAAGATGAGATAAAAGAAGAATATCTAGAATTAATTCTTCTAGTTGAGATAGAGGATGTTGCAGAGTGAGAGTTCATTCTTTGTATAGAAATTCTTTCATTTCTTTCCATTCCTTATTCTTTATTATTCAAGAGCAGCCATTTTTGGGGTGGAAATGTAGTTTAGTGTGGGGTAATGTTGAGTGGACAAGAGTATGATACTAAGGAGAAGGCACACAAAATATTCACGTGCAGGAGTAAAGAATAATCAAAGGTATGGAAGGATAGGGAAGGACACACGCGCAAAAGACAAGGGAAGATTTGAGACTTAGCCATTTTCACATGTACGGTCTATTTTTGGAGATAGCGTGTAGAGCACACAAACCAGATAAATACTTATGCGACACACATGGGATATTATTGGAAGAGCAGCTACTAAGCACTTTGCATGGGTTTGAGTTATTAATAGAATTATTACTACCAGTTAACCAAAATAGATCTATTATTAGCACACTTGCATGTGTGTCTATTATTGTAAAGGTGCATGGCTATTTTCAGCATGCAACCTATTTTGGGAATTATGTAAGTAGTGAAGGGCAAGTCCCCACCCTTATAAATATGTAGTGATCTGCGTAGTATAAGAGGACTGGATATAAGTTATTGTGAAGTTATGCTGCCAGATCTAATGTGCGCATGAGCTTATGATACTATTTATTAGTAAGAATCTTCTGTGTATTTACTGTGTTTAATATAATGGAGTGTATTGGATGAATCAAGGTGTTAAACATGAGTATAACTGGTTCTTGCATGGTTGAATTCATTATGGTTATTATTTAATCAGTTACCCTTAGATCTAGATCTAGAATATGCTCTGTAGAATGTTATGTTATTTATGGATATGAATGCATTAAGTCTTCATCATGCTAACATCCTACACAAACAACCCTAAAGAGGGGCATGGTACCTTTGCACACTTTGGGTGAGCACTCAATCTAGGATAAGTGATGTGCCAAAGGTGTCCTGGATTATTTCTTGTAAATTCTAGGCTACATCAATGATTATAAAAGTGATATGTGAATGTTAAGGATATTAACCCCTTGCTAATGAATGTTTGAGTTGGTTTTCATTTATAAATTGTCAAGTACTCAAGTGTTGTGATGATTTAGTAAATTAATATATATATATGTATGTATGTATGTATGTATGTATGTATGTATACATACATATATATAGTTATGTATATACAAATACACACACACACACCCACACACACATATCCACACACACACACATGTTTTGTTGATGAATGCCATGATAATGCTCATTAGAACAATTAAGATAGGAATTTTGGACCTTAGTTTGGGTGGATACATGGCATTGTGATGCCCCACCATGCGAGTTGGTTGGTTTGTAATTTTATTAAATTTAGGTTATAACCTAAGTTACATGCCCTATTGGTAGTGGATGTTAAATGAGGTTTATGGTTTAATTAGTCATTTGAAAGCCACGACATGGAATAGAAATTAAGAGGTTCTGAAAGTTTAATATGCCTTGGGAAATGGAAAATTCCTTAAAAATCTAAGGCATACTTTGAATGCATAGTTTGATTTTTTTATTTTTTTATTTTTTTTTTAGAGCTCTACTGTGGGATATGCACGAAGTTATTGGAGGAAATCAAATTTGAGTGACTATTGAATACAAATTCATGGCTATTAATCGCTGGTAATCATGGCATTTTTACTAGATAAATACACTATTAAAAGAAAACATATTGTTTGGAGTTTCAACTTGGAAGATTGCAGATTAGGGGAGGCAAGAAATACATGCATGAGTTTTTCTACTCTTACTCTTTGTTGTTATTTTGATGATATAATTGAATTAACTTTTGACTCTTTTTATTATTTGAAATATGAATATGTTTTTTTGGGGTTTTGGTTTCTTTATGATATATGGAAAATAAGATTAGAGATTTACAACTCTTTTTAGAACTTTTATGTTATCATTTTGAATATGGGTTTGGGTTTGGAATGTCATGTAGAATTTGATGAATAAAGATGTTTTATTTTTTATCATTATATGAGAGATCTAGGAAAAAACGAGATAATATGTGAGATACAAATCATTTGATAGTTTTGTAGTTCTTATTAGAGAATTGTTGTTATTATTTCTTCTCTAAACATGTTTTTATTTTGTGTCATTATGAGGAATATGGAAATGACTACTTATTAGGTATTGATCAATATGTGAAACAATGGAAAGAAAATACATTATTGGTTTTGGTAATATTAAATCTAGAAAATGATAAAATGGTTGAGTGAAATAAAAAAAACTTGTTTTGGGTACAACTATTTCTTAGAGCATTGTTGTTATTATTTTAATGGTTACACTTTGGTCTTGGGTTTTGGTTTATCAGTGCGTGATCTCAGTAAAAAAAATAAAGGATAATTTTTGTAAAAAAATAAAGGATAAGTTTTACATCTATTTTTAGTGCGTTGATGTTATCACTATTTCCCTAAACTCATTTTTGGATTTGGGTTTTGATGATTTGGAAAATGAAATAAGCATTAGTTCTTTTAGAGCCCTTCATTGAGAATTGATGTTATTATTCAATATTATTGATATTTCTAAAGAATTGATGTTTTCATTCTTAATTTGATATGAATAAATGGTAAAGATAATACACCGATGTGTGCGTGGATTAAGTAGGTTTTGGGGTTTTGTTTTATAACCAGATTCAAATTTGGGGAAAAAATTGTTTTAAAATCATGGATTATTTATTTGTTGTTTCTTAAAATCCTCACATAGAATTGTTGAGTTAATCAATTATGTTTTGTGTAGGTTTTAAGACATATGAAATACAACTAAGGAGTTATGGGTTTATTGTTGATCATTTATTTCTATTTTGGAATAGTTAAATAATTTTTTAGTTTCAAACTACCAAAGGTGTTTTGTTAATTGAAACTTGAAAGGGTGAAGGTTATAGAAAATGTAAATTTTTATTTTTTAGTTGATTGTTGCTTCAATTTTTAGAAGAGGAAATAAAGGAACACCATTCAAATCCATTATTTTTGCATTAGTAATGAAAATGGAATTTTATTATAGTATGTAAATATTTATGTTTGTGATATCTTTGGAATACCACTCTCAATTTATATATGCACAATGGATTGCTTCTATAATAGCAACGCATGACTGCTTTTGAAGTTATTTGGCAAAAATTGTGAGTTATTACATTTTTAATTTCTATTTGGTGATGCAAGATATGTTCCATTATTGTATAAATGTCTAAGTTATATTAGGTAGGTTGTATACAGTAATAGTGG
This sequence comes from Taxus wallichiana var. yunnanensis, assembly GCA_018340775.1. Taxonomy (NCBI): domain Eukaryota; kingdom Viridiplantae; phylum Streptophyta; class Pinopsida; order Cupressales; family Taxaceae; genus Taxus; species Taxus wallichiana. The sequence goes on along the minus strand of CM031237.1, from coordinate 799,043,604 downwards.
ACATAATGTTTTATATAATTATGAAGTCTCATTATGATATGTTATAAGTAGATTTCATAATAGAAACTGTGAATTTTATGATTATAACTTATTGATTAAGAATAATCTTAGCAATCTCTTATTGTGTTATTTCATTATAAATACATGATAGAATAAGAGTACATGAACGCATGTCGTCCCTATGAACTAACCCATATGTATCTCTCTCCTACAATTTTGCAGAAAGGCCGACATACTACTAAAGTAACTATTTGGATTATTTTTCGTGATTTTTTACGTCATGAGTTTATTTAGAAGTAAATTTGAAAGGATTATTTGTAATCAATTATTTTATTCAATTAAAATATCATCACATATTAAAAAGGGAATATGATCGAATCCACTCTTATTGTTGATTGTTATAAATCATTACTAATGATGACTAGGATATTTGTCCCTTATTTTAATTATGGTCTTAAGACTTATCTTTCTAAATTGGAAATGTAGATATTTTACTTATACAACTGATTTAATAATCAAGCTAATTTTTGTAGACACAAAATCATGCACTTTGGATAATTATCTAGCCATGGTTGCATACTACTATTCATTTGAGTCCTAAGTAAGAAAAGTACTAATTAACCCATATCTTTGGCCACCTTTATGTTTTTGTTGCCATTTTTGGTCTTGCACCCTTACTTGCTCATTTTTCCTTTTTATATCCGGGCATTTATCATCCTGACAACAATGCTCAACCAAGATGCCAATGTCGTGCACCCCCATCTCCTCTAGGCACCCTTGAACTCATTATATTTTGTTCACATATTTTGGGTCCTTTTATCCATTTGAGCATCTTATATTTTTGGTAGTTGGCATTTTTGGGGTTAATTATGAAATTCAAGCAAGGGAATCATATTAATATAAATTTATGTGATCATAATAAAGGACCAAGCACTAAGAATTATCTATCACCACCTAAGGTCATCCATCAAGAATCTAAGATCTCCATTGCATCCATCTAGCACCATCCAAGGGACACAAGGGATGGTTATTCTACATACACTTCATAGGAGGGAAGTTCATTCTATTCCATGCACACATCTATTACATTTATTTACATCTAGCTTACTTGCTTGCTATTAAGTACAACATGCACAAGAGCCACCTAGGGCATGATTCTACACACACACATAACTAAATTGGATATGAGATGTAGTATAGTATACATTTTTAAGATCACCATTGTGATAGATGAGGACATCGACCCCTCATTCTGCATATTCCTTTTTTAGGATTTGATGACTATTTGAGGCTTTTGTAGGTCACAATTTCATTGCAGATTTCAAAGAACATTAGTGATAATTGTGTGACCTCATAAAGACTAAAGGTGAACAACAATGAATACCGTAAAACCACTAAGAGGATATTTTTTTATGATTTCCATGCCTAGGGAGCCCACATGTGCACCCTTCCCTCTATAGGTGCCCTAGTTTAGGCAAATCATCACCTCGCACAATTTTCTCGAGGCTTTGTGCGAAGATCCCGCCTCTTTGTTCATTTAGTCATCACTTCAAAGCATAAACCAGATTAATTAAAAATAACAAAGTCATCTTACCTCTTCTTTGCACTTAAGGTTTCATCCTTTCTTACTTAGCTTGCTTGGCTTAATTTCTATACTTAATTGTTTATTCATTTTCTACTACAATAGCAATCGATTACGCACATAAATTCACATTTTAGCTTAATAATTTTAGTGAACATGTCATCACCAATCCGGCACTATGATAATTCTTCACCAGGAACTCCTCGTGCTATGATTATTTACTAATGCATAGCTTTTAGTTTGGTGGATGAAATCTGGAAACACAACAACAAACATAACACAAGAATACCATAGACTATGATAAGAAGGAATGATGATAAATCTGAAATATCAGTGTAAATTATAATATCAACATGAAATTGTTACAATCTCACCCATGAGGTACTTCAAGTGTTACTGACTTCACTTGCCTTCTAACAATAACTATGGGAGAAACTTCACAATTACACCTCTTAATGGCTTCTTTAACACACCTTCAAAATGATGGCTTCCTTTACACACTTACTCATACAATATTTCTCACTACTTCCTTCTATGCTAAATGAGGGGGGTGGCCTCTCTATTTATAGAACTTCCAGGCTTATCCATCTTATCTCTAAGATAGGATAAGAAATCTACTCTGACGAATCATATTCCATACCTTAACTCTTATCTATACATGTAAGCTTATCTTTTAAGATAAGATAAACCTTATCATTTCACATGGGTTCCACATTTTTAGAATTTTTACAAATAAAATACACAAAATATTTATGACCTCACTCCTTGTCCTTATTACCAATATAATATTTCTAATTCCTAATCATGTAGACCCTACTTCTCTACTTAGTCCAACTTTGACATTTTTACATTACCGGATCACTTACGATAAATATTTACTTTTTACCACAACATTCCTATTGTACTTTTGACTATTACCATACTATACATTATTGAGGTGTCATACTGGCACTACTGCGTTATATTCTATCGATGCTACTACTAATTATACTTAATAGTTCATCCTATTCCTAATGCATACATTAATGAAATAGAAATTACGGAGGAAAATTTTAGTGTTGACATCTTCCCCCTTCCGAGCTTCTACTCCGTCCTCGAGTAGATTATTCTCGTGCTTAGAAAGTCTTCAACTTTTCGTGGTTGACCCATTTCATAATGGGAGTGCGATCCAATTCCTCCAATCGGTCAGTGACGTACCATTTTCATGCACAACTGCTATTTTGTAGGGCCCCATCCATTTTCGAAGAAATTTTCTTTGTCTTTTTTTTTTGTATCTCGAATCATATACTAGGACCAAGTCATTCACATGAAATGGAGACCAACGGATCTTTTGATCAAAGTATTCCGTCTCGCTTCATTTTCTTCCTATAGCTTGTATCCTTCACTATTTCCCTCATTTCCTCTAGCAAATGAAGATGTACCAACCTTTCTTTTACTGAATCACTTTCATCCATCCTTTCATTTTTCATAATTCTCATAGTGGAAATATCAAACTCAATAGGAAGAACTAGATCGATGCCATAAGTCAACTGAAATGGGGACTATCCTGTTGCTGACTTTGATGTTTCCCTATATGCCCACAATGTTGCATGAATCCTTTTATCCCACTTATGTACTTGCAAGGCTGCATCTTTTGCTAGAATTTGACACAACACAAAATTTGTTCGTTCCACCTGTCTATTTGTGCTTGGATTGTATGTTGTTTCCTTCCTATGCTTAATAGAAAACTTATTGACTAGGGCTTCTACCACCTCATTAATGAAGTGGCTTCCTTGATCTGTTATAATTTCTAATGGACAACCAAATCCGGTGACAATTGCTTCATAGATGAACCTTGCCACTTTATCCATGGAAGTTGTTTTCAATGGCCTAGCTTCAACCCACTTGGTTAAATAATCTGTGACAACTACAATATACTTATTTTGGTGTGGGGTAGTTGGAAGTGGACCTACAATGTCTATTCCCCACTTTTTAAAGGGACCAAGTGGAAGAATAGGGCATAATGGAGCTGATGAAGTCTTATGGTTACCATGTGTTTAACAAATATCACATGTCTTACAATAATTATAACAATCTTTAAAAAGAGTGGGCGGTGATAACTTGAATCCAAGATCCTTCTTGCTTTAAGTTATCTAGAGAAGTTCCCTCTACATACATACCATTGTGGAATTATTTTATCAACTCCTTCCCTTGATCACGTCCAACTACCCTCTTGTACTGTCCATCAGGTCCTATTCAAAATAATACTCCATGTAGAATAGAATATGGATGACTAGCTTGAGTAATCTTCCTCTTAGTCTTTGCATTGGCACCATCAAGAAACTTGAATTCATTCAGATAATTCCAAATATCTATGTATTCACTAGGGATTGTGTCAACATCCGGGAAATCATCATCATCACAAGATGAACCTAAACCATCATAGGCTCAATAGAGTGCATCTGCATTGACATGCTTCTTTCTTGGCCTATCTATAATATAAAATTCAAATTCTTGTAGCAAAATTATCCATCTTGCTATCCTCCCTGATGGGTTAGGCTTATTTACAATATATTTTAGAGCCTGATGATCTGTTACAACTATAAATTTATGCCCTAGTAAGTAATTTCTAAACTTCTTTACAAAAAAAATGATAGCTAGAGCCTCTTTTTCAGTTACAATATAATTTACCTCAGCACTGCTCATTTGTCTGCTCTCAAAGTAAACTGGATGATCATTCCCATTTTCATCCTTTTGGCTCAGAGTACTTCCTAGTGCTACATCTGAGGCATCAGTATACACAATGAATGGCTTGCTCCAATCTGGATTCTTTAAAATAGGTGAAGACACTAGGGCTTCCTTCAGTTGTTCAAAAGCTTCATGCGTCTTATTTCCTAGTTCATAAGTAACATCCTTCTTCAAGAATTGAGTTAGTGGTTGTGTAATCTTTGAGAAATTCTTGATGAACCTTCTATAGTAACCCACATGGCCTAAAAATGATCTCAACTTACTTTTATTCATAGGAAATGGTAACTTTTTGATTTTTGAAACTTTATTAGGATCAGTACCAATACCATCTCTAGATACAACATGCCCTAACAAAATGCCTTTAGAACATCCAAAGACACACTTTGTAGGGTTTAGTGAGGCTTGTGCTTCATCTAACCTTTGAAATGTTGTCTCCATTTGGTGCAAGTGGTCCATCTTGCTCCCATAGATGTAAAAATCATCTAGAAATACTCTGATGAAGTTCCCAATGTAGGGTTCAAACACCCTATTCATCAAACACTGGAACGTTGTTGGAGCATTACACAACCCAAAAGGCATAACTCTATAAGAAAACGTTCCCCAAGGAGTGGTGAACGTGGTATTCAACTGATCTTTCTCTGTTATACGAACTTGGTTGTATCCGCTATATCCATCAGCAAAACCATAGCACTCCTGGCTAGCTACTTCATCCAAAATATGATCTAAGAATGGAAGAGAGTAATGATCCTTCTTTGTTGCCTTATTGAGCTTCCTATAATCAACACAAATTCATAGCTTCCCATTCTTTTTTATTGAGATCACAATGGGAGAAACCCATTCTGAATTCTCCATAGCAAATATGAATCTTGCATCAAGCAACTTATCTATTTCTTCTTTTACAGTCTTGGAAAAATTAGGATTCATTCTATATGGAATTTGCTTTATGGGATTAGCACCATCTACCAGCTCAATAGAATGTTCTACCCAACTTACTTGATGGAGTTCCTTGTAATAAAAAGTGAATAGGTGTATGTACCTTCGAAAGAGATGGAGGTAGCATTCCTTCTCACTCTCCATCACAACATCACCAATCTTTATTTGTTGGAGACGATCATCAATTTCTTCTTTAGATAATTTTATGGGTTCATGAGTCGGTGTGACTAGAAGGATATCCATGACTAAAACATCAACCTCACTTTCTTCATCTTTTGTGTCCACTTCACTAGTACTAGAGTAATCAAAGGATGTCTAATCATCAGTTTCATCACTTGAATCCATAGGTTCTGCCTTATGATGCCGAGGGATCACATTTATCTTCACCCTCTCTCTACCACGTCCAAGTGTCATGAAGCCTTCATTCCAGTAGTTTCTTGCATGAACTCTCCTTATCCATGGTCTTCCCAACAACATTGGGTATGCAACAGTACCATTTTTCATCACCTGAAAGTCTACCACATATACAACAACCATAACAGATATTGCCACATTTGAAACTACACCTTTTGGTTTAGTTTTTCCCTTATTTAATTACCTTAACATAAGTGTTGAGGGGCAATCAATTTTTAAACCCAACATATTCATTACAGACTCGGTCATTACATTAACTGCAGCACCTCCATCAAATAATACATCATGAATTGAAATACCATTACATAATACCTCAGCCTATGGAGCGTAGGGATCCACCTCTGCCTCCAAAACAGGGACCTCAACCTCCTTCCTTAGTCAAGCATTGAGTCCACTTCACAGCTCCCGCCTCTTCTCAGAAGACATAGCCAAGAGTTGACCATATGTAATATTTGCAGGCCTTTTGGACAGATCTTCTAAGATGAAGTATGGTCCTTGTCCCCGTGAAATCGAAAATCCCGCACACCCAAATTTCTTCTCCTATGTTTCTTACTAGTTTCTCCTTTCATCTTCTTAGGATCATTTCCATCTTGTTTATCTTTTTCTTTCTTTCTTTTTGTTACAAACACATCTACTTCATTATTTATGCTCTTATCTACTACATCAAAAGAATTCACAGTGTGCTTTAACTTTATCATTATCTCTTGTACTGATGGAGAAGCTCTATCTAGACAATTATACTTATAATGACCCTTTTATAACAACCATAACATACGACTTCAGAAATATTTCTTTTTGACCTCTATCTCCTCCTTGAGAACTAAATTATTTTCCTTAAAGAAGATTAATAGTTAACTGAGCAAACTTCTTGAGAAAATCTTCATACTCAGTAGATGTACTAGGAGAAATATTTGTGCTCACCGAGAGTGGTTGTGGATTCTGGACCAAAGGTGTTGGTGTAGGATCTACTTTAGCAACAATTTATTTGGGCTCCTCTTCCATGCTTTCTTCTTGCCTTCTTGCAATCTCCTTTGCTTGTTTAATGGTAGTTGGGCGGTCATACTTCACTCATTGTCTGATCTCTGGATTCATCCCAAGAATGAAGTGCTTACAGAGGAGATTATCCATGCCATTCATCAACCCATCCGCTAATCCTTCCTTCTGGATCTGGGCATCGAGCTTCCTCTTTAGCTCTAGAAGATGAGCATGATAATCCCTTATCTACTCCTTCTCTCCTTGGGATAACTTTGTGATATCGATCATGAGATCTCGCATATTTTTGTTGTTCACCAAATTCTTCAAGAAAACTTTCAGTTAATAAATCCCATGAGTTTTTCACATTATCACCTAGTGTTTTAAACCACCTAAGGGCTGAACCATCCAAAAAGGTAGGAAAAAAATTCAGTCCATTGTTCCCTTCTTATAAGGCCATTACAAATTCAAGATTGTTTAAACTCTTGAATAAAAGAGGAAGCATCTTCATTAGATTGGGCTGAAAAAGCATGAATCTTCCCCATTTCCAAAAGTAACCACAGTGAAATACCAACCCACAAATACAATCAACAAGACTTATGTGCACAAATAATTGGAATCACTATAATAGGAAATAGAAATGACCACGGTAAACTATGGTAAAACTTGACTTACTGTGGTAAAAACTGACTTTACTGTGGTAAACACTATTCATAGTAAAAGTGAAGTTACTGCGGTAAATACTATTCACCGTAAAAAGTGACTTTACTGCGGTAAATACTATTCACGGCAAAAAGTGACTCTACCATGGTAACTACTATGCACAGTAAAAACAAGGTTACCCTCCAAATTATTTTTGGCTAAGTGAGAATATCTCTCCAGAAAATCCACCAACGAGGAATGGTCCCGACAACGGAACCAAAATATCATCACCAATCCAAAGACTATGATAATTCTTCACCGGGAACTCCTCGTGCTATGATTATTTACTAATGCACAACTTTTAGTTTGGTGGATGAAATCTGAAACACAACAACAAACATAACACAAGAATACCATAGACTATGATAAGAAGGAATGATGATAAATCTGAAATATCAATGTAAATTATAATATCAACATGAAATTGTTACAATCTCACCCATGAGGTACTTCAAGTGTTACTGACTTCACTTGCCTTCCAACAATAACTATGGGAGAAACTTCACAATTACACCTCTTAATGGCTTCTTTAACACACCTTCAAAATGATGGCTTCCTTTACACACTTACTCATACAATATTTCTCACTACTTCCTTCTATGCTAAATGAGGGGGGTGGCCTCTCTATTTATAGAACTTCCAGGCTTATCCATCTTATCTCTAAGATAGGATAAGAAATCTACTCTTACGAATCATATTCCATACCTTAAATCTTATCTGTACATGTAAGCTTATCTTTTAAGATAAGATAAACCTTATTATTTCACATGGGTTCCACATTTTTAGACTTTTTACAAATAAAATACATAAAATCTTTATGACCTCACTCCTTGTCCTTATTACCAATATAATATTTTTAATTCCTAATCATGTAGACCCTACTTATCTACTTACTCCAACTTTGGCATTTTAACATTACCGGACCACTTACGACAAATATTTACTTTTTACCACAACATTCCTATTGTACTTTTGACTATTACCATACTATACATTATTGGCGGCATGCATCGCATCGACAAAGATCGTTATCTTCTATCGGATGCTACTACTAATTATACTTAACAACATCCTATTCCTAATACATACATTAATGAAATAGAAATTACGGAGGAAAATTTTAGTTTCGACAAACCCGATCTTGAATCCACCTCCTCTTTAGGACTCTTATCCTCATATCACTATGGCTCAAACTAACGGTGAATTTACTAAGGACCATCTTAAAGACCTTAGTGATCATATTGCTTGAGAATCCACAAGACTTAGAATTGTTGTTATTCATTTCTCAAGAGGAAGCCACAAACCTCATAGAGCTTAATTATTCTACGGTTATTCCCACCTCCCTCGCTACTTAACAACCTACTTCTATTCTTTCTCCGGTCATTTATATCTTACCTGTTTCTATCCCTACTCCCACTAACCAGTTAACTCCACCTCTTGTTTCTCACAAATGACAAGTTTCATCTCCAATGAAACTCAAGATTTAACCTCCTTAATTAAGACCTTCAATCACAAATTTGTCAAGCACAAAAAAATAATTCTCGTGCATCTCCATATTTAGATTCTACTTTATTACCGGACACTCCATTTGCACCCTCCATATCTTCGTACTTGATTCCTCCTAATTTCTTCACCCCCAAGATTCCCATTTTCAATTAGCATGGTGACCGACAAGAGAATTTCTAAGCATTCCATCCGGCCTATTTAGATTTTGCTAATGATCACATTCTTCTAGAGCTAAACTCTTTCCTCGTAGTCTCCATGATTATTTGATGCATTGTTCTATGACCTACATGTCCACTCGGTCATATCTTTCACACATATAGCCGATGCTTTTCTCACTCATTTCTCTATCAATAACAGCTCTAATATTTCGTATTCTTAGCTTAAAAAGGATCAAAAACATATAATGAGCTATGTCTTAAAATATAATAACAACCTAGATAAGATGTATAATGTGCTTACAGGACTCAACTTCAAGACTTATTTATTCAAATTCTATTGTTGCCTCTCTAAGAGAGTGTTCTATTTGAGATGTCTCCATCATTTTATCATTTTTCCATACTCTTAAGCTATGCAAAATAAAACTCTTGTCTATAGGAAATCTTAAATATCAAGAGAAAGTGTCATCTTCTACGCGCTTTCAAAGTAAATCAACATTTAAGCCATCAACAACCAAACCTACTGAAGCAAAAATCATTGTTAACGTTGTATCTAACACCAAAGAGATTCAATGACAACCACCTAAGTGAACATATACAAAATTGACTATTGCTCTGCATCTTATATTACAACAAATTCTTGAGAGAAATCTTATCACACTTCCTCCTCTCGCTCAACTTAGATCCATCTCATCCTAAAGGTCATAACTACAATGATAAATTTCGATGCGACTATCATCAATGTGTTAGACATTATACAAATAGGTGTTTCAAACTCCACACTATCATCCAAGATCTTATCAATGATAAAAAACTCGAGCTTCTAGAGCCTACGACCTCTACACCAATCAATGAAAATCATAATATCAAAATATTCAATAATCCACTTCCAAAACATGACAAAAAGTGGATGATTCCTTAGCTAATCATACATATTGCGCAATTCCTCCTCCTGCATCGGGGGCTCTTGATTTCCTAGTTACTCATGTTAATATTTCTCCACCAATCATTTCTTTCTCCGATCATGATTATCATGCTACATTATCTTCTGATCACTTACACATTAGTGCTTCTATCAGGTCCATCCCTATCAATAACACCAAATTTGATCCATCATGGCATATTAGTGCATGTTATGTTCCACTTCTTGTTTCTATTGGCTATACACTCTCACAAATTTCATATCCCATGCCCAGCTCGTATGGGGTTATCAAGATTCAAGTTACTATTAGTCATCTCACCATGTTTATGGCATTCCTCAGTAGCACAAATAATTGAAAAGTGTGACATGCTCTTAGGTTTCAATTGGATTCACAGTCTTAGTCTATTATATACCTCAATCACTTGCATCCAAGTTCATTCACAACAATCAAGCCATCTCTCTCAATGATGTGCCTCCATCTACTCCATGGTCGTAACCACTTCTTGATGTTGCATGTGCATCACCTAGACCACCTAGTTCCCCCTAGCCCATCGAACATAAATCACAATCTATTACTATCTCACCTCGCTTGCACATGACCAATGTGGTCTTATCACTCGCAAGTCTAGTACATCAATATAGGTCCATCACCAAGATAAATCCTATATCTAGGAATAATTCACAACCTCATTTCATTCCATGTAGGTGTCCATCACCTCCACACTCTCCTCCACATAGGTTTTCATCACCTCCATGTTCTCGCATCATGTCAACACTCATCGCCTATGCAATATACTCATCACCACATGCATATAGGATCAATTCACATGCAAAGCATTTATCTCATATACCACCATTACTAGAGCATGTTAACACACCTTCATCTCTCGCCAAAGATCGTGGTGGAAGGCCTTCATCTTTCACTTTTATTGAATAGTACACTCATCATCATGCGCTCGGGGTATCACACTTATTCTCTCTCTCCCCCTCCAAAAAGATCAACACGTATATTATTTTCTCATCACCATATACATCTTGATACACAACCATATCATCATTTCTTGATGATGCACTCTTATAATTTGGTTCGCACTTGATTGTTGAGGGCATACTTTCTACATGAACCTCACACACTACACACTACACACATTCATGACATCTCTTTCTCAAAACATCTATTACACACTCTATGCATTCATGACATATCTTCCTCATATCTACCTTTACACGTTGCACTCATTACCCTATGATGCACTCTAGTTCCACTGTACATAATTGAATACTAAGGGTCTACATCTCAAATAGACCTCACCAAACCCATGCGTTCAATTCCTCATCCACTCATGCATTTACACTTTTCACTTTGACGATCACATATTTATAATACACAATTCAAACCATTTCTCAATGACACACTCTCATTTATGCTTCATGCTTGACCGCTAAGGGGGCATAAATAAATGAACCTCATCTTATACATACACATCCACTCGGGGGGCACATTGCTCCTCTCATTCACAAAGGCATTCCATTTCATCTCATCCATAACATATTCCATATCTTGGTTGCACTTAGTCTTTCTTACACTTCCTTGTTACATGTACACTCATTTACACATAATAAATAGATATCTTGTATGTCATTATCTTTCAATACACATATGCATGTTCACTTTCTTTCTAGTTGTGATCATAGATTCTATAGATCCATACATGCAACAAAAATGCTTGGCAAAGTACATATTACCAAATCCCATAGAGGCTCCTAAGGGAATCCAATTTTGTACACTACATGTGCTATTGTTTCATTTTGTTTCATAATACACTACTATTTCAGAATATACACAATTTGACATACATTTTATGTTTCCAATATGCTAATGGGTTCTTCATGTGTAGCATTTGTATTGTAGGTCTATTTCCCACCATGGTTATGTGTTACATTGCTTGTTCTTGTTTATTGTTGTTTTCCACTATTTACGTGCTTTTCCCTTTGTCTTATGTGCACACTTGTCTACTTTTAGCCTAGTCATCCATGATTGTCTTGCAATATCTTGAGTGGTGTCCCATGTTCTAAACCCACTTTTCGTGGTCTACATTGTCTTCTTGTGTCTTAGCTTACACATTTTCTACACTTTACATGTGTGTCTGTCTTTTCTTGTACCGACACTTGTCTCCCATCTACTTTGTTTACTTGTACCTTGGTTTCTACAAGTCACATCCCCCTATAGGGAATAGTTTCACCACAAGGGTTGGTATTCCTTTAGGCTGCATAATCATTTACTGACATTGCATGCACCCAAAATGAGGGGGGATAATTTGGGTGAATCAATCACCCCATACAACATCATAACGTCATAATTCAGCACAACACAATACTGATACAACAAATTTATCAGTATAAGATAAGGCTCAGAATAAAACTTGGGTCCTTAGCATAACACAAACACTAGCACCCATACAAAGATAATAGCGCTTATGTGCCCCTAACTCTTCCTGGATGCTTGTGACTAGGGGAAGTTACACAACATTTTGTAATTCAACATAGTCTAGAGAACTATGTACAATGGATTTTATAGGGCACACAATTCAATAGACATTTTTTCCTTGGATCGAATTATTCAAATTTTACACACCATCTGTAGTGGTTTTCTACATTACGAGAAGTGGTTAAAGGTTGGAGGATAAAACCATAATTTTATCCCTACACTTCTTCCATATAATTGGCATGAGATCACCCAAAAAAATCACGTCTGACATAATTGGTGCAGATCACCCAAAAACTCGGTCTTCTACAACATCTACATGATCCTTTCTACACTCTTTCCTCATCATGGATCAGGTGCACATGTTCCTTTTTAACATTTTTCATTTTTACATACTTATTTAGACATTTTTACACATATACATGTGTATTTGACTACTTGTTCATTCTTCTCTTTTACAGGTCCGTCCATATGAGAAGTGATAGTCAACATCATTCAAAAGATCAAAACATCAACATTGACATCAACAATAGGCACATCATGACATCTACACATGTGTTTTCACCCTAGGTTCATTTTCATCATTTTTTTCCCATTTCTCCTCCTTAGTATACATGCTTCATATTTTTATCACCCATGCTTTGTCTTGTCCTTCAACAAGCTCTTTCTAAATCTACATGGTTATCAGTACTCATGTATATCTACTTTATGTTACCAAGATTTCCTCTCACCAACATAAAGTGGGGAAAATATAGACATAAAATCACGCACTTTGGGTTATTATCTATCCCCTGGTTTCATACTACTATTCATATGATTCCCAAGTAAGAAAAGTACTAATTAACCCATGTCTTTTGCAGCCATTTTTATTTTCTCTGTTGCCACTTTTGTTCTTGCACCCTTACTTTCTCGGCCTTCCTTTTACATCCTAACATTTAGCATCCTAGACACTATCACCCAAAGCAGGATGCTAGCACTAGGTGACCCCATCCTCCTCGGGTGCCCATGACCTCGATACTTGGTTCACATCTTTAGGGTCCTTTCTAACCATCTTATATTTTTGGTAGTCATCATTTTTAGGGTTATTTACAAAATTCAAGTAAGGGAATCATATAAATATAAAGCTATGTGATCATAATAAAGGACTAAACACTAAGCATTAACTATCACCACCTAAAATTACATCCATAAATCATCTAAGAGATCCATCAGATCCATCTATCACCATCCAAATGACACAAGGGCTGGTTATTTTGCATACACTTCATAAGAGGGAAGTTCTTTCTATTCCATGCACACATCTATTATATTTGTGTACATCTAGCTTACTTTATCGGTATCCGATTCTCGCACACACATAAAAAACTACATTGGGTCTGAGATGTAGTACAACACTCAGTCGTAAGATCGCCATCATGTGACATTTGAGGATAGTTTGACCCCTCATTTTGTATCTTTTTTTTTTTTAGAATTTGATGTCTATTTGAGGGTTTTGTAGGTCATTGTTTCACAGCAGGTTTCCAACAACCTTGGCGATCATTGTGTGACATTATAGCGACCAAAGGATAATAGAAGTGAATAACTCATGGCCACTCAAAGGAGGTTTTTAAGCATTTCCACAAACACAGCACCCGAAATAGGCCTAGGGAACCTGTAGGGAACCCCTATCCCTATCCAGTGCCCTAGTCTAGGTATAGTTTTAGCTCACACACTTTTTTGAGGCTCTATGTGACGCTCCTCCTCTCTATTTTTCTGGTCAGAAATTTTGCATAGCCCATGATTAATTACAAAATAAATAAGGCATCTTACCTCCTCATTGCGCACTTAGCATTTCATAATTTCTTTCTTAACTTATTTGGATTAATTTTTGTACTTAATTGTTTATTCATTTAATGTTACAATAAGCAATCAAATTAGGCACATGAATTCAAATTTTATATTAATTAATTGTTTCTTAAGTTATGTGATTATTTTTTATTTTAGTAATTCGGATAGAATTATCCAAGTAAAATGTATATCGAAAGATATACCTAAAGGAAATGTAGAAAATGAAATAAAGATATTTATGTACTTTATGGTATTAAATTGACCAATCTTGAAAAGTAAATGCATTTAAATTATTAGGTAGGAAAATAAGTGATTAAATTACACCTAAATAAAATCATTTAGTTAAAAATACGATAAGAGTAAATAATAATAGTTAGTACCTCGTTTAATTACTAAGACCCACTTATGGAAACCTATTAGTATTATGAGAATATACTTTATAGATGAATTTTTTAAATAATATTTTCTTCATGCCAACTTAGGATGGCTACGAGAAGCGTGCTTAAGATGTAATGATGGGTAATCATTAACCGGGCACCTTAGAAATCCTAAGGTGGTACAAATGGGAATATTTTCGTTTAGGGATGTGAGCCATTACTGGAATCTCCTTCATCTTAACTAATTCACCTTCATAAAAAAAAAGAATCTAGATAATTATATTGATATGGTTGTGTGGTAATGGAAGATGATTTTCATACACTTGTGTGTAGTCTTGAACTAAGCTTCTAAAGCAATGCTTAAAAATTTGGCCAATGTAATAAATTAGATGAATACATTGTTAGTTCACCAATCCCCTAATTTATTAGTGTTGGATACCAGATGGAAGGGTCACGAATGTCTTCTAGGTAGACACTTAGAGATGCACATATTTCTCATAACATGAAAAAGTTTTAACTAAGTACACACGCGTTAGAGTGATTTAAGGGAGATCGTGGAGATCTAGATATACCCTTATAGTTGCACATGGTTATCAGATGTTATCAGATGGATTATGAATATATTAATAATGTTGAATTATTTAATAGTCAGATAAATAATAATGTTAATCATTAATAACATTTATTGTACATTAAGGTTTTTTTAAATCCCCTTAATTTGGATGATCATAACATGGGTATTATATTTTGGTATCAAATCTATAGGTTTATCACTCTTGGACTTAATGGGTTCATAACACTAACAAACATCTTATCCTTTTATTAACATGATATGATGGTTAGAATAAGGGTGAACCATGAAGCTAGAACCGATTCAGCTAATGCTAAAGGATCAAAGGGTGAGAAGTTAGATGAATTTCTCACATTTCTTCATGACACCCTCAATTGGATAACTTCCTTAGAGTAGTAGGTAGGGGTGAAAATGAAGCGCATGAGGAATAACAACATAAATAACATGAGGAATAACAAATTAAGCAACATAACAATAATAATGAGTAAGGGGATAAAAGATCTCACTTGGTTGTTGAACTGTCTAGAGACATAAAAAGGATCAACCCACCCAAATTTGATGGAACTACCTTGGGGATGGTGCTGAAAATTGGTTAAGTGAGATGGATAAGTACTTTGAAATAATGTTTTTTATGAGGAAACTAAAGCATTGTGGGGTGATTTCCAACTCTATAATGAAGCACCTTTATGGTGGGATAGCCGTAAGATGGAATTGGGTTAGATACTACCTCCATCACTTGGGAGTAGTTCAAGGTATATTTTCATCAATATTGGTTGCCTCAACTTTATTTTGATTAGAAAATGTCAAAATTTTAGAACTTAACTCAAGGAAAA
Organism: Taxus wallichiana var. yunnanensis; assembly: GCA_018340775.1. Taxonomy (NCBI): domain Eukaryota; kingdom Viridiplantae; phylum Streptophyta; class Pinopsida; order Cupressales; family Taxaceae; genus Taxus; species Taxus wallichiana. The sequence goes on along the minus strand of CM031237.1, from coordinate 799,027,598 downwards.
CTGAGTGTTGTGGAGTATTGGGAACATTTTACAATTTGTTAAAATAATGTTAGGTAAAACATTATTTACTAGGTTAATTTAACATTTACTATTTACCTTATGTAACTAGATTGTTATGGAGTCTGTTTAGTAGTTATTTGGGTAAATATCAGTTATAATATTGTTGTATTGTTATATGGTTTTATAACCATATTTTTCATATTGTATTCATGTAGGTGTGATTGTTACATAGTCTTAACAATCATATTTGTTTGTATTACAGTTCTTGTATGTATTTTGTGCACCTTTACAACATCCAGCTTTGTCTTGCTACATATGGTTGTGAAATATCTATAAATATTGCAGCCTCCTCTATTGTAAATGATTTGATTAAACATCAATACAATTGTGAGGATTTCATCCCTCTTCTATATTTTGTATCGTAGTAGGATTAGGAGAGCATGTACAAATAACGTAAGTGTTGAGGACATCAGTAGTTGAGACAAGAAGTCTTGGAGAAGAAAATTGTTTCCAGGAGAGCCTGTGTTTCCTCCAAAAATTCCAGACACCTATCGCATCCCCACAACCTTTAAATTGATTTTTCAGCTGAAATAAATGATTTTTTTGCACTAGTGCAAGAGGCACTAGGTAAAATCTGGTTTCCAGAGAAATAAATTTTGATTAAAAAGAAATTAGATCAAAAAAAATTAAATAAAATAAAAATCAATAACAATCTAGTTACCTAAGGTAAATAGTAAATGCTAAATTAACCTAGTAAACAATGTTTTACCTAATAGTCCCCTCCTTAATTTATCATTTCCTTAAGGGATGAGGAGAGGAACTCTCTCGAACAACTCGAACTTGTCACCCGTAGTTATTTTGTGAAGATATTTTTTTTTTTTTCAACCGTTAGAGAAAAAATTAAGTCAGTATGTTGTGTTTTAAGACATGATTGTGTATGAAATGAACATGTACCTCAATGTGCTTAGTTCTCATGTGAAACAATAGATTGCAAAAAATTTGAGAACACCTTTATTATCTACATACATGTTGGTAGGTTTTTCCCGTGGTAATCCAAGTCCTCAGTAGAATGCAATGTAGCCATATCACTTCACTGCATACAGCCCACCTACAACACAATATTAAACTTCAGTAGAAGAGAAAGAAAGAAAAAATTATTTCTTGTTTCCCCATGATATTGGTCTATATCCCAAAAAGAATACAAATCTAGAAGTGGATTTCTTTTCATCAATATTACCTGTATGATCTTAATCCAAATACCTAGTCAAGAAGAACTTATCATTCTTCTTATACTCTAGAGTAAGATCCACTGTACCCTTGAGTTATCACAAGATAAGCCTTGCTACTTTCCAATGACAAACTTTAGGTTCCCCGTGTAAACCTAGAAATATATCTCACTACAAATATGATATCTAGTCTAGTATAGACTAGGTAAATGAGACTCCTAATCAACTATCGATAGAGAGTTACATTTACTAGAGGAGATGGATCTGAACGAGATAATTGTAGTCTCATTTTGATGGGTTTAGAAATTAGTTTGTAATCCATCATCCTAAATTTATCGAGTGTTGTCTTGGTATACTTCAACTTAGAAAAAAAGATACGATTCTATTTCTATCATACTTCTAATCCAAGATAGTAGTGCATGAGCTTGAGATCTGTCACGCGAACGATCGATTACGATATTTATTTATAGCATCAATCATCTTCTTTTTGCTTCCAAAGGATGACTAGATCATTGACATATACAACAACTATCACAATATCTCCTCCTTTCCTTTTGAGGTAGAGATTGGGATCATATGGATTTCTGATGAATCCATGCCTTGAACAAGATGCTCATCAATTTTGATGTACCAATCCTCGGTGCATGTTTAAGGTCATTTAGATATTTCCCGAGTTGAAAAAGCTTTATTTATTCAGCAGGTATGAAAAACCCTCAAAGTTGAGTCATGTAGACCTCTTTCTATATATCTTCATTCAAAAAGGCAATTTTCACATCCATCTAATGGAATTTCCATCCAAACTGAGTAGCTAGAGAAAATATCATCTTGATAATTTTGATATTATCTATGGGAGAAAATGTCTCCTCATAGTATATGCCTTCCTTTTGTGCATACCCCTTTGCTACTAGTCTCTCTTTGTACTTGTCTATCATCCCATCTTCTTTGTACTTTGTTTTGAATATCAATCTGCATCCAATGGGTTTCTTCCTTGGTGGAAGATCGACAAGATGACAAGTTTTGTTTTTCATCATTGACTGATACTCAACATCCTAATGTTCCTTCTTAGCTCAGTTTGTCACCATGATGTAGACCCATTCACAACTCATCAAAAATCTAAGCTATTTAAGAGAGTTATCGATCATCTTTTTCATACTTGGCAAAATGGAGTTCCCGCCTAATTACTAGATTTTCTTAAGAGTGTAAAATTTTTTCAAATTCACTTTGGTTTACTTTCCAAAATATATATTTCCTTCTAATATTTCAACCATAGTTAAGGAAAAATTTTATTCATAGCCTTAATTCATGCTTCCTACTTCTCATGCCTCCAGCTCCCGAATACAAAAATGAAATTACTAGTCTTATGACAGACCTACCATGAAGTTACTAAATGCCTTATCTTATTCTCATTATCCTTTTCACCTAGTCAATTAGTTCAAATCTCAACTCTTCTCTCCTTATCTCCTAGCAAACACTCCCTCCTTATTATTCTACTCACAACATTAGTCTTTACTAGTGTACCAATTGTCTTAGCTCAGCTTCATCCTTCTATGGACCACCTGACATTCCCAATGCATATTCAAGACTTCATTTATGATATATAGATTGAGAGATTAGGGAATCTATACTATAGTTTTCAATACAATAGGCTCATGATGGAATAGGATCCATTAAGATTTTTATCAACTTGCATCATCAATCAACGTGTTAAGACTTCACCTTTTAGTATAATTCCAAACTTGACTCCTTAAGCCCCTACTATGGCACTCATGAGGAGTTGAGGTTACTAGTCATCATATTGAACAAGCTATGATCACTAAATGAATGCCTTATAAGAGTTCAAGTCTTCTATATCCACATGCAAGACTGTTTCATACTACAAAATCCATTCATGAGGTTACTAACACATATATCCATCAAGTCCTCTTTACCATTCCTGCTTTCCTTGTGAAGTCAAGTTATAAATAAAACCACAATATTATTCATACCTATTGGACATGTCAAAGATATCAAATCTAAATACTTAATCTCCTTTATGGTTGCTCTAGCAATGGTCTTCAAATTGCTTCTTTATACTCTACCCTAAGCTTCTTATGGTCCTTATTTCCTAACTCAAGCCTTGAAATCCAAGTAAGAGGATTCCATGCTCTAGACCCATGCTCTATAAGCATCATTTACTATGTTTTAAGTGTTCCCAAACTTTTATGCACTAGATATTAGCACATTTCTCCCAACTTAGCCTTCTTTGTGACCTTTCTTATTGACTTAGTACAATCTTACAACTTGCAGACAAATGTAATTGAATCTAGGATAGTATTAATTTATTCATAAACTCATTCCAACTCATTATTAGGGCTCTAAGGTCTCAATCCATATCATCTTGTTCTTGATCCATTTGAATTTTTCAAAATGACACCAAAATGCCTCCTACATTATCCACTCAGTAAACATGTGAGTTTAGCTCAAAGATACTTTCATCAATATATTTTATTGCACTTGCTCAATCACTATGAAAAATTGGGGGTATCTAATTCGAAGTGAGATAGAGATAATTTAATAATCTTATTTTATTTTATCAATGTCATAAAAACTAGAGGAAGCCCTAGATCAAGCTCGAGAGAAGACAATTACCTATAAAAGCCACACCATAGACTTTCAAGATTTGCCAAAATAATGATTGTGTTCCTTAACACATGTAGGATCTTTATATATTAGCATTAAAGAGAATTTAAACAAATAAATGGTACATAGGGTTTCATGTCCACTATATTGGCATATCATCCATGCACAGTCCATTGTAACCTACAACAAAACACTTAGATCATCCTTAAATCATGCATTTTCTACTGTAATCATATAACATGCATACTATAAAGGAGGATTCAAATGTTTATGAAGTCAAGAATTCCAATTCCATTCATTTCATATTCAAACATGCTCTACAACATAATGTTCCACACTGATTTGCACTTCTTCCCCAAATTTTCAACTCCCTCTCTAAACTAGTCACTCATTTTTCTCTTTCCTCTTTATGATACTTGACTTGCACTACACTTACATAGATTGAATTAGTTGTATTAAGCCTCATCTAGGCCTAAAAGTCTTATTTTTGAGAGATACCCCCACTATATGAGAACTCAAGGAATTTGGTTGGTCAATCATGACCTTGGATAGCTAATGTTGTTAACACAATATATTTAGACTCTTTTAATCTTCCTCCTTCGAAGATAATGGAGATAAGACAACTCACACACACCTAGACACCCAACAATAACCTTATTTTTGAATAATACACTTACTTTTACACTTGTACCAAGGATAATTTACATCTCAAATTCAAACAGTTAAACCTTATGACAACTACTAATACATGTTCAATGCCTCTCAAAGGCTTATTATTGCTTGTCCTATGTTTTATTCCATCACAGTGTGATGCTCCTACATCACAATACCCATCTTGAAAGTTTCTATGAGCTCCTGTTCATGATTAGTTCCTTCATCAATTCTTTCTCTTTGCTATTGCTCATGATTTCTTCATGTCTTCCACTATTGTGCTAAAAAAATCCTGGTCTCAATGTTGGTGTAGTCCACCATTTCTTCATCTTCCCTTGAATGCCTAGATCCCATGGCCTTTGTGATTGCATTTCTTTATTATATTATTTATGTTTAATATTCTTGATCCTATACCTTTTCTTGTATTTGTTCCTTCTTATCGTCTTCTCAACTATAAATATCTATGCTACTACTTCATCTCCATTCATGTCTTCAAGATCTTCTTGTTCCCTTTGTTCCAAGAACTCTCTCATGAAATGATTGACTTGGTACACCTCCTCATCTACTTGACCTGCATACAAAGCACTAAAAGTAACTTTAGATACAAAATTTTGAAGCCATGAAGCTTCTTGCTTGACTTCATGTTGCTGCTCTTCTTCTTCTTCTTTTGTTTTTTCATTGACCAAGTCCAATTTGGTCTTCTCATCTTTGTTTTTTCCTTGCATTGCTTCATTCCTGGGCTTGTCAATGAGCTTATCTTTCAAATCTACCACTATGACTACTACATTTACTTTTCCTTTCATGATTTCCACTTCTTGAGACTCACTTTCCTTCTTCCATTCACCAAATTATTTCATCTCTATTTTAGGAAAAATTTGTCCTTTTCTCCATAAATTTCATGTTCTAAAATATTGAGTTCATCTTGCAATTGTTCCCAACTTTCATACACAAAGAAATTGTATTTTACCTCATACTGTAGCATCTTTTAAAATAGTTTTTCATCACCAACCTGTTTGATTTCTTCTCCTCTATGTGTAAGATCATTCATCCTACTGCATATCAGCTTCCCCAAACAACTTATGACATGGTTCATTAATGGAATCATCACTATTTTCATTAGATTCATTCGACACATCAACATCCAAAAGATTCAACACAATTATTTTACCTTTTGCCTTGCTCATGGTTTCTTGATTCTTATTTACCTTTGTTTCCTTTCCATCTTCATCTTTGCTGAAGTTTACTTCAACTCTCTTCCAACAACTCTTTAGGGCAGCTACCACCTTCCTGATTCCATCATATTCACTTCTCTCTTCACCATTATTTGCATTCTTTCTTACCCACACTTTCTTCACTGAAATACTTGGCTTCTCAAGCCATTTAGGGATTATATGCCCATTCATTTATCCCAATTCTATGATTTGTACTTCATTCAACCTCTTTACAACATATGCATCATCATTCATTTATTTTCCATCTATACATTCCTTAGCTACTTTATGGGTTTTTTATTTCTACATACTCTTCATTCATCGAATAAAACCAAAATCAGAATTTGTTACCTTTATCTTCTCCTGAATGTTCTTGAATGTATTCACTTTGTCTTTCTTGATATCATCTTGTCTTGTATCTTCTTTGTTGTCACTAGAAGTGCTGAGTAATGCATCAACCAATCTGATTTATTCTTCCAACATGAGTTCATCCTCTTCATCATCAACCCTATCATAGGTAGGCATATCTACTTTTTGAAATTTCATCTCATGAACTTTACTCTCATCTCATATCAACTTCATCGGCTATTCCTAAGAGGTCTTCATCAAACCTTGGTTCATCACCTTCTACTATTCCTTGAATGTACTCTAGCTACTCCACTTTTGCATGTGGATGGTTCCCATAACTATTCTCAAATTCCATCAACCTAACATCATCTATCTCTTCTTCTTCCACACTCCAATCTTTTCATCTCCACTAGACCATTCATACTTTGTTTCATCTTTGTAAAAGTCTCCACATGCTTCACTCATGAAGCTTAACTCATCATGTATGTTCATCATCTTAATATGTTTTCTTTCAACTTCTTCATACCATTTTCCAACTAAGACTTATCCTACATTTGTTATCTCTTTCTCAAAGAGTTCAATCGCCTCTTTATTTCATCTATTTCCTTTGTCGTCTTCATTTCTTTTCCTTTCTTTCTTCTCGCCACTCTCATCCTCTTCATTGCTTGCATCAAAACAATTACCTATGTCCATGGTATAGTTTTCATGGTCTCTCTCTTATCCAAGTCTCTATCACCTTGGATTATAGCCTCTTTCACCTTCTTATCCAATCCTCTTGGATATTGTTAGCTCGAAAAGTGCACCCTAGTTGAGAGATGACATCGGAGTTCTAAGATTTCTTGATCTCTCACTTTTGTAGATACAATGGAAACACCTCAAGTCTATCGCTATACCTATTATTGAGGTGATTCTCTGGTATCAAGGCCGATTTCTTATTGATGTATCCTAAAATAATTTTTAGGGTTTTGAGGGTAAAAAGATGATTGTAACTAAAATTGAAATGGGTGATACACCAAACTTGTTGAGGGCTTTGACTGAGTATATGCACAATAAAATTAAGAATGAATTTTAGATGCACGAACCAATGGTTTTCAAAAAGTATTAATGAAAACACTTATGTATTGAGGGATAAATCACAACAACACAACAAGATAAACATGCACACTAAGACTATGCAGAAAATACTAGATTTGTAACAAGGTAAGATGATTAATCAGGGAAATGACATTCAAAAGAATTAATGGAAAGATACACACCATTTCAAACAATTGGAAAGGAAAAAAATTGTTCTCATTCAAGGCAAAACTGACAGAAAATATGCTTCAGCACTCCTATGTCCAAAAGTCCTCCTTTGCACTTTCATGAGTGCACATAATATATAAAGCAAAATTATTCACCCAACCCATCCTAAAAATAGGCTAAAATTTGTACTCAGTACATGCATGCTAATTTTGCCCCTTTATCATGAACAAATAGAGGGAAAAATAGACATGTTAATTACAATGAGGCATTAATAGCCTTAGTTAGAAAAATAAACTCAAGTCAAAGCGCAGTTTGACTAATCTATTTTTAATAAAACTTGGGTGAATAATTTTCTAAAATTAATCACTTGTTTTCTGCTCAAGTCATCTCCAATGTGCATAGAACTTGGTCTTTTATGCCACTTAGCATTTTTATCCTTTCTGCATGATTAAAACAATCATTCTCTGCTGATGTTGACACCTACAATTTGATCCACTTGCAGTATGATAACTTTAGCACTTTTACAATTATATCCCCTCATATGCACATGCAAAATAATATTCTTGTGTAAGCAAAAATAAATCCTTTGTCTTCATACTTTGGCAAAATATTCACCCTCTAATGTGGGGACCACCTGTAGGTATGTGGAAGAAAATAATACCCTTATTTTGTGAAAAATAAGCTAATTAGCATTTCAAAAATGGTCTTATGAAATTGAAATGGGTGATACATCAAACTTGTTGAGGGCTTTGACTGATTATATGCACAATAAAATTAAGGATGAATTTTAGATACACAAACCAATGATGTTCAAAAAAATATTAATGAAAAAACTTATGTATTGAGGGATAAATCACAACAACACAACAAGATAAACATGCACACTAAGACTATGCAGAAAATACTAGATTTGCAACAAGGTAAGATGATTAATCGGGAAATGACATTCAAAATAATTAATGGAAAGATACGAGACCACTTCAAACAATTGGAAAGGAAAAAAATTGTTCTCATTCAAGGCAAAACTGACGAGTAAAAATATGCTTCAAAGACTCCTATGTCCAAAAGTCCTCCTTTGCACTTTCATGAGTGCACACAATATATATAGCAAAATTATTCACCCAACCCATCCTAAAAATAGGCTAAAATTTGTACTCGCCCATGCATGCTAATTTTACCCCTTTATCATGAACAAATAGAGGGAAAAATAGACATGTTAATTACGATGAGGCATTAATAGCCTTAGTTAGAAAAATAAACTCAAGTCAAAGCGCAGCTTTGACTGATCTATTTTTAATAAAACTTGGGTGAATAATTTTCTAAAATTAATCACTTGTTTTCTGCTCAAGTCATCTCCAATGTACATAAAACTTGGTTTTTATGCCACTTACCATTTTTATCCTTTCCCGCATGATTAAAATAGTCATTCTCTGCTAATGTTGACACCTACAATTTGATCCACTTGTAATGATAACTTTAGCACTTTTACAATTATATCCCCTCATATGCACATGCAAAATAATATCCTTGTGTAAGCAAAAATAAATCCTTTGTCTTCATACTTTGGCAAAATATTCACCCTCTAATGTGGGGACCACCCGTAGGTTTGTGGAAGAAAATAATACCCTTATTTTGTGATAAATAAGGTAATTAACATTTCAAAAATGGTCTTCTAAAATTGAAATGGGTGATACACCAAACTTGTTGAGGGCTTTGATTGAGTATATGCACAATAAAATTAAGGATGAATTTTAGATACATGAACCAATGATGTTCAACAAAATATTAATGAAAAACACTTTGTATTGTGGGATAAATCACAACAACACAATAAGATAAACATGCACACTAAGAATATGCAGAAAATACTAGATTTGCAACAAGGTAAGATGATTAATCAGGGAATTGACATTCAAAAGAATTAATGGAAAGATACACACCACTTCAAACAATTGGAAAGGAAAAAATTTGTTCTCATTCAAGGCAAAACTGGTAGAAAATATACTTCAAAGACTCCTATGTCCAAAAGTCCTCCTTTGCACTTTACGAGTGCACACAATATATAAAAAAATTATTCTGTTGGTGTAGGTGGTATATTTATTCACTTATTTAGTGTTATTCCACCTCACTAGGTGAGTCATCTCACTTATGTGGACATGGATCTAGGTGTCATCTTAGTTATGACATATTCTCTTATAGAATCTGTCATATGTGTAAGTGTGTCATAGGAGTTACATTCCCATTTGGGAAAGTAACTCCTCTTCTCCATTATGGAGGAATCTTCTCTTACATGGGAGTTACACATTCACTCCCCTATATGTACACCATCTCTTTTGATCTATGTTAAGCCAATACAAGCTAAGCTAAGGCTTCCATTCCACTCCACTTTTCGAATCTTGAGCTCTCATATGCATGCACATTGCTTTACAAAGCTTGCTTGCTTCAATCTCGCAACTCCTACACTTTGGTGAAGTGCAACTATTCGATGCTCGTGAATTCCTTCCAGGTCTTCATCCTACACTCCTTCATGGTATCAGAGCTTGGGGACCGGAATCACATTGCTCACCATCATTGCTCCACCATGTAGTTGCTTGTGCAAGCTCTCACTTTTGCATGTGCTTTACTTGCATATTTTAGATTCTTGTGGTTATTTTTTAGTGGTTTGTTTGTGTGTTTTTGTTAGTTTACGTGTGATCAGGGCCAAAGAAGAAGTCTATCTAGCTTATTGTGTTGGAGAGCCAAGGAAGAATACGGCCAACAGTCTTCTTTTGCACAGCAAAACATATTTCTGCGCATTGGTCTTTGTGTTCACCGGTCTGGCCCTTGCCTCTGTGTGCTCGTGCTTATCTTGGCACCTCAGACTTGATCTCCAAACCTGCATGGTTGTGGTCATCTCTGCCCAGCTTTTATCAGAGGTATCAAGGCACAAAACTCAGTGTTTTTCTCCTTTTTTAACAAAACGTGGTCTGCGCATTGGGAGTTTCTTTGTCCACTGCTGTCCTCCACACATGGCCTCTACTTCTGTGGATGTTTTTATGTTGTCCTCCACACGTGGCCTCAGAATATAACAGTCCTACTCTCTGCTAAAAATGTTTTTGTTGTTTCCCTGCTGCTGCTCGTGGGTTCCTTTGACCCAAACATGTGGACACCTACTTTTTTTTGCATTGAAAAGAACTACGTTTTTTAGCTTTGGAAAAACGTTTTTCTGTCTCCTGCGTCAAACAGCCACCTCCAGCGACCTCTGCAGCACCTCCAACACTACCTCTATGGTGTGGCCATTCCTGTGTGGCCGTTCCTGTCTGGTGTGGCCGTTCTTGTCTGGTTCAATGCATCTCCAGCTTCAACAGCCTTCAAAAGATTCTCGATGTGACCATTTCACACCAAGAGACCTACGCATTTTCTTGTTGACGTTTCTTAGTGGTTTCACTTCTTAGCACATGGTCTCATCTCCCACATGCCTGCAGCGACCTCCCATGCACAGACAACAACTGCAACCTGGAAACTTGGACGTTTTCTGTCTAGCACAGCAGCTCCTTGGCACGTGGTTTCTTCATTTAGCTTGGTCAAAGAGTATCTTCAATGTGGGCCCCCTCCTTTCCACCTCTTTTTGATGTTTAAAGGTGTTAAAAATTAAAACATTCAGTTTGGCATTGGTATTTTTATTTATTGGGTTGTATTTTGCTTGTAATTTGACCTTCCTACGCTTGTCAAAGACGGAGGGTGAGGTCCGGGGTTGGCAGGAGGCTAATCCCCCCTCGTAGTCAAAACAAACCCTACCTAAAATTTCATGCCATTTCCAACGAGTACCCACACGACACCCTTTGCACCCATTTCAGGCATTTTTTTAATGTGTTTGCAGTGTCTAGTGCATTTTTCCATCAGTTGCGGGAATCGTAATAATGCCATAACTTTTGACTCGCAGCTCATTTTTGAGCACTTCCTTGGTCAAAGTTGCATGATTTCTCACACTCTACATGATGGGATTTCCAATTTTGTAAACACACTACTTTTATAAAGTGCCGCATTCTGGGGGGGTTGCTTGTACTCTTGGGCCTACACACGCAGACGCATTATCGGCCGAGTCCGACGTCTTGCTTTTGTGCATCTTGCATTTTTTCATCATGGAGAGTGCTCTTTCCAGACGTGAGCATCGTAGGATCACCTTACAGCCTCTACCACTTCTCACCAAGAGAGAGACCTATTCAGCTTGGCGTGCTTCCATGGAACATTACTTCGCCTATGAGGGTCTTTCAACCTTCTTACTTGGGCCAGTTCCTGCACCCACTGATCATCGTCATCTAGAGGACTTCCTCAACACTTGTGACCATGTCTTTGGTCACATGATGATGCATGTCTCTCGTTCTCTCTAGTTTCATGTGGTAGACTCAGATCCACCTCACCATGTCTGGAGCATTCTTCAATCCTTGTATGGAGACCCTTCACATACTGCAACCATTTTTGCTGATGCTGATTTAGTTGTCTCCTCCATTTCTTCGTGTGATGACAGTTCACTGACACAGGCTCACTTGGTTCTACTTCTGATGACGAGGATTGTGCATCTAGTTCTGATGTCGAGAGTACTACAAAGGACTCTTCTCCTCTTTCTCTCACTATTCCAGACATTGTTATCACCCCCCACATCTCATCAGATATCGAGCAGTCTCATACTCAGTCTCACACCGTCATTACACCAGCCTCCTTTCCACTTCCAGTGTGCGAGGCCCATTTCACTCCTCTACCTTCATTGGATGACTCATACCTATCTGACATCGCTCTTCTGTTTGTTGAGCCCCCTCATTGGGACGAGTATCTGCCTGACCTTAGTCGTCTTTTCACAGATTCCACTTGTGATGCTCTACAGTTCCTCATCCATCTACAGGTGTTTCAGAGGAGTTCATTATCTCCGTTGTTGGGAGTGCCCCTTCTGGGACTCATACCACTTCCACTTTTCCGGAGACCTTCATTGATCCACCCTCAGCAGTGGATCCATTTTCTGTTGTGGAGGATGTTTTGTTCCCTTCACATCACTTGGACATCCTTTCTATGGGTGTTCCTCTTCACTCTGACAGTTCTACGCATGTGGCATTACCTTCGGTTCCTTGGCACTCACTCACTAGACCTATGTCACACTTCAGCTTCACCGACTCACAGCTTCTTTGTGTTGCTTGCCTTCGCCTTCCTTTGTGGAGTGGGCAGACTTCCAGCATGTCATTTCTGTCCTTCCTAAGGTCAGGCACACAGTTCATTGTGAGTGGATCTTCTTCAGTCCAGAGGCAGAGGATCTCGTCATCGACATTCTTCTGGGAGACCTCCTAGAGCTGCAGAGTTCAGATCCGTCCATGGCATCTTCTGCATTCCTCTCGTCTCCCTCTTCTTCTCTCTTCTTCTTCTTTCCGAGAGATTGCCTCTTTGTACATGGGTACCCTTTCAGGCTTGTCTGTGGCCGGGACCCATATTTGGCATCTTTCTTAGATTAGAGAGTGTTTTGTTCTCTTGTGGTGGATGTTTTTCCCACTAGGTTTTCCTTCACTGCTTGGGACTTCTTTTTGTACATGGGTGCCTCATTAGGCTTTGTGCCGGGACCCATTTCTCGTTTCTGACTTTCCGCCTCATCCTAAGTTACGATGAAGGGGGGGTGTTGGTGTAGGTGGTATATTTATTCACTTATTTAGTGTTATTCCACCTCACTAGGTGAGTCATCTCACTTAGGTGGACATGGATCTAGGTGTCATCTTAGTTATGACATTCTCTTACACAAAATCATATGTGTAAGTGTGTCATAGGAGTTACATTCCCATTTGGGAAAGTAACTCCTCTTCTTCATTATGGAGGAATCTTCTCTTACATGGGAGTTACACATTCACTCCCATATATGTACACCATCTCTTTTGATCTATGTTAAGCCAATACAAGCTAAGCTAAGGCTTCCATTCCACTCCACTTTTCGAATCTTGAGCTCTCATATGCATGCACATTGCTTTACGAAGCTTGCTTGCTTCAATCTCACAACTCCTACACTTTGGTGAAGTGCAACTATTCGATGCTCATGAATTCCTTCCAGGTCTTCGTCCTACACTCCTTCATATTCACCCAACCCATCTTAAAAATAGGCTAAAATTTGTACTCGTACATGCATGCTAATTTTACCCCTTTATCATGAATAAATAGAGCAAAAAATAGACATGTTAATTACAATGAGGCATTAATAGCCTTAGTTAGAAAAATAAACTCAAGTCAAAGCGCAGTTTGACTGATCTATTTTTAATAAAACTTGGGTGAATAATTTTCTAAAATTAATCACTTGTTTTCTCGCTCAAGTCATCTCCAATGTGCATACAACTTGGTCTTTTATGCCACTTAGCATTTTTATCCTTTCCTGCATGATTAAAACAATCATTCTCTACCGATGTTGACACCTAAAATTTGATCCACTTGCAATGATAACTTTAGCACTTTTACAATTATATCCCCTCGGATGCACATGCAAAATAATATCCTTGTGTAAGAAAAAAAATAATTCCTTTGTCTTCATACTTTGGAAAAATATTCACCCTCTAATGTGGGGACCACCTGCAGGCATGTGCAAGAAAATAATACCCTTATTTTATGAAAAATAAGGTAATTAGCATTTCAAAAATGATCTTCAGGATCTTTGATATTGACATCTATGCACTTATTTGATGTTATGTCTTTTAGTGGATGTCATCCAAAATAATGCTTTTAATCTTTAATACTTTGCAACAATGTTCAGTCATGTGGGGACCATTTATCCATGTAAACATGAAAAAAACAATGCTCTCCTTTTAACTTCACATCCTCCTTAGTGCTAGAACTTTGACCAGGTTAAGGTAATTTTTTAGAAGTTTAAGGTGATCATTGCTCCTTTTCCGACTTTGGCATTTAACATGAATCTGTTAGACCACCTTTGGTGTTATCATTACATACATATAATTTGACCCCCTTTTAGAATAATCATAACATGCATAAACAATGTTTTCACATTTTGATTTATCATTGGTATGTATAAACAGATTCTTGGCATTTAATTTTTGTGGCACTAAGGTTTTAGACCTTAGAAAGGTCAATGCAATGATTATTTAACTTATTGGGGCTGGCCCCCTCTCCATAATGACTCACCCTTGGAAGATTTGTCGGTGGATGTGACTAACCATGGTGGTTAGGGTTTTGTTGTGGCACTGACATGTATGTTATATATGAACCATGGTTGAAATCAACGTGAGTTTGCATTGATTTTCAATCCAATATTTAACGCTGATCTTAGTAATTTTTGAAGTTGCACCATTGATCCGTTGACTCTGTGGTTTGGAAACTTGATCGTTTGATCTTGTACTTGTAATCTTGAACCATAGATAATATGAGCTCTGATCTTGATGGAATTTGCATTGAAGTGGGCAACAATCCTAATCGTTGATCACCTGTTACCTTCGATCTTGACCGTTGATAATTTTATTGGTAGGTGGTTGTGGTTAGCAATGTTGATGATTGATCTTGGTAGTTTCCACTCTTGATCGTTGGATCCTTAACTCTTGGGATGAGTTAGGTTTCATGCAAGTTTAGTTAGTGAGTTAAAACAATTCATTGCTAATAATTTTGCTCATTTGCATTTTCGGTCTCTAGCGAAGCCCTGTGCAAAAAAATTATTCACCACCATTAACGATGATCGAAGCTTTTTTCTTTTGCAAAACTGACCTATGTGAAGCTTTGAGCACAAAGTTTTATAAAGCTTCTGTGCGAGCTCAAATGATTCAATTTTTTTGCATTTGGGGACAATTTGAGTTCTCTCGCTATTTCCATTTTGGGTTCTCTTCAAGGTATTTATGATATCCGAGGCCTACTTTGTATCTCGTGGATGACCACTATTAGAGATTTTGAAGATGGGGCTTGAGCTCAGTATTTTTCTGTGATTTTGAGACTATTTTTTTGTGATTTCAAGGATCACCATGGTTGTTTTTTGAAGAAGAAATTTGAGTTCCATTTGAGTTTTGTGCCATTATAGCTCGACACCATTGTTGAAGGTAAGATATTTTTGTATTAAATTCTCAGTTCGAACTCTCCATAGCTTGAATCTATTTCTATAGCTCATATCCCTTTTATTATAGTTGTTATTTTGTAGATCATATGGCTTCAATCTTTGCTGAGATTCTTCACTTTATCTGAGATGGGTTTAAAATTTTCACCCGCAATTTCTATTATTGTGGGCTTGAGTTCTAATTATTTTGCATTTTCCTCTTCTTAACATTCGTTGCTGGCTCAATTTTGAGACATAGACTTTGTAATTCTAAAACGCCATGGTTTTTGTTTGGGGTTTTGCTAGATATACCTAACTTATTGTGCATGATTTCTTGTGTGGCCACCGTCGATTTTTCTCTTGAACTAGTAGAAAGGGGTTTATGCTTTCCTTTCTCTAACTCTGTCTTAAGTTCAAAACCGTAATACATTTCATCTGGTATTTTTTTTTTGTTTGAATCTAGTTGTGCTATATGGACCACTTCTTCTCGGGTTATGTTGTTATTAGTGATTTCACATGTTGGATGAAATTTTGTGAGGCTTTTGAGTGTCATTTCCCACCTTTTCATGGAAATTTGTAGCTTTTGACAGGGGCATTGAATTTGTTGTTTCTTGAGGAGTTCACCGCAGATTTCATTTTCACCTTTTGGAGATGCTCATATGTTTGGCTCATTTCATCCTTCATTACTTGTTCTCGCTAGTCATATTATTGATATAGGCCCTAATTAAAGAGAATTCGAGCTATGATAGAGGTTTCCTAGTGCATATTTTCCCCATCACTATTTGATCTAGAGAATTTTTGCCATTAAAAATCCATTTTTAAGTTATTCTTTCTCTATAACATGTATTTTTTTGGAGCTTCTTGCTATGTCATTTCTCTATTTCAAGGATTATTCTTTTATCTGAAACTTATATAACTTTAGAATAGATAAAAGTTATTGATCTCTATGCTTTGAAAGTTCTTACTTTTGAACTTATGAATTTGGTCATTTTACTCGATAAATGACTGTTATATTCTCATGGAAGTGATGATGCTTTTGGATAGAAATGAACTATATTCCTCACCGTAATCTACTTAGAAACTCTATACTTTGCCTATAATGGCAGGTTTATGCATACTATTCTATGTTCTTAATCCCGGCATCTTGCACCATTCTCTTGTTGTTTCTCATAAGACTTGTTGATTCATGGTCGTTATTGCTTGAACTCGTGTTCTTTATATCTCTTGGAATGTATCTCAAGCATTCTTCTTATTTTGTACTTCAAGAGTATTATGCCTTCTATCATAAGTTAGTCATATTTATTTCATGAGCTGGAAATGTAACCATGATGACCATTCACTTATGTAACACTTTATGAGATGTTGTATCTCTCTTGAACTTTATGTTCTTGCATATTACCTTTAGTTGTTGCTTACTATACCTTGTAATCTTCATTAGTACCTTCTAACTGAATATAGAGGCAACACATGTTTATTTTTCTATTGAACTTTATTGTCGAATATTATGGCCGAGATAATCCCTTGTTAGAAGAGGAATTCTATAACTTTGTAATTGATTGGAAATTTGTTCTTTTACTATAAGTACCTTCCAACTTGGGCACTTCTGTATTTTCCTATGGATCCTAGATATTGAACTTGGTAGCTATAGATGGAAATTTATTCAGCTCTTAATAGTTTTACTTTCTTGTGAGGTTTATAAGATTGGTGCTATCCTTTGAAAAAATTCTCCCAATTTGGACTTCTTTTTAATTTGGCGTAATTATAAATTTGTACTTTATTTGATATTATTGTTATACCGTAAATAATCGTAGTATATCCTATATTTAATAATTGGTTTTGTGTGATAATTAACTAACTGTATTCTTTCTTTCCCATAGCACTCAGTTGAGTTAAGAACTTGAAACTTGAAGGTTGGTAGCAATCTGTTTGATTCTTTTGATTCTATGTATTTGGTATTTCCACTAATCTCATTTTCATTTTGAAATCTAGAACTCTTGCCATCTTAGAGACTAGAGATTTGTGTGTCTTATCCAAAAATGATATATAGTAGTCTAATAATGACATGGTTCCCAAAAGTTTTTGGATTATGATGATCTCTATCACTAATGGTAAGGATTCAATTTCAAGGATCTCTTAAACTATAATTTTGTAAGATGATCTTCGCAGTTGTAACTTTCTCGTTCCTTTATGAGTGCTTTGTTCCATTATGAGACACCTTACTTTTTATAATCCATTTTTGGGTTGACGTCTAAGCATTACTGGATCCTTCTTTTCAATTTGGAAACAACTACCTGGAAATGTGAATTTTGTCCTTTATATCTGAGTTGTATTTGATCAACCTATAACTCTTATTTTAATTAAGTTGATCATTATCTAGTATCATCAATTGAAGTATGGATTGTTGTTGGAAGTTGAACTTTGGTAACTTTGTTCGAGTGCTTGGTACCATTGTATCACAAGATGGATGTAATTCACGTGTTCACTGCAAAGTGTATGATTAGAGGACTTTAGTGTGTGATGGTATTTATAATGTAATCCGAAATATGATGAGTTTTGTTTTGCAAAAATGTTGATTGTTCTTTCTACTCCAACCTATACCTACACACTTAAGAAAACAGTTAGAAACTAATAAGGTTTTTGGCCTCTTTTGTGTTCCATAGTATTTCTCTTTTCTTTCTTTTTATCGTCATGATTATGGGAATCATATGTGCTACTTTAAGATATTGATTTCTCAATTTTGCATATGTTATTTGATGTACCTTATGCATATGATATTAGTAAATCCATTTGCATTAAGTTAGACAATACATGAGTACAAATTAAACTAGTAGCTCTTGATGATGTCTTTTTCCTTTTATTGTCAGTACACTATAGTTTTTGGACAACATGAATGAAATATAGATCTAGAACTAGAAACAAAGTAGACTAGGAGAAACCCCAAAGCAATGATGAGTTTATTGTATACTCTTTTACTTTTAGCTTTAAGCACATGCACTTCCCAATTCAATAGTTATGAGTTACATCCCATGGATTTTGTGGGAAACATTGAATTTCTTCATGAATAAATGACATTAATTTCTGTAACTATGTTGTATACTTCTTTCTGCATTTAGATTTTATGATGCATATTGATTGTATAATGGAATAAACAACTCAATCACATAATTAAATGTATTTAAACATGCATAAATAATGAGTTTTGATGTACCTGTAACTTAATAATATACATTTCACCTAAAATGTGATTCATACCTTCATCAAGGCAATGCATTAGTCCTTCAGGGCTTATGTGTTTCCTTGTTGAAGATGAACATGGAATGATAGTCTATGTGAGGTATTAGATTCTGTAACGACACACATAGCATGTAGATTACATATAGTTAATCAATTGTTGCAATGAAAACACAATAAAACTGTATAAATCCCCTAATTAGGTTCATTTAATCATGCCTTCCATTGGAAACAAAATTTCGAGTTTCCCATTTTTGCACAAGTGTAAAAATTGTGAACATTTTTGGCGATCATGCGGGGAAAAATTCTTACAAGCTTGTAGACTAGTTCCTTGCTCTTTTCCATTGGGCATGGAGTCAAAGCATATAACCAAAATATGCCTTTTCTAAAAAATCAACCCTTCAAAAATAAATGAAAGCCGGAACTACACTTATTGAAAGGGAAATCCTACTCTAACCAAACATTGTAGGATTTTCAATAATAGTGTTTAAGAAACATACCATTCACAAGAATGGGAAGTTATTCTCCATTTAGCCTTGAAATTTGAAATGCATTGTGTTCTTTACAAGCTGAAATCATATAAGGACCACTCCAAATTGTATCAAACTTTGTGTCATTTCTTGGCTTTGCATGATCAGCATCTCATTTTAACACAATGTCTCCTTCATTGAAGACTCTGAACTTAGCCTTTTTATCAAATGTTTTCTTGATCTGTCTTTGATTCTTTTCCATATTCAGATGATCTTGATCTCTTAGCTCTTGCAGCTCCATTAATTTTGCATAACGAACCTGCATTGGTTCATTCTCAAGTAGTTCCATCTGATGCAATAAATCTAATGCGGGAAACTCAACTAAGATAGACATTCTTGCCTCTCATCCATAAACAAGTTTTTACGGTGAATTGCCAACTGATCTTTTAAGAGTCACTCTGTCATCCCAAAGTGTTGAATTTAACATAATATACCAAGCTCTTTTGTTTTCCTTGAGTTTTCTTCTGATGATCCTCAAAATATTTTTGTTAGTGATTTCAGCTAACCCATTACCTTGTGGGTAATAATTAGATGAAGTACTTAAATAAATTCCATGCTTGACAACCCAATCTGTTACCTTTGCACCAAGAAATGCTAAGGAATTATCTAAAATGATAGTTGTTGGAACACCAAATCTATAAATTATACCTTCGTAAAATGATAAGATTGCATTCTTACTAGCTTCTTTCAAGATCCAGTTGTAAAATAATTCATGGTATTCAAGATCCGCTTGTGTCCTTATGACAAAGGTGGATTTATCATGCCAATGAATTTCAACGTGTAAAAGAATATGTAGTTGTCAAGATCCACTTGTCTCCTTATGAAGAAGGTGGATTTATCATGCCAATGAAGTTGAGACCCCACTACATGAATGTCTAATCCACTGAAATAGGGTAGGGGAAGCAAAGATAAGCATTCTTTTCCAACAAAGAAAACACACTTCTTACACTTTCTAATCCATTTGAAGTAGTCCTTGAATATGTTGGGCCAATAGTAACTTCATAATTTTTAAGGCTGTAGTACATGTTAAAAAGTGGCCTCCTGCAGTCCTTCATGAAACTCAAATAATAGTTGCTAAATTTTATCATAATTAATACATTACAACAAACTTCTACGTATATCCCTTTTAAACAACACACCATCAATGAAAACATAAGGTACAACTTGTAACCTAAAATATCTTCGTTTATTCTTGTCCATACCTTCTAGATAAGTACTGTCATGCTGAAAGTAATTAACTAAATCAGTCATCCATCTTGATTCTTGAACTTCTGGTTGTTGATTTTTAGGTTGTAATAAGATTTCTAACTATGCTGATATGTGATTTCAGCATGTTGTTCTAAATTTTCTGATTCTCACACTGATGTTTTTCCATATCAGCAATCAAATGTTCACACAATCATTCTCCTTGAACTATTTTTGTAACATAGATTTCAACATAATACTCCATGACCTTTGTAATCCAGCTTGCTCTATTTTCATTCAGTTATTTATTCAACAAGAATACTTTAACACTTAGATGAGAAACTAAGACATATATCTTATTATTTGAAAGCATGTACTTGAAATTCTTTAATCCTCTTACTATATGAAGTACTTTTTTTTGAAGAAAAATGTACCTTGTCTCATAGTCATGTAATATTTTCCCAAAGAAAGAAATTGACTACTCAATATTTTCATCATTAACTTGAGTTAATATGGCTGAAATGGTTTCAGTTTCTATGCAAGTGCATACATTGTAAAATCCTTATAAAAATTTGTATTTACCAAGGTATGAGCTTGTGAAATAGTTGTCTTGATAGATTCAAATCCTTTTCTTCCTTCGCTAGTCCAAGAGAAAGTTTTATCTTTCTTTAACATGGTTGTTAATGGCTTGACTAATGCTGCAAAATATGGAACAAATATTCTAACAAAGTTGATTTTTCCAAGAAAAATTTGTAGTGATTTCTTATGATGAGGCAAGGATAGTTGTGAAATTGCTTCAATTCTAAAAGGATCA
The DNA here is from genome assembly GCA_018340775.1 of Taxus wallichiana var. yunnanensis. Lineage (NCBI taxonomy): Eukaryota > Viridiplantae > Streptophyta > Pinopsida > Cupressales > Taxaceae > Taxus > Taxus wallichiana. The sequence continues at coordinate 799,006,512 of CM031237.1, read as the reverse complement.
ATAGCTAAACCTTGTCTGGAAATAATATGTCCAAGTAATTTACCTTGATGGACTAAAAATATAAACTTTTTTGGGATTCAATGATATTCCAAACTGCCTGTAAAGATGAAAAGTATGCCTTAAATGCATAAGATGATCATCATAATTCTTTGAAAATACAGTAACATCATCTAAATAAACCAATATGAATTTATTTAATAGGCTGTGAAAATCCATGTCCATTGCACGTTGAAATGTTGCACTGGCATTGGAAAGTCCAAAAGGCATTATTTTGTAAGCATAAGTACCCCACTTTATAGTGAAAGCTATTTTGTATTTGTCTTCTTCACGCACAAGAATTTGATTGTATCCGCTATAACCATCCAAAAGGGATAACCTATTTGAACCTAAAATTGTTCTTAAAATCTTATCCATGTTGGGCAATGAATAATGATCTTTTAATGAAGCTTTATTAAGATCTCTAAAATCCACACATAGCCGGATTTCTCCATTATTTTTTTGAACAGGAACAAGATTAGCTACCCAAATTGAATGTTTGATTGGAAAGATAATACCTAATTCAATCATTTTGGATAACTCTTTTCTCATCAATGGTTCAATCTTCGGATTTACAGCCTTTGTTTTTCCTAACTGGCTTGGAATTTGGTTGTAACTCTATGGTATGCTGAGCTAAACTAGGATCAAAACCTCTCAGATCTTGATATTTCCGAAAAAAATCTCTTAATTCTTTACATTAATTAATAACTGACTTTTTTCAACTAAGGAACATACCTTTCTGATAAATAATTTCTTTTCATCATCAACTAAGATCTCTTTGTAGTTATCTGTGTGAGTTGAGATATTCCCTTTATCCTTTCTTAATTGATCATCAAAATTAAAAATATCTTCTAGTGTGACCAATCTTTGGGGAAGCTTGTTTGTCTATAATTGACAATCTTGTCACTATATAAATGTTGTAGTTTTTGATTTACTAAAGAAATTTCAGCTTCTTGCTGTAAAATCTTCAAATTTGTTAATCATCTTTGAAAAATTGCTAATTTTATTCATTATTAGGTACTGAAGGTTTGATAATCATTTTCTTATATGGTTATACTTTGCTACTTTTGATCTATCTTAGCACCTCAAAACTAGCACCAACTGCTGCAAGTTTGTCTATATGTTTGTTTTCATCTCTTTGAACAAATTACATATTAGTAACATCAAAATCATATATTAAGTCTGAAACTCTATGTTTTTAAGATTTTAGTAATGAATTTTTACACACATTAAAGTTCTTTACTTGATTAATAACTAAATTTGAATCACCAAAACTTGCAACATGTTGATACCTCTTTTTTGGCCCATTATAAGCCATGAATTAATACTTCATACTTAGCTACGTTATAAGTACATAAGAATTGTAGACTTAGAGATAAAAATACCTTTCATTTATAGGGAAGTGAGCATCAAACCTGTACCTTATCCTTTTTGTTCTTGGCTCCATTGAAATAAAGCTCCGTTAGACCTTCTCGCTATTTTTTCTATTTTGAACAATAAGGGAATTGGTGCATTTTCTTCATGTAAACAATAAATGCCAAATAAATCTTCTTCTAATTCTTTGAAAGGATCATAAACATGTTCTTCTTGAGTTTTTTCATCCATAAATAGATTAGAAACACCATCTAATGTAGAAACATGTGTTGTAACGTCAAAATCAGATTGATCTATAGCTGCATAATTTGCTACAACATTTGAAGCATGAGGCTCAATATGAAATCTAGCTAGAGGCTCTGAATTAATAGTAAATTTAGTTCCATACCTTGTAGTAAAGAATAAAAATGACCAATATGAAGAAAGATAACCTCCTATATTTGTTGTAAAATCTCTTGATAAGCATAAGGCAAAGTAGGGAGGTAAATCTATGACAAGAAACATCTTGTAAGATAGAAACATTTGGACAAGCATGTAAAGTTACCTCCAAATTTCTAATGATGCCAACTGTGTTAGTTGTTCCATTGATCTCAACACACTTTTTTTTTTGTAGGTTCATACTGCAAGCCTAATTTTTCTATAATTTCTTTATGCATTAATGTGTTATTTGCACCACTGTCAACCATGCATTTATGAACTAAATGATCTCCAATAATCAAATATAGATAAAAGGGTGTTATATTTTCAATATCATAAGCATTTAAAATTGTTTGTATCACCACTTAACCTCCTTCATATGATCTTTCTCGATTGTACTAAGAACCATATCTACTTTCTGAGCTTCCTTTTCTGTTGGTTTTGAAGAAATCTGCAACTTAGCAAGCTCATGAGCAAGTAACTCTTGCTGTCTTAGAATACTTAGAGCATCCCACAATGAAATATTAATATTATGATTTTTCATTACCTCAACAATATTAAAAGAAGCAACAGTCTTTGAAACAACTTCTACAATTTTAGCATAAGCTTTAGTAAAAATTGACTCGCTTTAATAGCTTTTGAAATCTGAGGTATGAATAATCTTCTAGGATTAGGATGCAATTGTTTTTGCTTTCTCTTTAGGAGCTGAATTTCTTGCTATTTTTTAAGGAACAATAGAGATTTTTACTATTTTTGAACTGTACTTGCTAATTTATCAGTGACTGTAGGCAAAAACAAGTTTATTTTTTTGTTTTTCTTTATCTTGAGCCTTTTCTTGAGACCTAGTTATAACTGCAATAAAATATTCCTCTCCAAAGCTGACTAAATTTTGTTCTAGTGGTTTCTGACTATGAGCATCTTACTTCCCACCCTCCATTTGAGGCATAAATAATGCTTTAGATTGAGGTTGTGCAACAAAGCTTATATTCAAGAATGCATTTGGACAATTAACAGCTTGAATGAGGCTGATTACAAGGTAAACACCATTCTTCTGAAACCATGTTGACTGGAACAAGAGTGCTAGATGAAATAGGAGCCTTTGGATCAAATTTCCTTAGCTGATATGGTTGTCTATAGTTCTAATTTTGCTGATAAGGCTACCTATTCTATTGATTTTACTAGTAAGAAGCTTGGTAAGGCCTGCTAGGTTGAGCTAGTTTGTTCTCAATTGACGTTAACTTATTTCCCATAGTTTGCAAAGCCTTAAATATATCATCTGATGGAGCTATAATAACAAGATATATAATGGTAATAGGTTATGGAATAGGTGTCAAATCTGCTATAAGAGGCATTTAAGGCATTGGGACTAATTTTTCAGCCCTAATGGCAATATCATAAGCTACTGTGAGAGTATCTCCTCCCATGGACTGAATCATGGCTGAAATATCACTATTTAAAGCTCTGAGATAATATATAAATGCATGACCATATTGAAGCTTAACACTAGCTAGAATTCTTTCCCAAGTTTAGAAAAATGTGATGTTGAAACTAGCCATAAATTCAAGAGGAGCTCTTTTTATTGTAAAAAGTTGTTCTATGAGAGATAAGTGATCGAATTGTCTTGAAATTTTGTAAGTAATTTCTCTCATAACTCATCCCAAGTTGTTATAGTCCCTATAGGTAAGCTTATGTACCATTGCAAACCTTTTCCTTTAAATGATGCAGCTAAGAGTCTTAAGGCTACATCTTCATGAGTTATATTATGAACTGCACAAAGGGCTGCAATATCTTTAATGTGCTCTATAGGGGTAATCTGATTTTCACCAGTAAATGAAGGTAAAATTTTCAGGGCAGCAGAAGGTATATCATGATAGAATTGAATTACTAAAGGGCTGCCATTAGTAAAGGTCACAAAATTTCTAGGTGGTTGTATAGCCATTGGAATAACATGGATTTGAACAATAAGATTAATACATGGTGAAGGAATATTAGGAGGAGGGTTTTCAAAACCGGGCCTATTATAAGGTAAGATATTGCCAAATCTTCTTCTTCTTGTAGAATTCAAAGGTAAAGAAATAAAATTAGCAGGAATTCTTCTTACCGATGATCTTGTAGTAGGCATGTAATATGTCAGTAAAAGTGGTCTCGAAATCAGCCTTACAAAGCTACCAAATAAATCTTCTAATTTTTAGAATAAATTGCTGCAGCTTGCTTCTCTAAAAATGATTTTCTTTTGTTGTAAATATGCCGTAAATTGTTGAAATCTAGGCAGATTTGATCCGGTCACATCGGCCATGCCAAAACCTGTTATCTCTCGAAAGTGCACCTGGTTGAGAGATGATAACAGGGGTTCTAAGATTTCTTGATCTCTCACTTTCATAGATACAATGGAAACACCTCAGGTCTATGGGTATACCTATTGTTGAGGTGAGTCTCCAGTATCAAGTTTAGTTCCTTATTGATGTATCCTAAACTAATTTTTTGGGGTTTTGAGGGTAAAAAGATGACTGTAATTGAAATTGAAATGGGTGATACACCAAACTTATTGAGGATTTGACTGAGTATATGCACAATAAAATTGAGAATGAATTTTAGATGCACAAACCAATGGTTTTCAACAGAATATTAAGGAAAAACACTTATATATTGAGGGATAAATCACAACAACACAAAGAAGATAAACATGCACACTAAGACTATGCAAAAAATACCAGATTTGCAGCAAGGTAAGATGATTAATTAGGGAATTGACATTCACAAGAATTAATGGAAAGATACACACCACTTAAAATAATTGGAAAGGAAAAAAATTGTTCTTATTCAAGGCAAAAATTGACAAAAATATGCTTCAACACTCCTATGTCCAAAAGTCCTCCTTTGTTCTTTTCAAGTGCACACAATATATAGAAAAATTATTCACCCAACCCATCCTAAAAATAGGCTAAAATTTGTACTTTCCCATGAATGCTAATTTTACCCCTTTATCATGAATAAATAAAGGAATAAAAATAGACATGATGATTAAAATGAGGCATTAATAGCCTTAATTACAAAAATAAACTTAAGTCAAAGCGCAGTTTGACTGATCTATTTTTAATAAAACTTGGGTGAATAATTTGCTAAAATTAATCACTTGCTTGTTGTTCAAGTCATCTCCAATGTGCATGCAACTTGGTCTTTTGTGCCACTTTCCATATTTATCCTTTCCTACATGAGTAAACTAATCATTCTCTGTTAATGTTGACACCTACAATTTGATCCACTTGCAATGATAAATTTGGCACATTTACAATTATTTACTCTTGGATGCATATGCAAAATAATATCCCTGTGTAAGAAAAAAAATTCCTTTGTCTTCATACTTTGAAAAAATATTCACCCTCTAATGTGGGGACCATGTGCAGGCATGTGTAAAAAAATAATACCCTTATTTTTTGAAAAGGAAAGTAATTATCATTTCAAAAATGGTCTTCATGATCTCTGATATTGACATCTGTGCACTTCTTTGTTAACCTATCTTTTAGTGGATGTCATGCAAAATAATGCTTCTAATATTTAATACTTTGCAACAGTGTTCAACTATGGGGACCATTTGTCCATGTACACATGCAAAAAATAATGCTCTCCTTTTAACTTCACATCCTCCTTAACACGAGAAATTTTACCAGATTAAGGTAAATTTTTGAGAATTTTAAGGTGATCATTACTCCCTTTTCTGACTTTGGCATTTAGCATGTAGTTTTGGACCACCTTTGGTGTTATCATTGTATACATATAAGTAGACCCCCTTTTAGAATAATCATAACATGCATAAATAATGTTTTCACCTTTTGATTAATCATTGGTATGCATAAAAGGTTTTCGACATTTGATTTTTGTGGCATTAAGGTTTTAGACCTTAGAAAGGTCAATGCAATGATTATTTAACTTATCGGGGTGGCCCCCTCTCCACGATGACTCACCCTTGGAAGATTTGTTGGTGGATGTGACTAACCATGGTGGTTAGGGGTCTGTTGTGGTATTGACATGTATGTTATCTACGAACCGTGGTTTAAATCAATGTGTGTTTGCATTGACTATCAATCTGATCTATACCATTGATCTTGGTACTTTCGAAGTTGCACCGCTTGATCTGCTAACTCTTTGGTTTGGAAACTTGATCGCTTGATCTTGTACTTGTAATTTTGAACCGTCAATAATCTAAGCTCGATCTTGATGGAATTTGCATTGAAGTGGGAAACAATAGTGATCGTTGATCACCTGTTACCTTCGATCTTGACTGTTGAGACTTTTATTCAAAGGTGGTTGTGGTTAGAAATGTTGATCGTTGATCTTGGTACTTTCGACTCTTAATCATTGGATCCTTAACTCTTGGGATGATTTAGGTTTCATGCAAGTTTAGTTGGCAAGTTAAAACAATTCATCACTAATCATTTTACTCATTCAAATTTTTGGTCTTGGGTGAAGCCCTAGCAAAATTTTATTCACCAAAGATTAATGATGATTTGAAGCTTGTTTTCTTTGCAAAACCGACCTATGTGAATCTCTCGAGCATGAAGTTTTATAAATCTTTTGGTGCGAGCTAAAATGAGTCATTGTTTTCACATTTAGGGATGATTTGAGTTCTCTCGCTATTTCCATTTTGGGTTTTTTTCTAGGAATTTGTGTGATCTCGAGGCCTACTTTATATATTTGGATGGCAACCGTTGGAGATTTCAAAGATGGGGTTTGAGATCATTATTTTTTTGTGATTTCAAGACTATGTTTCTACAATTTTGAGACTCATAATGGTTGTTTTAGAATAAGAAATTTGAGTTTTGTGCCATTATAGCTTGATGCCATTGTTGAAGCTAAGAAATTTTTGTATTAAATTCTCCATTTGAACTCTTCGTAGCTTGAATCTGCTTATATAGCTCGATCCTCGTTATTATAGTTGTCATTTTATAGATCATATGTATTCAATATTTGTGGAGATTCTTCGGTTTATCTGAGACGGGTTTTGTATTTTTGCCCATATTTTCCATTATTATGGGCTCAAGTTCTGATTCTCTTACATTCCCTTGTCTTAGTAGTCGTTATGGCTCTGTATTTTTGAGATACAAAATTTACAATTCTAAAACACCATAGTTTTTGTTTGGGGATTTTTTAGATATACTTAACTTATTGTGCACGATTTCTTATGTGGTCGCTGTCCAATTTTGTTCTTAAACTAGTAGAATGGGGTTTATGCTTTCCTTTCTCTGACTCTATCTTAAGTTCAAAACCGTGATATCTTTCATATGAGTATCTCATGCTTTGTTTGAATCTAGTTATGCTATATGGAACTCTTCTTCTTGGTTACGTTGGTATTAGTGCTTTCACATTCTGGGTGAAATTTTTCGAGGCTTTTGAGTATCATTTCCCACATTTTCGTGGCGATCTCAGTAGATTTTGAATGGGCATTGCATTTGTTGTTTCTTCAAGATTTTGTTTTAACCTTTTGGATATGCTCGTATGTGTGGGTCATTTCATTCTTCTTTTACTTGTTCTGGGTAGTCGTATTATTGATATAGGTCGTCATCGAAGAGAATTCAAGATATGATAGAGGTTTCCTCATACACATTTTCCCCATTCGTTTGATTTGGAGGCTTTTCTCGCCATTAAAACTCCATTTTTAAGTTATTCTTGCTCTATAACATGTATTTTGTTGGAGCTTCATATGCCATTTCTCTATTTCTAAGGCTTCTTATTTTATCTCAAACTTGTATAACTTTAGAGTAGCTAAAAGTGACCGATCTATGTACTTTGAAAGTTTTTTCTTTTAAACTTATGAATCTGGTCATTTTTCTCGATACGGCCTACTATATTCTCATGGAATTGATGATGCTTTTTGGATGGAAATAAACTATATTCCTCACTATAATCTTCTTATAAACTTTGTACTTTGCCTCCAATAGCAGGTTTATACATATTTTTTGTGTTCTTAATCATGGGCATCCTACACAATTCTCTTTCTGTTTCTCATAAGATTTGTTGATTCATGGTCATTATTGCTTGAACCTATGTTCTCTATATCTCTTGGAATGTATCTCAAAGAATCCTTCCGATTATGTACTTTAGTAGTATTATGCCTTCTATAATAAGTTATTTATATTTATGTCATTTTGATTTCATGAGATGGAAATGCAACCATGATGAATCATTCACTTCGTAACACTTTATGAGATGTCAGAGTGCCCACATTTTTATAGCCTCAATTATCTATTGACTTCTTTATTCATAGACATGATTTGACATGGATTTGATATATTCTAGACATTATGTTATGATATTTGACCTTCTTAGACATGTATGGAGATTTGGGCACGTAGCGCCAATTTGACTTGATTAGTATGTTGACACCTTTTCATTTGATGTTGTGGATACTAACTTATTTTGATGTTGTTTAGACCTAATTGATATATGTTGGATACTTAGTTTAGTCACATGTCTGGATTATATGGATGTATGTCATTTATATTTATCTCTATGGCTAACTCATGGTAAATTGTGTGTAATTAAGCATGTTTTCGCATTTATGATTCCATGATGATGTTATGATATCATAGATTTCATTGATCACTTATTGAGTAGTTGATTTACATTGTATCCGAACATGTGCGTTTAATGTGTGCAATGAGTGTGTAGGTGACAGGTCACAAGAGAACGTGGGTTTTAGGAAGATACACAAATTGTGCACAAGCAGCCCACGGGGCTAAGTCCTAACCATGTTAACTGTATGAGGTGTTAGTGTATGTTGTATTATTTGGGCACCATGAGTGACCCTCATATGTAATGTAGTATGTCATGTAAAATTAATCTTGTTTAGGAAGTTCTTTTTTTAAATAAACTTGGTTTGGGGACTAAATGGTCCCCACTTGCATTAAGTTTGGTATTTGGGTAATTTTGTATTAACTATAGAGGATTATGGTCACATGTGAACCCTTGGGTGGGCCCCACACCCTCTACACTTGTGCCCAAATGTGCCAAACCCAAAATTGGGCTATTTATGATATTTTAAGTGACTCATTTTAGTTTTGGGAGTTCACTTAGAATGAAAATAATCCCGTGGACCCTACCTATTAGGTAGGGGCTTAATTTCAAGGCATAGAGGAGTTTCCTCCCATTTTCCTCTCTTTGGTCACCACCCATGTAAGATGGATTGGTTGTGCGCTTTTTAAAATTTGCACAAGTTTGTTTTGTTTTTCATTTTGGGTAATTTGGGTGAAGAGTGTTAAAATTTAGTTTATCTTTTCTTCTTTTATTTTGGGAATCTTTGACTTGGAGGGAAAAGAGGGGTGACACATGTCACCCTCTCATTGTGAGGAAATTTGTTGGCTTATCTTCAAATTCTCCCTCGTGGGGAATAAGAGAAATTTTTTTTTAGAGTTTTTACTTGAGCTTGGAGATTTTGGAGGTAGAGCTTGCTTGGATGAGGAAGTTGAAAAGCTTAGAGTGTCGAGAGATTTTGGAGGTAGGCCCTTTATGCTCATATTTTGTTTTATTTTATGATAGACCTTAGCGTTGTTTGTGCTTGAAATGTGTGTTTTGTTTCATGTGTGTTTGTTGTTTGAGTATGATTTTATGTTTTTATTTTCTCCATCCATCATATGGCTTGATGGATTTTTTAAAGTATGGGGAAGAGAGATGAATTTTCCTCTTAAAACTCATGGCTTGATGGGCAATTCATGTAGGTTCTTTTTACTCCACTCATATGGTTTGAAACCCCATCCCATTCTTGGAGAGGAAACCCAATGGGTTTGAAAATCCTCCCAAGAAGGATTTTGGTGAATGGGTGGAGCAATAAGGAGGGTTTGTTGATTTGGAGGAATAAGGAGGTTGTGAAGATTCTTGTTGTGTACATCCTATGGTTGGACCACACTTTTGGCACCTTGGGTCATCTCATCTTCTCTTCCCCATTTTGGAGGGTGAATATGGTTTTTTTCCTCCTTTCCTTGTTTGAAAAATTTGGTGTTTTTATTAGTTTTTGGATTGTCTTAAATGTGAAAATATAATATTGTTATGTCTCCCTATATCTTGTGCACATCTGTGGAAGCTTCACTCTCCCATAAGCTTTTTTTGGAAATGCATGTAATGATGCCTATAGGTTGGGTGGTAAAACAAGATTTTTCTCCTTGTGTTGATTTCCTTGAAATTCACTCAAAGTTGGTGCTCAAGTGGAAATGGTTAGTTTTGACATCTTGGTTTTTCCTTTTTTTCTAAAATTTTTGTGAATAATTACTCCTTTGTAACCTCATGAGAATGGCTATTTGGGGAAGATTCTTTGGCATGTAAAAGTTTTCATTTTGTGAATTGGAATCACTTGTAAGATTAGTATCCCATTAGTATGTGAAAGATTTCCTTCAATCTTGGAAGGGAGACTTGTTATGTTGATTTCTTATGTATTTTAATATTTCAAAATTATGATGTAATTGTGAACTTAAGCTCCTTGTAAAATAAATATCATAAAATAGATGAATCATTTAATATGAAATTGATTCGAAACTACATTTTGAAAGGAAAGTAGGTTTATTGGAAATATTGTTGTTCATGTAATAGATCTCTTTCTTGCAATTTTGGTGGCATATAATAAAGAAATGAAATCAGTTTTTACTTCTCTTTCATGTGAATCTTAAGAAATTTACTATTAAGAAAATCCAATATAAATGTGTTTTTATACTCACTAAATTTTAAGCTTATTCCGATGCCCTCTCTTCTTATTTGAAATGATTGTCACATTCCTTTTTATCTCAAACATATGTAAATCATTTTAACATAAATAGATATATTGGGAAATTATTATTGAGTTTCATATTGCACTACAATGCCAAAACATAATCTATTGTCCTACAACCTCAAAAAGTTATCTAAAATAAAAATATAAAAAAATAAAATATTCATATACTTATACCTCATATTGTTGTATTACAAAATATAACTATGTGATATTCCTACAAGAATGCATATCCATTTATATTTTAATATAGTTTTATATTATACTACGATATATAAATCAATGTATATTATAATCTTTATTATTATTTATATATTATAATATAATCTATATATTTAATAACCTTTAAATAAAACAAAACAAAAAAAAGTCATATTAAAAAGAGATTACACTGAACATAAAATTTTAAACAAATCAAAAATACTAATATAATATACTTTACTTAAAACAAAGGTTTTAAATAAAAGAAAAGTTTTAAATAAAACAAAAAACAAAAAAAAAAAAGTAAAACCAAATGAATTCGGTGAAGTTTAAAACTTCGGTAAAGTAATGAAAAAGAGAAAGAAAGGGGAGGGACCAAGTCCTCCCCAAATCCTACGCAGCCCCAATCTCCACCAAATCTGTGTAGCCTTTCCCCACGCTGCTCATACACACCCCCTCAAAACCCTAGAACCAAATTGCCCTCCATTTTGAAAATCCGCAGCCATTAAAACCTGCGTGTATTTTTTTCACATTTGTTCTTCAATAAATTTCGTCTTTATTTTCCTATGTTAGTAGATTTGTAAATACAAATATAAATATATATAAATCAATATATATATTTATGATATATATATATATAATCTCAAGAAGATTTTTCTTATTCTGCAAAAGAAAATTTCTGGGTATTTTACATACCCAATAATCTGAATTTTCGAGTAGGAATTTAAAAATAAAAATAAAATAAATATTTATACATGATAGAATAATGAGATTTTTCATCAAAATTTTCCATGAATCCAAAATTGCATAGCTCCTTAACCTAGACAACAAAAATAAAATAAAATGAAAATCAACTGGAGAGAAAAGAAAAACAAGGAAGGCTTAGGGTAACTTTAGGGTAAATTTGAAATCGGCTCTAGATGTGTTTGATCCTAGGGTACCTATTTAATCCTACACACTCTTAAGTCATGGAAATTTTATGGGAATGAGAAATAAATTATAGGAAGGGGTGTGGGAGAATTAATTAAAAGGGGGAAAATTGATTAAGTTATAAAGGGGTGTAGACTTTTATTTGTGACCCTAGTGAACTTAATAGAATAAAATAATTAAGTTGTTATTGGGTTAGTGTTTATTTAATTTTGGGTAAATTAAATTAATAAAAATTAATTATTAATGGGAAATGGTGAAGCAAGTGTTAGTATTAATCTTTCACTTTTTAAAAAAATAAATTACCTAAATTTTTAGTTACATTTTGGTGTGGTTTCCAGTGTCCCAAGGTGGGGCATTACATTTGGTATCAGAGCATGAGGTTCACACACACGGACACTCTGGGTAAAACATTTAATATTTAATTAATACTTTAATAACATTAAAACAAAAATAATTAAAACATTTCCGCAATCGTTATAATTTAATAATCATTTTTCTTACCTCATACATAGGATGGCACCTATGAGACGACGATCGGTTAGGGATTTGGGACGTAGTTCACCTATGCCTAAGCCATAGTACCTAAGTTCGACCTCAGATCTTAGAGGCACTACAAAATTTGATAGGTGTTGTGTAGCAATGCCTTCCACCACCGCAGGAGGTGAGAAAGGAGGACATCTAGTCAAGAGATGAGGAGCTCATAGGTGAGGATGCGTATTCGAAGCCATCAGAGCATGATACCCCTAGGCGGGAGAGGTCATGTAGCCCTTCTATTCACCATAAGAGGGTGACCTCATACCGTCGTAGCCATTCACATAGCTTCGAGGGACCATATAGAGGTAGACAACCCCATTCACCTTAGGGACTCAGGCAAAGATCATGGATCGTGACACGGTAGTGTAATTAGGGATCCGCTTCACTTACACCCTCCTATGTACAATGGCTCTATAGATGGATTTGAGGCCAATTCATGGCTCCTTAGCCTTGATAGCTACTTTTGATTGCACTCTTACGAGAGAAATGTCAAATCCAGGTTTTCTATACACCTCCTCCAAGACGTAGCAAGCATTTGGTGGAGGAATGAGGAGTATAAGCTCTATTTAATTTGAGATACGGTGACACGTGGGAGTTGTTTAAGGAGTGATTCACAACTTACTATATATAAGAGAATTTTTTTAGAAGAGGATTGATGAGTTTCATGACTTACGACAATGATCTGACATAGTGGCATAGTATGAGAGCAGGTTCATGGATCTCCTGCAGTATGTGGCCTACCTACAAGATGAAAAATTACAGGTAAATAGGTTTATTCGGGCTCGAATATAGGCATAGTAGGAGTAGTTAAGATGTTGTCTCCTCCCACGCTTGAGAAGGACGTTGAGAAGTCCTACTTAGCCGATGATAACATGACCAGAGAACAGAGCACCCAGATAGGAATAAGAGGAAGTTTCGGGATAGGATATAGGCCTTTCGAGTCGTCGAGGTCACGGGTACAACACCACCCCCTAGAGGAGGATTCGCATCCACCAACGATATAAAGCGCTGCACTACATCCACAAAGCAATAGACACAACATCGTGGCCACAAGCAATGCAGGCTAGACAGACTCGTGAGCCTATAGAGAGGTGGTACTAGAGGAGGTTTTGGTGAAGCCAAGGATATGAGGTAGGGTACTCAGTACAACCAACTTACACGCAACAATGCTAGGGTAGGGGCAGCCGCAGGGATTAGCTCACCAGAGTACACGAGGGAACCCATCTCAGAGGAGTACAGGAGGATGTTTTATATGTGGGTCCCCTAATCACTATGTGCCTAAGTGTCTACACAAACTCGCTACCACGGATATGCAGAGAGCTCCTAGATCCGAGAAGACAGTGGGTGATGTAGGATGCACCCATCATGTATATGCAGCGGTTGACAACCACCAGGCTGAGCATCAAGCCATAGTCATTGAGACAAAAGGTACTATCAGGGGTATTTATGTCTCAGTACTCTTTGATTCAGGTGCTTCATATTCTTTTATATCTCCTTTTGTAGTGGACTAGTGTGGGCTAGTGGTGGCTAAGTAATCGATAGTAGTTGGCAGTTGAGTTTTCCTTTGGGGTCAAACTCGGCATGGACTCATATGTGGAGAGTTGCGTACTTGATTTAGGAGTCTTCTCCACTACACTTGACCTCCGAGTTATTCCTCTAGGATCCTATCAAGTTGTTTTAGGTATGGATTGGCTTGAGGCTCATCGGGCCAAGGTGGATTGCAAAAATAAGGTCATTGACTGTCAAGATGATCTTGGGAGTGTAGTTGTGATTTCAGGGATGCAGAGGCCTATCTCTTTACGCATGATCTCAGCTAAGCAACTCAAGCGGATCATGAGTAAAGGTTATTACTTGTTTGCTATCACCATCAATGATTGATCGAAAGCACTCCGGATCACTCACCCTTAGATAATCATGCGATTTTGGGGGAGTATGCAGATGTGTTTCCGGGTGAGCTTCCACAGTTACCACCTTGCAGCGAGGTGGATTTTACCATTGATTTAGTGTCAAGATCTACACGAGTTTCTAGGGAACCCTATCAGATGATGACTCCAGAGCTTTATGAGCTCAAGATACAGTTAGAGGAGTTGTTGGAGAATGGCCTCATTCGTCCCTAGTGTATCTCCTTGGGGAGCGCTAGTCATATTTGTGAAGAAGGACAGTTCTCTCAAATTTTTGTAGACTTTACACATCTCAAAAAAGTCACAATAAAGAACCGTTATCCACTCCCTAGGATTGATGACTTGTTTTATCAGATGCGGGGAGCGAGAGTGTTCTCCAAAATTGATCTCAAGTATAACTATCATCATTTACGTATATCGATGCGAGACATTCATAAGACAACGTTTCACACACATTATGGGCATTATGAGTTCATAGTTGTCCCTTTTGGTTTGACCAATGCCCCATTGTCTTCATGATCCTCATGAATGGAGTATTCAGGACCTTTCTGGATCGCTTTGTCTTAGTGTTCCTAGATGATATATTGATCTATTCTCATTCCGAGGAGGAACATGAGGAGCATTTAAGATAAGTACTACATGCTTTGAGAGAGTAGAATTTGTATGGGAAATTGGAAAAATGTAGCTTATTTAAGAAAAATATTCAGTACTTGGGACACATCTTATCAAGAGAGGGTATCTCAATATATCCCTCTAAGATACAAGATATTATGGATTGGCCAACACCCACATCAGTCACTGAGGTGAGGATTTTTATGGGTTTAATAGGTTATTACCGAAGATTTGTTTAGTACTTTTCTAGGATTGCTCACCCTATTACTTCTCTTCAGAGAAAATGGAAGAAGTTTGATTGGTCATAGAAGTGTGAGTAAGCCTTTCAGTTTCTTGAGTGGTTAACCACGGTGCCTATCTTAGCAGCTTCTGACCCTACTAAGGTTTTTTTTGTTTGCACTGATGCATCACTTGAGGGTTTGGGAGCAGTCCTTTTACAGGAGCATCAGGTTATCACCTTCGAGTCACATAAGATCAAGGACTAAAATCTTAACTATCCTACCCATGATTTAGAGCTTGCTTTATAGTTATTCATGCTCTTGTGTGTTGGTAATATTTCCTTTTGGGTAGACCTTTCATTTTGAGGAAAGATCACCGCAGTTTGCATCATATCTTCTCACAGCTGAACCTCAACGCTCATCAATGACATTGGATGGAGTTACTATGTGAGTACAACATGGAGATGTAGTATATTAGAGGAAAGGAAAATGTTGTTGTAGATGCACTTAGTAGATGACAACATGTACTTGCATCTTTGACACTCGCCGTTAGATTTGAGAGGCAAGACTCTTCAACATCTTCTAGAGGATAGATTTTATGAGGGTGCTTGACATGATGTGTTAGAATCTTAGGGTTCTTTAGAGGGTAGATATTCACGTTGTATTTTAGAGACAAATGGTTTACTTCGGTTCCATAGGCGCATCTATGTGCCTAAGTCGTGATTTGCATAGCTTCATCCTTATAGAGGCTCATCGAGCTCCATATGTAGCACATCCAGGAGTGAAGAAGATGCATGCCAATCTGAGGGATTTATATTATTGGCTTGGTCTTCGATAGGACATAGCATATTTTGTTGCACATTTACTTGAGTGTCAAAGGGTCAAGGAAGAGCATTTTCATCCCGCAGGACTCCTACATCCTCATGATATTCTTGAGTGGAAATGAGATGTGATCTGCATGGATTTCATAGTCAAACTCCCTATGTCTTCTTATCATCATGATGCCATTATGGTCACCATGGATAGGTTGACCAAGGTTACACATTTCTCTCTAACCAAGGTCACCTATAATGCACAAGCCATTGCCAAAGTATTTATGGAGGACATTATATTGCATGTGATTCCAAAGACCATCATCAATGACAGGGATATCGTTTACACTTTAGTTTTTTGGACTTCCTTTCGAGTGCCACTCGGGTACACAAATTAATTTCAGCTCAACATATCATATAGAGATAGATGGACAAATAGAGAGGGTTAATCAGATACTTGATGACATGTTGAGGATGTATGTGATGGAACAACATAAGAAGTGGGAAGATCATCTTCATTTAGTTGAGTTTTCCTATAAAAACAGCTATCATAGTTCCATTGGTATGGATCCCTACCAGGGGTTTATAAGGTCGATCTTGCACGACACACTCTAAGTTGGGATAGGCTAGATGACAAGATCATTTTGGGACTAGCTTACCTTTAGGACTTAGAGCAATAGATTGTTCTGATTAGACAATGTCTTGAGCAGGCTAGAGCACGCCAAAAGGCATATGCAGACACCAAGAGGCTAATCGTCACTTCTTAGTGGGTGAAAAAGTCTTATTGAGAGTTCATCGTCATAAGATCCTAATCTGCTATGGGAAGGGTTCTAAGATTTTGCCTCATTTTGTGGGCCTTTTGATATTTTAGAGGTCATCATTCCAGTTACTTATCACCTACATTTTCCACCATGCCTTGCATGGGCCCACGATGTATTTCATGTTTCTATGCTATGTAGATATGTACTTGAAGTCTCTCATGTTTTGGATTAGTCGACATTACAAGTAGAGGATGAAGGACAGTGGAGGATGGAGCCTGTATGTATTCTGGAGTACCAGAGGTTGGCTTTTTGGGGTCAAGACTTGGACAAGGTTAGAGTGCAGTGCGACAGATATGATGAGACAACAACTACCTAGGAGGATGCTACACCATTGCGGGCTAGATATATCTATCCTTTTCAAAGTGACTTCCAGGAGGAAGTATAATTTTAGGAGAGGGGGATGTAGTGCCCACATTTTTATAGCCTCAATTATCTGTTGACTTCTTTATTCATAGACATGATTTGATAGGGATTTGATATATTTTAGACATTATGTTATGATATTTGACCTTCTTGGACATGTATGGAGATTTAGGCGTGTAGCGCCAATTTGACTTGATTAGTATGTTGACACCTTTTCATTTGATGTTGGTTGGAACTAATTGATATATGTTGGATACTTAGTTTAGTCGCATGTCTAGATTATATGGATGTATGCCATTTATATTTATCTTTATGGCTAACTCATGGTAAATTGTCTACAATTGAGCATGTTTTCACATTTATGATTCCATGATGATGTTATAATATCATAGATTTCATTGATCACTTATTGAGTAGTTGATTTATATTATATCGAACATGTGTGTTTAATGTGTGCAATGAGTGTGCAGGTGATAGGTCACCAGAGAACGTGAGTTTCAGGGTGGATACACAAATTCTGCACAAGCAACCCATGAGACTAAGTCCTAACTATGTTAACTGTACAAGGCCTTAGTGAATGTTGTATTATTTTGGCACCATGAGTGACCCTCATATGTAATGTAGTATGTCATGTAAAATTAATCTTGTTTAGGAAGTTCCTTTTTTGTTAAGTAAACTTGGTTTCAGGACTAAATGGTTCCCACTTGGATTCAGTTTGGTATTTGGGAAATTTTGTATTAAATAGAGAGTATTAAGGTCACATGTTAAGCTTTGGGTGGGCCCCACACCCTCTACACTTGTGTCTAAATGTTTCAAACCTGTAATTGGGCTATTTATGGCATTTTAAGTGACCCCTTTTAGTTTCGGGAGTTCACTTAGCATGACAATAAGACCTTGGACCCTACTTATTAGGTAGGGGATTAATATCAAGGCATCGAGGGGTTTCCCTCCCATTTTGTCTCTCTTTGGTCACCATCCATGTAAGATGGATTGGTATGTGTGTTTGTTAGAAGTTGCACAAGTTTGTTTTGTTTTTTCATTTTGGGCAATTTGGGAGAAGAACTTGTTAAAAATTAGTTTATCTTTTCTTATTTTTATTTTGGGAATCTTTGACTTAGAGGTAAAAGAGGGTGACACATGTCACCTCCTCATTGGTGAGGAAATTTGTTGGCTTATCTTCAAATTCTCCCTCATGGGGGAAGAAGAGAACTATTTTTTTTTGAGAGTTTTTACTTGGGCTTGGATATTTTTTGAGCTACAGCTTGCTTGGATAAGGAAGTGGAAAAACTTAGAGTGGTGGAGATGTTTTGGGGGTAGTCTCTTCATGATCATCTTTTTTTTTATGTTATGCTAGATCTTAGCCTTGTTTGTGTTTGAAATGTGTGTTTTTTTGCATGTGTGTTTGTTGTTTGAGTATGTTTTTATGTTTTTATTTTAGCCATCCATCATATGGCTTGATGGATTTTAGAGTGTATGGAGGAAAAGAGAAGGATTTTCCCTCTTAAACCTCATGGCTTGATGAGAAATCCATGTAGGTTCTTTTTACTCCTCTCATATGGTTTGAGGTGGGGAAGGTGGTTCATATGGTTTAAACCCCTTCCCCATTCTTGGAGAGGAAACCCAATGGGTTTGAAAATCCTCCTAAGAAGGATTTTGGTGAATGGGTGGAGCAATAAGGAGGGTTTGTTGATTTGGAGGAATAAGGAGGTTGCAAATATTCTTGTTGTGTACATCCTATGGTTGGACCACACTTTTGGCACCTTGGGTCATCTCATATTCTTTCCCATTTTGGAGGGTGAATATGGTTTTCTCCTCCTTTCCTTGTTTGGAAAATTTGGTTTTTTTATTAGTGTTTGGATTGTCTTGAATGTGAAAATTTAATGTTGTTATATCTCCCTATATCTTGTGCACAAATTTTGGAAGATAACACTCTCTCCCATGGGCTTGGGGAGGCTAGCATGTCTTCTAACCTTGGAAATGCATGTAATGATTCCTAAAGACAGGGTGATTAAACAAGCTTTTTCTTCTTGTGTTGATTTCCTTGAAAGTCACTCAAAGTTGGCGCTCAAGTATGGAGATGGTTAGAGTTTTGACATCTTTGTTTCTCCTTGTTTTCTCAAATTATTGTGAATCATTACTCTCTTTGTAACCTCATGGGAATGAATATTTGGGAAAGATTCTTTGACATGTAAAAGTTATCATTTTGTGAATTGGAATCACTTGTAAATTAGTTTCACATTAGTATGTAAAAGCTTTCCTTCAATATTGGAAGGGAGACTGGTTATGTTTATTTCTTATGTATTTTAGTAAGGGATCATTTTAAGAGACCTCTTAGAAATCGAAAGTGGAAAATACCTGCGAATATCCTCGGAATCGGTTTCGTAGGAAAGTGAATTTTTGGGGTCCGGTCGACAAAAATTTTCACCGATTTTTAAGTGGTGTTAAAGAAGGCTAGAGGCGCGACAAAAGATTTACTTGCCGCGCATTAAAAACTCTCTATCGGTGACGGTGATGTCAAACAACATCCTCTTGCGGCGTGCGTCAACAAGTTTGTTGACATGTGTCAACAAGGTTCATTGACGTGTGTCAACAAGGTTGTTGACGTGCATCGTGGAGGTTCGTTGATGTGCAACAACCACCTTGTTGACACACGATAGAAAATCTTATGTCGCACGTCCCGTAGCCTCCGCCGCCTCAGGTCGCATGAACAAAAAATCTCCTTGTCACACGTCAACAAACTCTCTATCACGTGTTTACTTCCTCTCCCTATCGTATGTCAACAAACTCTCTGTCGCACATCTGTAGCCTCTGCCCTCCTATCACGTGTTTACTGTACTTGATAATACATATGCCCTCATGTGGTATGAGTGAGCTAGTAGTGTTCTACCTAGCGAATAATCTAGGATTATATAGGGGATAGTTTCAAGGGTAGGCGAAGCCGACCCCTAAAAAAAAATAAACTGTAATTTTTAGGCGAATGTGTCACCGACCGCACTTTAAAATTCACCTTTTCAAGTTTTTCAAAAATGAAATATTTACCATATTACGAATATTCACCACTAAAATTATTTGTGATTTTAGTATTTCATAATTATGATGTAATTGTGAACTTAAGCTTCTTGTAAAAGAAATTTCATAAAATAAATGAATCATTTAATATGAAATTGATTAGGAAACTACATTTTGAAAGGAAAGTAGGTTTATTGGAAATATTGTTGTTCATGTAATAGATCTCTTTCTTGCAATTTTGGTGGCATTAAAGAAAGAAATGAAATCTATTTTTACTTCTCTTTCATGTGAATCTTAAGAATTTCTACTATTAAGAAAATCCAATATGAATGTGTTTTCATACTCACTAAATTTTAAGCTTATTCCAATACCCTCTCTTCTTATTTGAAATGATTGTCACATTCCTTTTCATCTCAAACATATGTAAATCATTTTAACATAGATAAATATATTGGAAAATTATTATTGAGTTTCATATTAACCGCAATGCCAAAACATAATCTATTGTCCTCAACTCAAAAAGTTATGTAAAATAAAAATATATATATAAATATTCATATACTTATACCTCATATAGTTGTATTACAAAATATAACTATATAACTATGTAAAATATTCTAGATGGCAATGATCTCCTAGTAGTAACCTGGAGGATAAAGGGCCTCCACCGCCACCCGCCTCTATGTTTGCTGCGACGGCCTAGTTTGTTTTTCCTTTTGTTTTCTGGCATTGTTGCTATGTTTGTTGTTGCCCCTTGGGCTTGATACATTAGTCTCCTAGCCATCGGCTAGTTTGATCGTGGGGTGTGCCCTTTACCACCCATATTTTTTGTGGATAGACTATAATATTTTATTAAGTAATATAGACTATTTCATCAAAGAAAAAAATTAACTATGTGATATTCCTATAAGAATGCATATCCATTTATATTTTCATATAGTTTTATATTATACTATGATGTATAAATCAATGTATATTATAATCTTTATTATTATTTATATAATATAATATAATATATATATTTAATAACCTTTAAATAAAATAAAATAAAAAACAAAAAAATCATATTAAAAAGAAATTATGGTGAAGTTAAAGTTTTCAAAAAATCAAATAATAATAATATAATATACTTTACTTTAAAAAAATTTAAATAAGACAAAAGTTTTAAATAAAAGAAAAAAATGAAAAAAAGCACGTAAAACCAAATGAATTCGGTGAAGTTTAAAACTTTAGCAAAGTAATGAAAAAGGGAAAGAAATGGGGAGGGGCCGAGCACACCCCAAATTCTACGCAGCCCCAACCTCCACCAAATCTATGTAGCCTTTCCCCACGCTGCTCACACACATCCCCTCAAAACCCTAGACCCAAACCGCCCTCCATTTCCAAAATCTGCAGCCATTAAAACTTGCTTGTATTTTTTTCACATTTGTTCTATAATAAATTTCGTCTTTGTATTCCTATTTTAGTAGATTTGTAAATACAAATATAAATCATATATATATATATATATATATATATATATATATATATATATATATATATTCTCGGTATATTTTCCTTATTCTGCAAAAGAAAATTTGTGGGTATTTTACATACCCAATAACCCAAATTTTAGGATAAGGAATTTTAAAAAATAAAATAAAATAAATATTTATACATGATATAATAATGATATTTTTCATCAAAATTTTTATGTATAAAAAAATCTATAGCTCCTCAATGTGGAGAGCAAAAAGAAAACAAAATGAAAACCAAATGGAGAGAAAAGAAAAGATAGGAGGGCTTAGGGTAACTTTAGGGCAAATTTGAAATCAAGGGTCTAGATGTGTTTGATCCTAGGGTACCTATTTAATCCTACACACTCTTAAGTCATGGGAATTTGATGGGAATGAGAAATAAATTATAGGAAGGGATGTGGGTAAATTAATTAAAAAGGGGAAAACTAATTAAGTTATAAAGGGGTGTAGACTTTTATTTGTGACCCTAGTGAACTTAATAGAATAAAATAATTAAGTTGTTATTGGGTTAGTGTTTATTTAATTTTAGGTAAATTAAATTAATATAAATTAATTATTAACAAGAAACAGTGAAGCAAGTGTTAGTATTAATCTTTCACCTTTTAAAAAAAAATTACCTAAATTTTTAGTTACTTTTTGGTGTGGTTATCGGTGTCCCAGGTGGGGCGTTATAGATGTTGTATCTATCTTGAACTTGATGTTCTTGCATATTATCTTCATTTGTTGCTTACTATACCTTGAATCTTCATCGGTACCTTCCAACTAAATGTAGAGGCAACACATGTTTCTTTTATCTTTGTTGAACTTTATTGTCTAAATATTATGCCCGAGATAATCCCTTTGTAGACACCAAAATTGGGTCACACTCCCTTGGTCCCCTTTCAAATAACCAACTTAAACACATTCGATAACCATGACCATTATACCCCACATTAAGAATTAATTTAATTATTTAAAATTAAATTAATACTCATCCTCACTTCATTCATTATTTAATTATCTCAATTAAAACCAATTTTCACCTCACCCCACCATCACACCTAGACACACCGACCATAAACCTATTTATAACATGCTTCCATAACTAACTAAGACTTAGCCTTACTTACGCCAATGATGAACTAGGACTTAGTAAAACCCTAAAATAACATGCCTATTCTCCCTCTAACCACTTTCCCACGTATCTAAGTGCAACGTTCCATTTAGACCGAGACCAACAAACAAAGATGACAAAAAGATATCTAGGATCTGCTATTTTAGGAAACCTAGGATATCCTACCTTAATCGATGTTGGTCAACCCGAAACCAAACCGTAGCCCTAAACTATCATCGGTTACCATATAACCATTTGGTAACCTTGTTTGAGAGGTTAGACACATTCTCAAGTTTTGGAGAAAAGGAGATCTACATGCAAGTAAGAACTAGAGCTCTTTCACACATTTAGGTAGCCATAATCAGCACAACCATTGATCAGAAGGTTTTGCATTCACGAGCACACTAGGTAGCACTTTGCCCACGACACTGGTCGCCATTTCACCGATCAACCATCACCACCACCTAGTCATTGAACCTACACAAAGTAGTAAGTGTGTCTCTAACCTGCACCACTTCATTTTCATTCAGTTTATAATAGTTCTTCACCTTTGTTTATCAACCATCAATTATATTTTCACCCCACCACTATTGCCTTCCTGTGAACCCAACCATTCCCATCACTCATAACCCTTTTTATCACCTCTATCTACCCCCGATGACCTCTAAATATTAGCAACATCTCTCCCACCTAAGACAACTCCTCACCATCACTGATCCAGTCTCAGAAAAATCCCCAAAACCATGAACTATTGAGTTATTACCAGCTGTAGTAACCATCGTCGGTTCTCATGAAACCGTAAATCGATCATACCGACCAAAATCCCTCTCTATATTTGGCATCCCCGCTAATACCAGATCCCAATAAACCTTTTTAAGTGATTCAAGTGATCTAGAATATGAACTCGACCTATACTTGCACCTTAGTTATTCACCTCATTTCTATATCTCGATCATAGCCTAGCATATTATGTTATATTTGCTTATTATATTTGGATGAGATACTTAAATCATATCAACTACGGTAGGATTCTATTTATTGACATTATTTCTTACCTTAAATTGTATTAAATAGTTCCTTGATCGCCACTTGAGGAAGCATCACACTTCCTGGATCTAGCACATGCTAGGCAACCCACTGACATATATTATTTAATCCTCTTTTTGTGGTCTTGTTGTGTATTTTAGGTAGTTCCTCCTAGCCAAAAGGAATCTCTCACAATCATCATTGGATCAAGAATTCAAAATGTGTGTAATAACCTTGAACTAATTGTCACAACAATGTATTCCTCCTTGGCCCACACCCTTATCTATTTCATCAAATCCTTAAAGAAAACGGTGAAACACCCTTGTTGGAAGAGGCATTTTGTAACTTTGTAATTGATTGGAAACCTATTCTTTTCTTGTAAGTACCTTCCAATCGAGGCACCTTCTTTGTATTTTCCTATGCATCATGGATATTGAACTTTGTAGCTATAGATGGCAATTTATTTAGCTCTTAATAGTTGTCCTTGGTTGAGAGGTTGATAAGACTGATGTTATCTTCTAAAAATTTGTTCACACAATTTTAAATTCCTTTTACTCTAGCGTAACTATAAATATGTACTTCCTTTGATATTACTTGTTATACTAGAAGTATTGTAGCATATCCTATATTCAATAATTGGTTATGTGTGATAATGAACTACTTGTAGTCTTTCTTTCCCATAGCACTCGAGTTGATTTAAGAAATTGAAACTTGAGGGTTGTTATCAATATATTTGTTTCTTTTGTATTCGGTATTTCCACTTGTAACCTCATTTTCATTTTGAAATCTGGAACTCTTTTCATCTCGGATACTAGATATTTTTGTGTCTTATCTAAAGCTGCCATATAACAGGTTGAAAAATGACACGCTTCCCAAAAGTTGTTGGATTATGATGATCTTTATCACTAATGGTAAGGATTCAATTTCAAGGATCTCTTAAACTATACTTTTTCAAGATGATCTTTGTAGTTGTTACTTTCTTGTTCCTTTATGAGAGCTTTGTTCCATTTTGAGACACCTTGCTTGTTTATAATCCATTTCTAGATTGATGTCTCAACATTCTTTTTGAATCCTTCTTTTCATTTGGAAACAACTACCTGGAAATGTGAATTTGGTCCTTTATATCTGAGTTGTATTTGATCAACTTGTAACTCTTATTTTATTTAAGTTGATCGTTATCTATATCATCCATTGAAGTATGTCTTGTTGTTGGAAGCTTAACTCTAGTAACTTTGTTATGAGTGCTTGGCACCATTGTATCAAGTGGCTGTAATTCATGTGTTCACTTTGTAAAGTGTATGATTAGAGGACTTTGTTGTATGATGGTATTTAGAATGTAATCTTGAAATCTGATGAGTTTTGTTTTGCATCAATGCTGATTGTTCTTTCAGCTACAACTTGTACCTACACACTTAAGAAAATAGTTAGAAAATAACCAGGCTTTTTGGCCTCTCTTGTGTTCCATAGTATTTTTATTTTCTTTATTTTTTTGTCATGATTCTAGGAATTATATGTGCTACTGTAAGATACTCCTTTCTCAATTCTGATTTTGTTACTTAATGTACCTTATGCCTCAGTTATTAGGAAATCCATTTGCATTTAGTTAGATAGTACATGAGTACAGATTAAACCCTGAGCTCTTGACTGATATCTTTTTCCTTTTATTTTCAAGTACACTATAGCTGCTGGATAACACATATGAAAGATGGAGCTGGAACTAGAAACAAAGTAGACTAGGAGAAAACCCAAGGCAATGATGGGTTTCTTCTATACTCTTTTACTTTTAGCTTTATGCACATGTACTTCCCACTTCAATAGTTATGAGTTACATCCCACGACTTGTGTGGGAAACATTGAATTTCTTCATGAATAAATGACATTAATTTCTGTAACTGAGTTGTATACTTCTTTTTGCATTCAAATTTTATGATGGATATTGATTGTATAATGAAATAAACAACTCAATCACATAATTAAATTTATTTAAACATGCAGAAATAATGAGTTTTGATGTACATGTAACTTAATAATGAAACTGTAACTCTGCTTGTTGCTCCTGAATATAACATTTCACCTAAATTGTGATTCCCACCTTCATCAAGGCAATGCATTAGTCCTTCAAGGATTCTTGTGTTTCCTTACTGAAGATGAACATGGAATGAAAATCTATGTGAGGTGTTACATTCTGTAACAACACACATAGCTACAAATTACATGTAGTTAATCAATTACTACAACTAAAAACACAATAAAAATTGTATGACTCCCCTAGTTAGGTCCATTTCATCAATGCCCTCCATCAAAAACAAAGTTTCGAGTTTCCCATTTTTACACAAGTGTAAAATTTGTCAAAAGATACTTCTAACTACCTCCTCCTCTTTTGCAAATTTTTTCACCGTGCAAGCTCTAGTGGCATTTAAGCCAACCCTCTTTGGCTTACTCTTCTTCTCTACTAGTTATAGTTTCTTAGCTTCACCTCGCTACACTTCTCTTCTTCCTCCTTGAATATTTGACTTTCTCTTGCCTTATATACCTATAACCTTCTTATCACCAATTCATCCAATCATTAGCACAAAACAAAAGTAATAATAACTTAATCATATAACAATGCATACATGTATAATCGAGACATCACTTCTCCGATACCAAAAATGATGTGCCTTCTTAGCTTAGTTTGTCACCATGATGTAAAGCTATTCACAACTCATCAATTTCTCAATTATTCAAGAGAGCTATCCATCATCTTGTTCATACTTGGCAAAATGGAGTCTCTACCCAATTACTAGATTTGCTTAAGAGTAAAAATTTATTCAAATTCACTTTGATTGAATTTCTAAAATCTACATTTACTTCTAAGATTTGATCCACAATCAAAGAAACCTTTTCGTCATAGCCTTAATTTAGGTTTCCCTACTTCTCATACCTCTAGTTCTTGAATACAAAAAAATGAAATTACTAGTCTTATGACAGACCTAGCATGAATTTCTTGATGCCTTCTCTTGTTCTCATTACCCTTTTCACCTATTCCATTAGTGCAAATCTTAACTCTTATCTCATTAGGTCCTAACAAACACTCCCTCCTTATTCTTATACTTACAACATTAGTCTTAACTAATGTACCAATTACCTTAGCTCGACTTCATCCTTCTATGGACCACCACCTTCCCAATGCATATTCAAGACTTCATTTATGATATATAGACTAAGAGATCGGGAATCATGTACTATATTTTTCAATATAATAGGCTCATGATGGAATATGATCCCTTAATATTTTTATCAACTTGTATCATCAATCAACATGTTAAGACTTCTCTATTTAGTCTAATTCCAAACTTGACTCCTTAAGCCCCTACCATGGTACCCATGAGGAAATGAGGCTTATAGCCATCATATTATGCAAGATATGATCACTAAATGAATGCATTATAATATTTCAAGTCCTCTATATCCACATGCAAGGTTTTTTCATACT
This sequence comes from Taxus wallichiana var. yunnanensis, assembly GCA_018340775.1. Taxonomy (NCBI): domain Eukaryota; kingdom Viridiplantae; phylum Streptophyta; class Pinopsida; order Cupressales; family Taxaceae; genus Taxus; species Taxus wallichiana. The sequence continues at coordinate 798,979,421 of CM031237.1, read as the reverse complement.
ACAAAATCCATTCATGAGGTTACTTAGCACATATATCCTTTAAGTCCTCTTAACCATGCCCTTTCCTTATGAAGTTATATTATAAATAAAATCACAATATAATTCCTACTTGTTAGACAAGTTAAAGGTATCAAATATAAATATTTAGGCTATGTTATGGTTGCTCTAGAAATGGTCTTCAAATTTCTTCTTGATACTTTGCCCCAAGCTTCTTATGGTCCTTGTTTCCCAAATAAAGCCTTAAAATGAAACTAAGAGGATTCCATGCTCTGTATTCATTCTCTATAGGCATCATTTACTATGTTTGAAGTGTTCCTAAACTTGTATGCACTAGATATTATCACATTTCTCCCAGCTCAACCTTCTTAGCCTTTCTTAGTGAATTAGTACAATCTTACAACCTCGTATGAGCTTAGCCTTGAATCCAAGATAGTAATAATTTCTTCATAAACTCATAAAAAAATTGTTTCCAACTCCTTCTTAGGGATATGATTTCTCACTCCATATTATCTTGTTCTTGATCCATTCAAATTTGTTCAAAATGACACCAAAATGCCTCCTACACTGTTCTCTGTAAACATGCCGGTTTAGCTCAAAGATATTGTCATCGATATCTTTTATTGCACATACTCAATCACTATGAAACTTTTGGGATATATAATTAAAAGTGAGACAAATATAATTTGAGAAACTTATCTTATTCTATCGGTTCAATAAAAACTAGAAGAAGCCCTAGATCGAGCCCGAGAGAAGACATTTAGCTATAAAAGCCACACCCTAGACTTTCAAGATCTTAATAATTAATGATTATTTTCCTTAACACCTATAGGATATTTATATATTATAAGTTAACATAATTTTAAAAATAAATTGTAGATAGGGTTTCATGCCCACTGTAACTCTGCAACAAAAGACTTAGAGCATCCTTGAATCATGCATTTTCCATTGTAATCACATAACATGAAAACTATAAAGGAGGATTTAGATGTCAATGAAGTCAAGAAATCCAATACCATTAATTTCATATTCAAAAATGATCTACAACATAATGTTCCACACTGATTTTTGCACTTCTTCTCCAAATTTTCAACTCCCTCTCTACACTAGTCAATCATTTTTCTCTGTTCTCTTGATGATAATCGACCTCTATTTCCCTTATATAGCTTGAATTAGCTGTATTAATCCTCATCTAGGCCTAAAAGTCATATTTTTAGAGACTCCTCACTATACAAGCACAATTCAAGGAATTGGTTGGTCAACCATGACCTTGGACAACTAATGTTGTTAACACAATATATTTAGACTCTTTTAATCCTCCTCCTTTGAAGATGATGGAGATAAGACATCTCACACACACTTAGACACCCAAAAATAACCTTATTTTGGACTAATACACTTACTTTTACACTTGTACAAAGGAATTTACATCACAAATTCAAATGTTCAAACCTTATGACAACTCCTAATACATTTTCAATGCCTCTAAGTGTGATGCTCCGACATCACATCCATGGAATATTTACAAGATTTCAATTTTAGGTATACTTGGGAAGTAGAGGGATCAACAGATTCATCAAATCTACTCATCAAAGAAAAGTTTATTTCTCATGCTTTACTACAAGTCCGTGGTCCGGTGGTGGTGGATTTTGCATCTTGAATCATATTAGTATACCACCCGGGAGTACATTGTCTTTATTACTATGGGTTATGGTACTATATCATCAAGAAAATCATCTCCATCATCATTTTCATCATCGGGGAACATCACCTTATGTTTTCACAATGTTGGGTTTCGAATGGAACATGGATAGAAACCACAGTTAGGGGACAAACGTGTCCCTCCTCTTTAATTGGAGAGGTTATTTTATTGAAAGTAGGAAAAAGCTGTACAAATATACAACTCTCAATGTTTGGACCCTGATATTCTGGAATGTTTTCATACTTAAAAGATTATCAATATGAAGGATTGGAAGAGTAGAGAGATGGAGGAAGGAAGAAAAAACAATTTTTTAGGAGATATAGGTAGCAGAATATATCCTTACTCACATTGAACCAAGAAAATATAGAAAAATATCAATCACTTCATCACCAATGCGAATCTACAGACACAAAGTTCTAAAGATTACACAGACAAGAACACAAAGTTTCTTTTGAATGCAAATACAAATGATCCATTGAATCGAGCAAGGAGAAAGAGAGATATAACAGAGGAAATGAGAAAGAAAGATTTTGTATTAAATTTTTCCAAATTTATAACGTTCCTAGAAAACTAGAATCCTTTTTCCATGGCCAAAACATGTTCTTATAACAATTCGTTTACATCCATACTTTGTCCCCAAGAAAAGAATATCTAAAAGGAATAATGTTTGTTGTAGATCCATTTTTGAAAGTGACATGAAATAAATGCACTCATGAAAACCGGAGGTTTAAAAAGGCAAATATTTCATCATTTTGAGCATGATTACTTTAGTAGGGGGCATCTCATGATTTTCTCGCTTCACGTGGTCCTACCATTTCCACCTTTTAACCATTTTTATAGCACTCAAGTGCTTACTGGTAAGTTTTCACCCTTTTTCATTACGTATGCCCGATAAACTCTATTTTCTAATAATCAAACTTTACATCTCTTTAAACTTATCAATTTGTCTCCACAACAAACCAAAAATGCATCTCATGAATAAATGACAAGGAAATAGAGAGAGAAGAACGAAGAATGGTTCACATTTGTATCCTTTGGAGCTCTGGTTCGTTAATGGCATCAAAAACCAGATGAGTGCATTTTGGCCACTCTTTCCCTTTGCTAACTTTGAAATTGGACCCTACGCGTGGCAAGCTCCAAGAAACGATGAACCTGGGAAAAAATCCTTGTTTTAAGACATTTGGGAGAAAAAACGCAATTTCTCATTTTTCTCCACTAGCCCGCCTTGATTTTTTAATATGAACACATGGCACACCTTGATTGGAAATGGGGTCACGACTCAAATTCTCATTTCTCTCTACCAACCCATTGTCCCGAACACATGGCATCACCTGATTGGTTGTGGGGATGTGCTTCACTTTTATACTTTATCTATTTTGAAAAGGGGAAAATTCCAACTTTTCTTTTGAAAGTTCATGCCTCCATTGTTGAATTTTCAATGTAGGTCATGTGTCCTTTCTAATTCATGGGCCTCAACTCAGAATTTATCCCTTTGCATGAGTAGGGTTGTGGGTCATTTTAGAACTTTTCGTCCTTTGTGGAAACAAAGCTAAAATTCCTAAAGTCCTTCATTGGTCCGCCAAAGCACATATGAACTGAAAAAGGCCATGCATCCCATTGCATGAGCGAGGCCGCAGGTCATTTTAGAAAATTTCTCCCTTTTTCCATAATGCCTTAGAGAATAAAATGGATCCATCACCATGAACTTCCACCAAAACTACTCCAGCCAATCAGGGACCCGCGAGGATGCGGGGCAAATCTGACATTTTTTCCAAAATCACCAAAAGTGATAAGTTCAAAAAGGAACCCGTCCAGCCACATCCAATGAGAAGAAAACATAGCTTCACCTTTTGAGAAAGAATTTGATGGGGAAAAGAACGTAGAAAATTGCAGAGAATGGGAAAACACCATTTTTGCACCCGATGAAGATTTTCTTTCTGCACAAGGTTAATATGCAAAGAATGCAAGTTTCCATGTCCTTTAAATGCATAAAAGAAGATTATAAACCCCCTCCCATCCATGAGAAATATATAGAATGTTATAATGGCAGCAAATTGAGGAAATGCATAAAACATCGTGGGGGATCAAAACGAGCACTTGAGGGGCTTGAAACATGAATTCCTCCATGGCAAGACTTCAATTTTCACAAAATTGGATTTCAAAAAGGGGGAAAATTAAGGGGACAACAGCTAGCTCCTTCTAGGGAAGATTTGGCAAAGGAAATATGTAAAATTAAGAACCATAGAGAATTATGGGGATGAACAGATCAATGCTTTATCCATTGGGAAATGGAGTCAAAAATCAATATCAACATAGAAGATGATGCATAGAAGGAAACAAGCAAAATCAAGAAAATCCAAAACAAAACGCTATACAAAATGTACAAAGGGACCGCCAAAACTCCTAGGTTTTGAACCACTTGAAAAATTGCCCACTATAAGGAAGTGGGAGAGGAGAACCATCCATGTAATCTAGGTAAAAAGAGTTCTCATTAGCAACATGTCTAAGTTTAAAAGGACCAAGCCAAAGGGAATCAAATTTACCATGGCTGCCTCGAGGTTCATGCCTTTTGTCCCAAAGAAGAACATTGTATCCCACTTGAAAAGTTTTGGGTTTAGCCTTTTTGTCAAACAAAACTTTTACCTTGAGTTGATGAGATGATATTCTATCAACCACTTGCAATCTGTCTTCATTCAACTTCTGGAGGTACATAATTCTTTTGTCCAATGAATTGGTAAAGATGGCATCCTCAATGGCCTTCATCAAGTGTAAGGTTTGGAAGTTACAATGTCACTTTGCAACCGAGCTTCAACTACATATACCACTTGAAAATGAAACATTTCAATGGATCTCTTAGGTGTACTCCTATCTCGCCCATAAAGCATCATATAGTTTCTTATGTCAATTCCTATGAGATTCATTAACAAGCTTCTGAAAAATGGTGACCAAGCTCTTGTTAGTTGATTCTACTTGCCCACTCCCTTTGGGATAGTAATCTAAAGAGTGAGTAAGGAAATGTCATATCCATAATAGAAATATATCGTCTCAAAGAGAAGAAAAATTGGAAGCATTGTCATTGATAATCTTGTTTGGTATCCCAAACCTTATTAAGATGTGCTCCTTGATGAAGTTGCATACTACTTGAAGTAGTACTTTTGAATAGAATCGCTTCCACCCACTTGGTGAAATAATCGGTGGCGGTCAAAACATGAGTATGCCTTGCATGTGAAGGTGTCTGAGTGTCCCAATGGAGCCCAAACCCCATTGTTGAAAAGGTTCTTCAATCACCACTAGTTTGAGAGGTAAAGCGGTCAATTTGGGTCTTCCAACAAATGTTTGATATGCTTCACACTTGCTTACCCACTTTGAATCATCTTTGAACAAGGTAGGCCAATAATATCCAACGATAGAGGATTTTGTGGGTGGACAATAGAAGAGAAATGACCTCCACAGGCCTGGTCATGAAAATATGAGAACAATTTCTTTTGCTGCTCTTTGTCAACACATTTCAAAAACCTTCCATCTATGCCTCGTTTGAACAATGCATTTTCCCACAACACATATTGTGTAGACCTTAATTTGATGGATCTCTTCTCCTTGGCACTCAAATGGGATGGACATTCTCCATAAGTAAGAAAGTGTGTAATTCCAACATACCATTCATCAGTTGAGATGAGGAAAAGAACAACAGGGATATCAACTTCCTCCTTGGACAATTTTGCATTAGCTCCTTCAACAATGAGTTCACATAAGCCCTTTCCTCAAACTAGCTTGGTGGGTTTGATGTCAAGATCATACTCCTAAACTTTGGCTACCCAATTGCCTCTCTTGGTTCCAAATTCTTGTTGTGTAAGAATGGATTTAATAGTTGTATCAGGCACAAACACAATAGAATGAGAGTTGAGGATGTAAAAATGAAATTGCTTCATAGCTTTGACCACTTTGCAAAGCATGTTTCTCCATCATGGTGTACTTCAGCTCATGGGATTTCAAAATATAACTCATGAATACTATGGGGAGTTCATGAGCTTCAACATTCTTTTGGGTTAACACAATAGCTAGAGTAATTTCAGTATCATAGCAATAGATAATGAACTCTTTGTTATAATTAGGGCATGCCAAGATTGGAGTATTTGTTATAGCTAGCTTGATGTCTTCAAATGCAACCTTTCCTTCATAGGACCAGCCAAAAGTCTTCTTCCCTTTCATCATGCGGGCTATGTTCAAAGTAAGTTCAGAAAAATCAGGTATGAATCTTCTTAAGAAGTTGATCTTACTAAAGAAAGATGCACACCCTTCTTGCTTGTGGGGAGAGGGATCTGCTGAATTACCTAGAATTTTTCTAGATCAATCTTGATTCCCTCCTTGGAGACAATGTGTCCTAATAATTTTCCCTCAGTGACACAAAAGATATATTTCTTGGGATTCAAGGAGATGCCATGCTCTCTACACTTTTGGAGGACTGTTTCAAGGTGTTAGAAATGTTAGGAATTAGTATTTACATTGTGTAAGATAATAATTATGTTGGTAATTATTATTATATAGTTTAATATGTTATTAATATATTATTGTTATATAAACAATAATATATTGGTGTTGAGTTGTGTATTGTTACGGGAGTAACAATCACAACTAAATAGTGTTAATTGTTATAACACCTCCCTATTTTGTTGGAGGTTGTTTTGGCTATGTATATGGCTATATAATAGCCACATGTATCTGAACATCAATATAGTGAAGAATATAATATTAATCTGTGCAAAGCTCTTTGATCCTTTTCATTTGGCATCAGAGCCTGGCGATTTCTCTATTTCTACATGAATATCTAAAATGATTAAGGGGCTTCTCCAAAGATATGACTGCCCCTGATAATGAGAGAGACAAGTGATAAATCTATTAATTGGTAGAAGGTTTGAAGATTTATTCTGTGTGTTTATGTGATAGGGGATTTTCTTGTGTTTCATTTTTATCTAGATGTCTTTGCCACGGCTCGTACAGTCAAATATAAAACTTGTATTAGATATGTTCATCAGATTGGCATATGGTAAATCAACTATTGTGATAGTATTAACACCTCAAAGATCTCCAATGAATTTTCTAGAGTTGTAGACTGCTTAGACCCGTTCACATCTTTCATCTTGTCTCAACTCGCATAAATCCATCAGATATCCAAATTTAAAGCGCCATTGAATATTTTCTACATATAGATCTATGTGTCTGTGGTGAATCTTCTGTTTTTCTTTGCCTTTGGGTTCAAAATAAGACCGAACTCAGCTATTTCCATGTACCATATATGAGGCATTCATTTTTTATGTGGTATTTTGGCTTGGCATATTCAACTACGAATCTCACATCACCATCTCCATGAGCTCTTCCTCACCTAGATTTCCACAAAGGTGACTCTGTCTCCAAGCTGTGCGCGAATTTGGAATTTTCATTGGACTAGTTTGCACTTGAATTCACCACATATTCTCAAGCCCACAGTTTTTTTTTAAACACACAATAATATTCTTCCCACTATAATATTAATCTGTGAAAAGCTCTTTGATCCTTTTCAGGAAATGATCAGCTCTATTTTTGAAAGCACGGTTAGATCATCAAGGTATACAACTATGCATTTTCCCTTGAGGCTGCCAAAGGCCAGGTCTATTGCCCTTTGAAATTTGGCACCAACATTGATGAGGACAAAAGGCATTCTCTTGTAAGCAAAGGTGCCCCAAGGAGTGGTAAAGGTAGTCTTATGCTGATCTACAACACTTACTTCTACTTGATTATATCCTGAGAATCCATCAAGCATGGACATCATTTCTAAACCTGTAACAACTTACAACACTTGATCCATTATGGGGAGAGGATAATTATCCTTCAAAGAGGCTTGATTCAAATTCCTAAAATCAACACAAATCTGGATCTCACCATTCTTCTTCTTGACAACAGCACAATATTAGCAATCCATGTTGAATGGTGAATGGGGAAAATGATCTTAGCCTTCAATAAATTTTGGATCTCTTGAAAGATTGTATCAGCAATTTTAGGATTATACTGCCTCTACTTTTTCCTGAAGGGCTTGATCCCAGGTTTTAGAGGAATGAAATGTTGCATCTCTTTTGGTTGAAAAGCCTTGAGATCATCATAAGAATATGTAAGAACATTAGCATACCTTTTCAACAGATTTGTTGCTTTCTCCCTCTCCTCTTGTGTGTAGCACTTTCCAATTTTTACCAACTTGGGTTCATTAATACTCCCAATGTTTATCTTCTCACATTTAGCAGATTGTTGTGATCCTTTAGAAGTTTTGGACTTGATTTACCTATCATGTTTATCAAATAACTCTTCCAAACTTACCAACACTATAGGTATCTTATTACCTTTTAGTTTTATGTAGCCATCATGATCCATTTCTTCTTTGTTATCTTCTTCATTTAGGGGCACACACATGCTAGGTAGATTTCCACTTCATTCAAAGTATAGCTGGTCAAAATTATCTCTGAGTTCAAGGAAGGAAAGTAAGTGTTGATCATCATTAAAGACCTACCAATTGTTTGCATTGTCAGGCACACTAGGTCTATGAATCATCTCAATGGTGAATTTATCTTGGGAGAAATTTGGATGAGGGATCGGTAGAGACCTTGAAAATAGCCAAGGAATCAGCTCGGTGTTTAATTCCCTTGGCATGGATTCAATGGAAAAGGCATCAAGGAACTCAATGGAATCCCAAGATATATTCTTATAATGTTTCAACCTTTTATTCTTCTCTTGAAAGAGATCTCTGACCTACTTTACAATCAGCTCTACATCTCCACAAGAAAGGAGATTCTTGATCCCCATCTATTTTTCCATGTTTAAACCAAGGATGAGAGCCTCATACTCAGATGTATTATTTGTGTTTTTGAATTGGAGCTTGAAGGAGAAAGGATGAATCTTCCCTTCAGGAGAAATAAACACCACACCAGCTCTAGAACCAGATGAGGAGAAGCATCAAATTCCAAAATCCAAACACCATTAGGATCAAGAAGCACTTCCTTAGGATGGATATCCTTATCTTGTGACATGATCATGTAGCTACCATGACCAATGTCCTCATAAAGTATTTGTGCCTTTAGGTCATCTATTTTTTGCACAATATATTCAGTTTGTTTCTTAGGCAGTAGCTTCTTCATTTTCCCAATCATTGGAATAAAAGCATGTGACCAATCCATCATGATTTATCCTCTAACATCTTTGCAAAACTTTCTACTCAAGTATCATGTCGTAGGAAGGGGGAATATCAGCTACCAAAATGGTGGCTAAAACTCTCTTCTCTGGAAAATCAGAAAAGGATACTTGTGAATCCTTGATTCTTCCAACCAATGGCACTTCTCTACTTTCCATTGAGTAACATGAACCAAAAGTGTGGGTTAGGGTTACGCCTGGGCATAAGCTACCTTAGCAAGAATCACATTCTCTAAAGCACCAGAATCAATAACACAATTGTTGAGTTTGTGACCAGCTATGAGGAGAGTGACATAAAATGGTTTGATATTCTCATCATATGAAGTGATTTGTTGCCACAAGGATTGGTTGAGATGAAGGAGAAGGAGTGGGCAAGAGACCTTGTAGTCATTTCTTCCCTTAACAAAAAATAAAGGAACCCCATGCACGCTGACCTATCAACAAACAGAAGCTGGGCGGTCACCCAAGGCATGCACGGGTGCCGAGTCTCTCTTTTATGTGAGTTTAGTGGGAAACATCATCTATGATTTGTGTTTAAAAGACTTTCAAATGGATTTAGGACATACAAGAACCATAGAGCTTAGAATGGCCTCTAGATCCTTGCAGTCATTTTAGATAGAGTACTTAATAGAATCTATAACATGTATCATAACAGAAAGAAGCATACAAGCATCCATACTTAGCATAAAAGGAAAGAGAACTCATGAGAGAGAAGTATGCATCAGAATCATTGATATTCATGTATATATAATAGGTAACCTCATTACATCCATGGAGCCATTATAGAGTGTCATAGAGAAGCAGACCGCAGTCATGCATTGCAACTGGACTAATGTAACTAAGCTACCAAAAATAAAATTACAATCCCCATGCCCAATACATCCTTTCCCAAATGCAATTACCCACTAACAGAGTTCTTGCAGTATTTCTACAGAGCTCCGCCCACACTCTCAGCCTCTCTCTATATCTCTGTTTACTCTACAAGAACTTGTATTTATAGCTTTTTGGATTGCCAACTCATCCTTTAGCACCCTCATATATGATTCCAAGTGTCTGAATGTGGTCCTCCATGCGAGCATGCTCCTCCGTGCCTAATCTTACCACTTATCCCATGATTTGCTTCTAGAAGATTCTACCCTGGCACGATCCTTCCTAGGCCAACTTGTCACTAGGTTGGCACCTTATCCATGGATAACCGGGTCATGCTTTTCACATGTTCTACCCTAAACATCCAATTTGTCTAAGTCTCAAACCCTTAGTTTTGTCTCGCACATGTCACACGTGCCACAGATTCCTTAAACCCTACCTTGCACACTTTGTCCTTGCGCACCTTTCTTTAAGCGGGACCTTGCGTTCCTATGCACCTTTTTACCTAGTCAATATTCTAGGGGCCCAACATCACCCCACACTACGCCTGTTCTCCATCCACAGGAACACTTCCCTTAGTGAGAGAAAGAATACAAATAGGCTTATGCCTAGGGAAAAGAAATAAGGGGATGAAAGAATGGGGAAAGAAGAAAGAATGGGAGAGTGAAAGAATTACTACAACAGACTGGGAAAATCCTTTTGTAAGTCAGCCTCCAATTTATTCCAAGCATCAACTTCATCCTGTGCTCTTTGACAGAGGTCACCAACTAGGTGCTTACCTCCCCAAAATTTAGTCCATCTCCTTGCGCACTCATAGTATCCATGATCTTCTCCAACTCCTTGCATATATCTTCCAACATGTCCATTCTTTGTGTGATATGCAAATATAGCTCCTTTAACTACTTTTTGATTGAAGCCCTCAAGGTTTCAATGGCCTTACATTTCCTCTTGACCTCAACAAGGATTTTGTCTCTCTCCACCCTATTCCCCTTGTTTTTCCCTAGAACTCCTTGAGTTCCACTTCATGAGTGGCAACCAGGGTGCCTGTAACTTTGTCTCTATGTGCACAATTTTCATACGAAGCCTCGGTGGTCCGGGAAGCGACCCTTATATCAGCAAGCACTTTGCTTGTACACCGCAACAAGTGCTACGATCTTTAACTTGTCTTCCTTCTCTAGGCACGTGGCCACTTCCTCTGCAGACTCCAAGGCTAGTGGTTGTCTTTCCATGGTGAGGACCCTTGTTAAATCCTCTAGGCATCCCAAAGTAGATCCATACTTCTGCGGGGTGATGCCAGGTCTAGATACTTTAATAGTATGGCCCCGTTGATGGATTCTACTTTCTTATACACAACACTCATATTAGCCTTTTCATCCTTCGATTCTGTTGCCATTGGGTGTCTTGATTAAATTTTCTTGGCTTAGCTCCTTAGTTAATGTAGCTATCTCTTCCTCTTTCTCCTTCAACTCCCCTTCTAGATCCTTGATCCTATCATTTCACCTGAAGATTCTAGCCTCTATCTCAACGGAGACTTTGTTAAGCACATTGCTCAATTGTTCATCCGAGAGCTACTAGGTATCCACCACAGGTTATCTTCTCCAGTCTGGAAATGTTACTATTGCCCCTTGGCATACCTCAAACTCCAATTCATCAAGGTGGGACTCAATTTCCCAAGAGATCATCTTCCTTGTCCATAGGTAGGCAGCCTCCTTGTTGAAAGATGACATGCATACAAGCTCCTTCACCGGAAGTGTACTCTGGAACCGCACGTGAAACACCTTCTTGGGGTCATCAATATAACCCATCTTTGGCCTCCCCCTCTATGTGCCTTCCTCCCGTGTGTGTACCCTTGGGTATACTTACAGTTAAAACCGGGCCTCTAGTGCTGCTGCGTTCCTCTTCCATGCTCTCCTTCTCCTTGTTCAACACTGGTTCAACGTTGCACTCCACCTTGTCCTCCACCAGGTTCTCAATGTCCCTTGTCTCCTCTTCTTCTACCACCTTGGCCATTTTCTCTTGTTTCAAGCTTAGAACCTATTTATTTTGTGCACTATCCTCTTCATCTTTTCCCATGTCTTGGAAACTTCCTCCTACCCTACCAGCTATCCTTGTGCCACACAAAAGGAACCCTTGTTCTTCTTCTTCACCTTCCTCCTTTGAATCATGTATGTTGAAAAAAGGAGGCCCTTGATCTTTCCCGGGGTCATGTTCCCCACTTACTTATTCTTCACTACCATCCTTCTCTCTTATGTACTTGCCCATACTTCTAGCTTCTTCTAAGTTGGTCTCCTCTTCTACCCTCTACTTTTTCCTAACCGAGATTCCGATGTAGGTGACTCTATTTCTTCTTCTTTTGATGACTCCTTATCTGATGGCTCTTCTAGCTTTGGATTCTTTTCTCTCATTACAAAGTATTTGTCTTGCGTGTGTATGTGCTGGTTCTAAGGGTTGTCTCGATAATGTAACCAAGATGTAGTCATTTTTGCCCTTAACAAAAATAAAGGAACCCCATGAGCACCATCCTATCACCCGGTGGAATTTGGGTGCTCACCGAGGCACGTGCGGGTGCCGATTCTCTCTTTATATGATTTTAGTGGGAAACATCATCTATGATTTGTGTTTAAAATACTTTCAAATGGATTTAGGACATACAAGAACCATAGGGCTCGAATGGCCTCTACATCCTTATAGTCATTTCGAGACAGTATATTTAACAAAATCTATAACATGTATCATACCAGAAAGAAGCATACAAGAATCCATACTTATCATAAAAGGAAATAGAACTCATGAGAGAGAAGTATGCATCATAATCATTGATATTCATGTATATATAATAGGTAACCTCATTACATCCATGGAGCCATTACAGAGTTTCACAGAGAAGCAAACCGCAGTCATGCATTGCAATTGGACTAATGTAACTAAGCTCCCAAAAATAAAATTACAATCCACATGCCCAATACATCCTTTCCAAATGTAATTACCTACTAACGAGTTCTTGCAGTATTTCTGTAGAGCTCCGCCCACACTCTCTCTCTCTATATATCTCTGTTTACTCTATAGGTGCTTTTATTTATAGCTTTTATGGATCGCCAACTTGTCCTTCAAAGCCCCTCGAGATCTAATGCCAAGTGTCTAAATGTGGTCCTCCATGTGAGCATTATCCCCAGACTGAGCTTCCCACTTTATCCCATGATGTGCTTCTAGAAGATTCTACCCTAGGCATGCTCCTTCTTGGGTCAACCTATCGCCAAGCTAGCACCTTATCCACACGCAATCGGGTCATGCTTTTCACGTGTTCTATCCTGAATGTCCAATTTGTCTAAGTCCCAAACCCTTGGTTCTATCTGCGCACATCATGCACACCATGGGCTTCCTTAAACCAAATTCTTAAACCCCGCCTTATGTGCATTGTCCTTGCGCACCTACACACCTTTGTACTTAGTCAATATTCTATGGGCCCGATAGACCTTTAGAACTAGGGGATGAAGGCTTGGATTTGGAATTTACAAATTCTACCATCTTAGCAAAGGCCTTGGGATGGGTTTGGTAGAATTTAGCTTTTGAGATCTGGATCTTAGTTTTCTTGAGATGGTCAATAATGTTAAAAGAACTAGAGGTAGATGGAGCATCATTGATAGGAGTAGATGAAACTTTTGACTTATGAACTCTATCATTTGAAATAAGTTTTAAGAGTAGGAACAGAGAGGAGGAAGGAACAACAGAACCTACCTTGGGTGTGGAAGAAGTTGGAATAGGAGCTCCTCTCCTTGCAATCACTAGAATGGTTGTAGGAGGTTCCTTAGATATTTTAGCAGCTGCACCACTTTCTCCTTCTTGTTGGATTTCTCATGAGTCATGACAGCATATGATTCATTTTTCATCTCTACAACTCTTTCTTCATAATCATCCTCTTCATCTATACCTTCAAAGGTGAGAAAATGGACATGAGATCCACTCAAATATTCTAATTTTTCATCCGCTTCCTCTTCATGTTCTTCTTCACATATTTCATTCTCCTCATCATCATCGATCCAAGCACTTCACATGTTGCCTTAACTAGAACTTTAACAGTGGGCCTTCAATTGCCAACTGTCCCGAGAGGAGAGGGCAACCGATTCCTGGGCTGAAAGTTCTTCCTAGGAACATCCTGATAAGGAGTATGTTGGGCTAACTAACTCTTGAGAGAAATGATATCATTAGCAAGTTTCTATACTAACTAATCTGCATTAGCTCCAGGAGAAGATGTGGAAGAAGAAGATGCTTTGGATTTGGATTATTCTCTCTGTAGACTACCGGACATGATCGATCATCTTCAACACTAACAAAAAATCTTTGATCAACATCCAAAGTGGAAAGATTAGCTCTTCTAAGTGCATAGCTCACTTCAGGAAGTTGGGCATTAAGGAAGAAACATTTATGAATCTAATCCATAGGGCGTGTGTTTTATGGGATCTTGTTAACCATCACTTGTTGAATTTGGCCACAAATTCCCTCATGGGCTCATGTGACTCTTTCTTGATTTGAGAAATTTGGGCCAAGAGGGCATGTACATCCTCAGTAGGTTTGAAACGTTGCTCAAACTAGGTTGTCATGGTGTTCCAATTGGTGATGGATCCAGTAGGGAGATGATAAAACCAATCAACAACATTATCTTGCAATGTATCTATAAAAATTCTAATAGATATATCCTCATGTTCAACTCCAAGAACACCACAAGAAATAATGAAGGCTATAATATGCTCATCTGGATGAACCTTCCCATCACCTCTAAATTCGGGAAATTCTTTTTATTGCCTCTAGGAAATACATGCAATGACTGGGGAAGATAAAGAGGCCCAACCCTTTGGCCCCAAGGTAGAGGAGATTCCATCCTTGGAAAGATTGTTTGGAGAGGAACTAAAATAGCAGCAAGAATCAAAGCATGTAAATTAGGATTGATTTGATCTTGAGGGATGTCACTCCCGGAAGTTTTGTCTCTAGCGGAAGGAGTGCTTGTAGATCTTGTTCCACTTATTTTTATTGATGAAGGGAGAGGGAAACCTTGATGATTCAGAAGTTGGAAATGAGGCTCTTCTTCCCCAAGGGTTATTCTACCTCGAGTGTATCTTGGAGACACTAGATCAAAGATGATCAAGAAGTTGTTATTCAAAAACCGGAATCCATTTGCAATGAATTCCCCAACAAAGTTGCCAAAAACTGTTGGGTTTCGAATGAAACATGGATAGAAACCACAATCAGGGGACAAATGTGTCCCTCCTCTTTAATGGGAGAGGTTCCCTTATTGAAAGAAAGAAAAAAAAATGTACAAATATAAAACTCTCGATGTTTGGACCCTAATATTCTGGAATGTTTTCATACTTAAAAGATGATCAATACAAAGGATTGGAAGAGTAGAGAGATGGAGGAAGGAAGAAAACAATCTTTTTTCAGGATATATAGGTAGAAAAATATATCCTTACTCACATTGAACCAAGAAAATATAGAAAAAGATCAATCACTTCATCACCAATGCAAATCTACAAACACAAAGTTCTAAATATTACACAGACAAGAACACAAAGTTTCTTTTGAATGCAAAGACAAATGATCCATTGAATTGAGCAAGGAGAGAGAGAGATATAATAGAGGAAATGAGAAAGAAAGATTCTATATTGAATTACTTCCAAATTTACAACATTCCTAGAAAACCAGAATCCTTTTCCATGGCCAAAACATGTTCTTATAACAATTCGTTTACATCCATAATTTGTCCCCAAGAAAAGAATATCCAAAAGGAATAATGTTTTTGTAGACCCGTTTATGGAAAGTGACATGAAACAAATGTACTCATGAAAACCAGAGGTTCAAAAAGGAGAATATTTCATCATTTCGAGCATGATTACTTTAGCAAAGGGCATCTCATGATTTTCTTCTTCATGTGGTCTCGCCATTTCCACCTTTTAACCATTTTCATAGCACTCAAGTGCCTACTGGTAAGTTTTCACCCTTTTTTATTGTGTATTCTTGATAAACTCTATTTTCTAATAATCAAACTTTACATCTCTTTAAACTTATCAATTTGGCTCCACAAAAAACCAAAAATGCATCTCATGAATAAAAACAAGGAAACGGAGAGAAAAGAATGAAGAATGGTTCACATTTGTATCCTTTGGAGCTTTGGTTCGTTAATGGTGTCAAAAACTAGATGAGTGTGTTTTTGCCACTCTTTCCCTTTCCTAGATTTGAAATTGGACCATATGCATGGAAAGCTCCAAGAAATGACGGGCTTGGGGAAAAAATCTTCGTTTTAAGACATTTGGGAGAAAAAGTGCAATTTCTCATTTTACTCCACCGGCCCGCCCTGATATTTTTAACATGAACACGTGGCACACCTTGATTGGAAATGGGGTCATGGCTCAAATTCTCATTTTCATCCACCAGCCCACTATCCTTAACACATGGCATCACTTGATTGGTTACAGGGATGTGCTTCACTTTTATACTTTGTCTATTTTGAAAGGGGAAAATTCCAACTTTTCTCTCGAAATTTCATGCCTCTGCTGTTGAATTTTCAACGTAGGCCACATGTCCCTTTCTGATTCATTGTGGGCCTGAACTCAAAATTTATCCCTTCACATGAGTGGGCCCACGGGTCATTTTATAACTTTTTTCTCTTTGTGGAAACAAAGCTAAAATTCCTAAAGTCCTCTGTCGGTCCACCAAAGTGCATATGAACTGAAAACGGCCACGTGTCCCTTTGCGTGAGCGGGCCGCGGGTCATTTTAGAACTTTTCACCCTTTTGCCATAATGCCTTAGAGAATAAAATGGATCCATCACCCCGAACTTCCGCCAAAACTGCTCCAACCAATCAAGGACTGTGGGGATGCGAGGAAAATCTGACATTTTTTCCAAAATCACCAAAAGTGATAAGTTCAAAAAGGAACCCATTGGCTGCATCCAATGAGAAGAAAACACGTAGCTTCACCTTCTGAGAAAGAATTTGATGGGGAAAAGAACATAGAAAATTGCAGAGAATGGGAAAATGCCATTTTTGCACCCGATGAAGATTTTCTTTCTACACAAGGTTAATATGTGAAGAATGCAAGTTTCCACATCCTTCAAATGCATAAAAGAAGATCATAAACCCCCTCCCATCCATGAGAAATAGATAGAATGTTATAATGGCCGCAAATTGAGGAAATGCATAAAATGTCATGGGGATCAAAATGAGCACTTGAGGGGATCAAAACACGAATTCCTCCATGGAAAGACTTCAATTTTCATGAAATTGGATTTCAAAAATGGGGGCAAATTGAGGGGACAACACACAATAGGTGAAATATCTACATCGGATAGTCTAGAGGAGGAGTCTCAATTTCCTTATTCTTAATGACCTCAACATATCTCTGGTGTAGACTTTTCTAGTCTTTGGATATAACAATTTGTACCCAATATCCTCTTAATCGTAGCCAATGAAGATGGTTTTTTTAAGATTTCATATCCAACTTATTTCTATTATGCTTGGGTGTGTGCATGCTAGATTTGTACCGAATACTTTGAGGTATGCAATAGATGGCTTTTGTTTTGACCATGCTTCATGTGGAGTTACTCCATCAAGAGAAATTGTGGGCACTCTGTTCATGAAATATACTTTTATCTTTTCTCCTTCTACCTAGAATACCCTTGCTAGTCCATAATCATCAATCATGCAACATACCATCTCCATGATAGTATGGTTTCTTCTCTCAACAACACCATTCTGTTATGGTGTGTGTGGAGGAGGAATCTATTAACGAATCCCGTGAGATTTAAGGTAGTATTTGAACTCATTATTGGTGAATTCCCCCTTGATCTAATCGGAGAGATCTGATATGACAACAAGTCTCATTCTCTATAACCACTTTGAAATTTTTGAAGTTATCAAAAGCATAAATTTTATTACGAAGACAAAATATCCACATTTTTATTGAATAATCATCAACACATAGAATGAAATATTGAAATCTAGAATGATTAGGTTGCATCGAGAAATGCAAAGATTGATATGAACCAAATCAAGCTTACCTGGAGCTCGATAAGTACTTTTCTAGAATGAAGCTCTGTGTTGTTTACCTACTAGGTAGTTAGGAAACTTATTTGTATCCTTATGGAGAGATGGAAAGCCTCTCACCATGTTGTACTGGAGAATTGTTTCAATATATTTGAAATTGATGTGACCAAGTCATCGATGCCACAACTGTGCTAAGGAAGAATTCTTCGCCACTAGTGCTTGACCATCCCTATGGAAAAGTCAAGCTGGAACATGTGTCCCACATTGGAGGATTTTGTAACAATTTTCGAGCCTCTTTATTTGTCTTGAATCAAACACACTTTCTTATTGGAATGAATATCAAATTCAATCTTTAGATTATGATCTAGAAGCTGACTCACTGATAGTAGATTCTTTGTTAACCTAGGGACATATAATAAATCTGCCAATCTATAATTTTGTGAACCAAGAGGTATAGAAATGTTGATAATTCCTTGTATAGTGTAAGAAGAATCATCACCCAATGAAACATTATTTTTACAAGGCGTGTCCCTCATGGTGATAAACTAGTCTTTGTGCCCATTGATGTGTCGCGTGGCTCTCAAATCAATGTACCAAACAACACTAGATGACATGGATGATTCACTGGAATAAGTAGTGTACAATAATTCCTCATGTTCTGAATGATCTTATTACTCAGCTACATTACCTTACTGATGGGGCTTTCTTCACCACTTCCACTTATTCTTCCCTTGTTTGTAGTATGACTGTCCCTGATGAGACAATTGATTATGAGGTCTAGAATTTCTTGATGAACCCTTCTTTTATGTATTGAACCAAAGTTTCAAAAATATTTCAACTCATGTCCTCTTTTGAAAATAGGACATTTATTCTTTTCTTATCCCCTTTCTAATGTTGTTTCGTGTCTTTTGAGAATATTTTACTTTCCGTTTTTCTTTTTGATGAGAAGATAGTGCCTACTCCTCTTCATTATATTAGTTGTACATTGCTTCTTCTTGTTGCAGTATATTTGCTAACTTGTCAAAAGTTCTTGTATTATTTGACAAGTTTAGTGTCATCAAAAAAATGTGATAAGAAGAAAGAAGTGCTCTCAAAACAATGGGAATGAGAGATGTATCAGTAACCTCCTCCCTCAAGGCTAGAAGTGAAGCCCTCAATTCTCTAACTCTTCGCAAGAAAGCTTCCACTTTCTTGTTTGGTTTGAATTTCAGTGTATATAACTGACTCTACAAATTCAATATTGTGTTCTTATTTTTGGCCTCGTACATGATGCTTAACTTATCCCATGCTTCTTTGGCTATTTTGGCATCTTGAATGTGGGGTTGCACTTCATTGGACACTACAAACAAGATTATGCATTATACCTTCTAATTGGCCTTGTCAAACTATCTCTGTTGGGCTACATCATTTGGTGATCTGGTTGTGGAACCATTCACAACAGGCCAAATATCTTCAAAATCAAGTTGTATTATGATCTTAGTCTTCCATGCAACATAATTATCTCCTCTTAAGAGTTATGAGTCTAGAAGAAAGAACTTAAGGGCATTGGTGCCAATTTTCTGAATTAAATGACAAAGGGTAAGGCTTTTATCACTCCAGGTATAAGGTCTCCCAATCTATATACCATCAGTCTGATATATCAAACCTTTCTATATACATGTCCTTTTGATATACCTATCGGTACATGGAAGAAGCTCACCCTTTCGATATACCCGATGGTACGTGAAAGAGGCGTTAACGTATGTGAAAGAATTTGATACATGGTACCAAGATAATACTGAAAGGGGTCTGTGTGATTATTGACACTGAATCAAATAAATATCCTCATATCCCCGCGTAACTTCGCTATATATTCAAATACTCTTAGTGTCTAAATTTATGTTGTGCATTCATTCATAGATAGATGAGAGGGCTCAAAGTGTGTGAGTTGTGTCCTTATTTCTCATTATCAATTTGTAGGGATGATGCCTAGATGATGTTGCTACAACTATATTAGGCATTAAGTGTAGTAGTAGTTGCGATGAATTTACCCATAAGTGCTTCCTAGAGGTATTATATATACCAAATGCTTTGCGAAAGAGATCCAAAGATCTCATGAGTGTTATAGAACCAAATTTCATTGTTTTTATTTTCAAATATCTGCCATTTTTATCAGTTACAATATTTGTGGTTGAATATGGAAACCTGCAAATTAGTACAATCCACTGAAATATACACTAAAAATATATGATTACATCCAATATGCAGAAAAATTGAATGACATGCAATTTATTTTTGTTTTCGAGCCACGATGGCCTCTGGATCTTAGTATAGTTGACAAACTAAAAAAACCACAAAAAATAGATTAATTTCACTCTTTCGGGTACCCCTCCCTTTACAAAATATGCTCAGAATGAATTTTAAAACAAAGTGGGAGAAAAATTCTTGTTTACCCCAAAAGTAGGGTTTTCTTTGCTATTTTTAGGTAGGGGTTTAGTTGTGGACAACGAGTTTAGTCGATTTACGACCGCTTTATATGGTGGTTTTACTAAATAAACCACTAAAATCAATACTACCCACCAATTTCAAAATTTTAAAACAACAATGGTTGTTGGGGGTTCAAACTCAGCCCCACACTCACCGAAGACTCTAAAACCGTCCATGAAAGTGCTTATCGTGCATACAATACAATTTGAAGGTTCTTTTATATAAATCAATAAAACAAGGACTAACCTTTTTAAATCAATGTGGAAGGGAGTTGGAGGTCCACATGGATGCAACTAGAGTAAAGGTAGTTTAGGGTTACATTACGAGCATATTTGAGTCCTTGTTATCTCCTTTTACAATAAAATTGTTTTCGGTGGCCTCTTCTTTGTTTTTTTGCTTATTGACTCCTCTATTTGTTATACGGGGTTTGACACTCGGAAAGAATTCTCGGTCAATGGGAAATCAACTTATTTGATGAGTTTTTAGCATGGATTTGGATGTTTGGCTCAGCCTTTGACAGAGAGGGGATCCAAAGTAGAGAAATTTTGCTCGGACAATCGATGAGTTCATTTTTATCAAATAAAAACCCACTACCTTAGGTTACCCGCATAACTTTTGATCGCCCAATGGCTCTTTAATGTAAAAATGCACAACTCGCTAATGAAACTTTGTGCACAATGTTTAAATTTGATCAATGTAAATATTGGCTTAGTGCAGGGAAAAAAATCATGACTCGGTCAGGTGGAATGGCCCCAAATCGCCAACCAATGAAGCAACTTGGTATGAACTCACCCATCCAAGATCAACTCGCCTTCTAGAGTCGGAGGAGTTTTCCAACTTACCAACACAACTCGGTCTGCAGAGCTTGGTGGCCTACAAATTTGTGAGAACCCCTTAATGGGGAAAATGATTTTCATTTTTAATTACTTTTTTCTGATCTGATTTTTTAAAATCAGAATTACCAAATACAAGTAATTTTTCCAAGTGCAGAGGCACTAGTACAAAAAAATTTGCTTTTCAACACTTGGAGATTAAACTCGAGGTTGTGGATATACATGGTCATTACTCGGGAAACTGTTGGACCAGTTTGACCTGGCTAGCCATTTTTGACATCTTAAAGCTCAAAAACACCTACTAATTCATTATAAATACCTGTAATTTCATCTGGGGCAGCAATGGGCACCAAAACGAAGAATTTTTTCATATTTTCCAAACTAGTTATCCTATTCATAGTTGCTCTATAATCTAGGTGCCTTTAAGAAGAATGTGATTGTAAACCACATGATTCTTTGAATTATTTATGGAAGAAAACTCTGAATTACGTGCCCTAGTTCATGATTTTTTATTTCCAAGCATTTCGTTGAGCGGATTAAGATGAAATTTTGAGCACGGGATCCCGAGAGCGAGCCTATTCTAGTGAAGCTATTTTCTTGGAAAATTGATAGGGAAATTCCATTTATAAATATATGAAGTATGTGGTCTTTCCACTTATTATAAATATAATTTTCCCAAAAGGAAAACCTTCTCTAATCAATGCACTCTAAGATCAGTAGAGAAGACAGACTTGGAAAATTTGGTCAAAAAGAAAAAAAGAAGAAAAAAAGCAAAAAGCAAAGGCACTTTCTAAAAATAGTAACAATAAAAAAACAGTCAAAAATACATCAAAGATAGTATATGTAGTATGTTATTATCTTGAGGAGATTGAAAAAATCAATAGAAGGAAAAATAGAAAAAGCGAGTCACTAGCTCCTACTTACTAAAAATAGAAAGTGTCTATTTTAGGTGCAAAAAGTTGTTGTCTTCCTCATTTTTTCTCACCTAGCATATTTTTGCAATAATGAAGTTCAAATTTTCTGGTTTGGAGCCTATTTTAACTCGTGCATCGGTGTATATGGATGTGGGCGAAAACAATGTCCTTCACATGGACTTGGAGGATTTGAAAACCCAGATGCTCAGCGGTCCCACGGAACTTGTAGAGGAAAAAAATATACACAAGTGGTTTGTATGCCACAGGTTATCACCCACTATCCATCTAGAGCATAGAATTGGTAATGGCTTGTGCTCAACATTATGAACCAGAAACTAAATCATAAGAGTGGATGAAAATTCAATCTTAGTAGTGCTCACCCCTTAAGGAATATCAAAAGTATGTATATCACAACTTGGAGAAATATGGTAATCATCCTAAAGGAGTTTGCATCAAGAGAATGGCCTAAGAAATATTCATACCACCAGGGACTCACATTGGGGTCATGGATGAAGTAGGTAAGGAAACCCTCCTATGTACCAAAGTCTTGGTCTAGGCATGAGATTCATGAAGGATTCTCATATGCGATCATCTTGCTGAGAAAAGTGATGGGAGAAGAAACTACCAAATATTTCTATGACTGGATGTCATTGTTCATCCTTACCATCATTGAGGGAAATAAAATGATTGAGTGGAATCAAATCATCGATAATGACCTCCATTTTTAGTTACTCCAGCTTCCAGTCTCAAGGAAATTTGTAATGACAAAATACTTAGTGTATGTTCTCGCAAGTACATGAACTTTCATGGGTTTAAATCTCACATAGAACATCTTCCAAAATGACCCCACATACAAGAGATATCCACAACTGAACCTAAAGGAGATTAATCACCACTTTGCGAGGGTGAATGATGCATTCACCATGTATGTTGTAATATTCCTTGAAGGAAATCCAGCGGAGTGTAGATGCCGAAATTGGGTCACACTCCCCTTGGTCCCTTGTCAAGTAACCAGCTCAAGCATACTCATCTAACCATGGACCCCTCCACCCCACATTAATATTAATTTAATTAACTTAATTAAATTAATACCCATCCTCACAATATTCATTACTTAATTATTTTAATTAAGCTAATTTCCACCTCACCCAACCACCTCACCCTAGACCTATTCTTGGCATGTTTCCATAACTAAAAATAACTAAGTCTTACTTGCCTTAATGAGCTAAGATTTGGTCTAACCCTAAAATCAATCCCTAAAATATCTCACGGCATAATTCTCTCTCATTAGAAGGGAAGTTTTTGTTCTAATCCGTGAGAATAAACTAACTAGGCCCAAGAAATTAGAAAGATCTGCCCATTTTAGTAAACCTAGGAAATCCCGCCTTAACCAACGTCGGTCACCCCTAAACCGATGTCGGTCAACCTGGAACCATCGTCGGTTACCATTTATTCACCCAAAAACCTTTTTAAAGTTGGCACATTTTGAGAGTAAGGAAAGGAGATCAGAGCTACATGCAAAACAAGCATCCTTTTACACATCTAGACATCCAAAGCCATCACCAGGATCAATCATAGAGCCATTGCATTCACAGGAGCACTCTAGGAAATCACCACTACAAGACCATACATGTATTCTCCAATCAACCACCTCCACCACTCAGCCATCAGATCCTTAACATAGTAAGTATGGCCCTAACCAGTAGGGTTTATTTCAATTAGTAATCTTTATTACTCCTGTTATTAATCTATTCTTTGCATGCTTATTGCTTCATCACCCACTTTCCTATGAACTCAAATATCCCTTCACCCATATCACCAAATCACCTATCCTCACCTATTGTATACTTCTGAGAATACCTAAGACCTCTACAGACCTCCCCATTCACTCTCCCAAACTTTATTTGACCTTAGATCACCCCTTCCATTTAATATATTTGAGTTTCTTTTACCTCAACCATACCGACGCTGATTATCCACAACCACCGTCAGTTCTACCTAAACCGGCATTGGTCACATTTAGCTGATGTCGGTCTCATGTTTTACACCTTGACCAAGAACAAACCCAACAATCACCCTACCAGTTGACCTAAATAACCCGAGATCAGATCGGCCGGTCCCAGTACACTTGACAGGGTACCTCACCTCTTAGATCCAACTATAGCCTAGTCTATTGTGATTGGATTTGCTTATTGTACTTGAATGAGATACCTAAATCATATCAACTATAGTAGGACTTTGTTTATTTCTCACATTAACTTGTTTTAAACAGTGGATTGACAACCGTCTAGGAAGTATCACACTTCCTGGAACTAGCATACGCTAGGCATTCCACTGTCATATATCATTTAACTATCTTTTTGTGGTCTTGTTTTCTATTACAGGTAGTTCCTCCTAGCCAAAAGGAATCTCTCACATTTAGCTGTGGATCAAGAAGTCAAAAATGTGCAACAACCATCAACCGACCAACATTTAACATGTATTCCTCCTTGGCCCTTACCCTTATCTATTTCGTCATTTCGAAAAGGTGAAGAAAATGGTGAAACATTTTGGCATGCCCAGTAGGATGCATCGGGGTTATTTTGCATTTATCCATTCCTAGGTGAAAGTTGTGTGTTTTTTTCCCTTCGAACAGATTCCACATTATTTTTCTTCTTTTGGAATTATTCTCCTTCTTTCTATTGTCTAAAAACAATCGTATTTTTGGTGCTTTAAAAGAACACACCTTCCTTTCTTTTGAATTGCATTAGTCAAAGAGCATCCCTCGTCTTGTTCATCTTTTGCTACATCAAATATTACACTTCGATTTGGGTTTAAAACACTTGCATTGCATTCTAATTTGTTGCATTATTAGCTCACATTAAAACTAAGGGCAACCCATACGCTGGAAGTCATGCCCAGCTAATGGTTGACACAAAGAATCGTAGAAAGAAAATTTTCTCTCTCTCTGTGTCTTACCAAACTTGCACAAAATAAAATAATACACATCTTTCTTAAACAACATCTTACTGGGAACATCTCGCATGATCATACAATCTGGTTGGTAGGTACTCCTAGCTCGTTGCCTCTGTCAAATCATCATCGCAGAGGACAGCCCATGCCCACCATAACATACCTGAAACCTATCCTTTTAGATATCCTTCTTCGTAGGATGCCTTCCTAACCAAAACATTATGTTCTAAATACACACAATCAGTTCTAAATAGTATAAGCTAAACAAACATAAGAAAATCACTTTGTTAGGATCTTGATTTTTCTTAGTGTTCTTCTTGGCTTGAGTTTTGAGGTGTGAGACTATTAATCTCCATTTTATTATTCCTTGCACACTCCACCATCATAGTTAGAGTATTCTGACTTTTTCTAAGTGTGTCAGGGCCCCATCTCCTCATTATCGGGCTTTTGAGTTTGATTTTTCACTTAATTTAATTCACAAAACCAATTTTCTTCATTTCTTTCTAATTTCACAGTCACTAACATTGGTCCAAAAACCGTCCGCGGTCCACATCTCGATCACGTCGGTTAAACCACAACCGGCATCGGCTTCTAGCTTTCTAGTTACTTTACCTAGAATAGATTTCATCACTTTGCTTCTATTTTATTTCTGGCCCTCAGGGAATCATCATATTTCTCCCTGTTGATACTTACTGTCATACACAGTTTTCACATATACACATCCAACATTCTTGTTTCATTTTTGAGACTGGTTTCTTCCACAGTGACCAATATCGGTTTCAGAAACCATCATCGGTGTTTCCCCAACTGTCATCCTTTGGTCATCACTGATCATTAGTGGTTTTCCCATAACCATCACCGTCAACCCGACCATCGCCAGCCATTACTGTGTTTGATTTTTCAAAATCTAGACATTGACCAAATTCACCTCCTGGACCCCATTATTCTCTATTTCTACTATTTTCTGTGTCATCTATAGAATACAGTCTTACCAGGTCAGCACTTGTTCACATGGTGTTGAATCGCAGCCAGACTAATGCCCTTATATTCCACACTAATCGTCAACCACTCCCACCTAGTCCCTCACCACCTTCCATCTTGTCACCCATGGATCCAACCTTACCTACCACCATGATTGCAGGAAACAAAGAGTTTACAGGACTTCTTGATTAGAATCTCGTGGCCTTACAGTTCTACCTTTCCCACTATTCCACCCGAGACTCCTCTGGTCAGTTGATATACAAGATGTCTGTATCAATCTCTCCTACCCTTATTCCTGCTACTGTATCACCCCCTAATAATGTGGCATTACCATCACCTGCTTCACCCCCAATAGTTTCATAGCTAGGACCCATACCCATCATGACCGTTACGTTTGCAGTTTTCCTCGCACCTATCGTATCTGTTGTCCCCTCATCAACCACCCAGATCATAGAAGATTCCACACCCATTATCTCACAAATACCCATTGCAACACAATCTCTCGTGGTGTCGGTGACCCCTACTCCATTCCAAAATCTCATCCTCTCCATTCCACAAACACTGCCCCTAATCGCTACTAGAGTCATGAAGACCATCTCACCTACATACACCTACTATCAATAACCCCCTATCTCGTCTATCACCCATTATGGATATGTACCTTCTATGTCTGTTCCTTATTCTAGACCTCTCTATCAGGTTCATTATCTACTTCCTTATGCCACAAGAGGTGTCTGTACGTACCCAAAATTGTAAGGTACTGTACTGCGGAACGGTGTAACAAGTGCCCCAATGATGATACAGGTCTCCTCGCAAGGTGTTCGGGATCCGGAAAAGCCCTCGGAGTATGCGTTAACATCCCGCATGCCCCGCTTAGCCCCCGCGCCCTTTGTTTTTCCCCTTTTTCCCTCTTTCCTTGGCCTCTTAACCTTCAGTGATGAAACCGCCGCCGCCCCGCAGGCGGCGGTCTCTCTGCATCGCCGCCGCCCTGAACAGGGCGGCGGTCCTGTAACCGCCGCCCTGCTCAGAGCGGCGGTCCTGTGCGCATTTTCCAGAATGCTCTTTTGACGCGACTCGCGTGAAATATCACATTTCACCAGCTTTTCTTTTCCGACTTGAGCATGCATTAATGTTTTTGGTCCCTTGGAACAGTGTTTTTCCTTTGTTTATTGTTTAAGAGTTCAATTTGGTTTTGGTTTTTGAGAGTTGGAATTCCTATAAATGCATGGTTTGTGTACATGCAAATGGGCTAATTTTGGTGAAGAATGTGGTGAAGAATTTGAGTGGAGCTTTTGGCCACCATTTTTGTTAGAGTCTTCGATTTTCGGTGGTTTGGTCTGTCACTTGCTTACTTAGGATTGATAGCATAGTTCATTTCATACTTGGTTAGTATTGTTCAGCTGTTGGTAAGCCACAGACCCATCTTGTGCAGGTAGTGTTGTTGTTTCATCCAGTCCAGTTAGAAGCTTGCCCCTGAATTCCTCTTTGCTGTAGATTTATTTTTACTGTGTCTTGGAGTTCTTAGTTCAATTCATTATATACCTGGTTAGCTTTATTCAGCTGTTGGTAAGCCACATATCCAACTTGTGCAAGCAGTGTCTTTATTTTGGAATAGAATAGCTTGGGAAGCCATTAAAGTTGCAGGTTTTTCTCTTCGTATAGGATAGTTGCAGGTTCTGGTCACTCCATGTTGCATGACTCGCAGTAAAATCCCGCTAGGAATCGCATAAGCCAAGCTCTGTACTCTTGCGCTATCCCTCTCCTACTCGCATTCTCGGTCTGTATTCTGAGCTGTCCTTGTCCCAAAATCTACTCCTATCGGTGCTAGCATTACACGCTTTTCTGGATCCAAGTGAACACGAAAGAACGAGAAGATCATACTGAGGGGACGAGATCATACACACACCATCGGATTCGCCACTGTTCTGCGGAATCCAGGTTTTACATTTCAAAGTTCTAGTCAGATTCATATCAAATAGAGTAGTTAATCGCTTTATTTCATTTCATTCTATTCTCGACATTACCAGGGAAGCTGTGGGGATTGATAGTTTCTGAGAAACTATGATTCACTCCTCACTTCTGAGGTAGGATCGAGAATCTTTCCGGTAGATTAGACAAACTGTTTTATTTAGAATAATTCTATAAATCGCACAGGCAAATAACCACACTCGGTTATCTTGTCTATTTTAAATTATTGCTTAGCTATTATTTCTAGATACGCTTAAAATAGTTTGCTTTCCTTAAAATTGTTAGAATATTTCATAGAAAAATAAAAGTTATATGTAGTTAGATTTATTTCACTTAGTTAGAATTTGTTTCATCACAGTTAGATTGCATTTTGTTTCGTATGACAATCACGGGACCTCAAGAGCCCAGGGAATATATATTTGAGCCAATCGTGCCTCAACCAAACCTCGTCACAGCGATAGTTGACATAGACCAAAATCTCAGGATACAAGTATTCCAAACAACCACAGATTTACAACTGATCAGTTCACAGTTAAGAGGACTAAACATAGAAGACGACCAAGCACATACGTTTTGGTCAAGTCAGCCAAACTACAGATTACCCTAGAAAACATCCACATGACTGTAGAAGGGCTCGAAAGAGAACAAACATTCGGGTGTGATCCTCTAGTTCCACAGCCAGACGCTGGAGACACCCTCGTAGATATAGATACCAGCTTAAGAATCCAGGTTGCGAGAACGTCTGTAAGGTATTCTGAGAAGATTGCACAACTGTTGGTTCTAAACATAGAAGCTGAGAAAGCATACGATTACTGGATACTAGGGAATAGAACTTGATTTCGCGTATGACCATAACAGGACCGCAACAACCGAGAGTCTACGGTTGTGATCCACAGACCCCACAGCCCAACGAGTCCACAGGTCAATCCGATATAGACGCTAGCCTACGTACTTTGGTATTCAGGTCCACTCCACTTCCACCTATCATCATCGAACAACTGTCCTTACTAGATATAGCGGCTAACGAAGCTAGGGAATTCTGGACTAGGCTAGAAAATCATCCGTAGAGCCAATTATATTCATCATCCACCATATGACCTTATCGGGAGATATACACGAAACAATCCCAGGTCATTTTCCACGTATTCTGCAACCCATAGATCGAATCACACCAGAGCTTGATATTGATTGGAGCCTTCGAGCAGTCATCCTCGCTGATCGATCTATCACACCAGTCCAAGTTAGAAGGGCCTTCTTTGCCTTAGATTCACAAATTCCACTAGTGCGTGTCGAAGACATTAGACTGCCTAACTAGTTTGTCTGCATATTCTACCCCCACCGGCTGTCTCGGCACGACCTCGGGAGGTCGGGTACGCGGAAGAGTTACTTGTTGATTCTCACGCTCGCCTGTCACTTTTCCGACGTACAAAATTGGTGAACCCGACGTGAAACAAACAATTGTTTCACCTTCTCTTTGAGAAGTTTTCAAATCTTCTCTCATCCACCTTCGCTCCTTCCCATTATTCTACGGGTATTCATATACCCCTCGAATATGTCGGGATTCGATGCATATGGCAGACCCCTCTTGGGTCTTGAGGCATACTACACCCAACGATGAATAGGGAATCATCACCCTCGCTCTCAGTATGGGGTGAAAAATATTAAACTAATCAGTTGTCGACACAAACCCCAAGAATCAGATATAGTTCATCTTTTCAAACTGAAGAGTTAGATCAACCCCTTCGAACCCAACAAACAGAACCTTCAGGTTCAAACAATATGACGTTTACCGGAGAATCTGGTTCATCTCCTCGATGTTACTCAGACCACAAATTAGTAGGCAATCAGATCCATACCTGGTCTTAGATGATGGACAGTCAACACGTTATCCTAGGAGTGAACAACGCTCCTGGGGAATGTACCCATCTATAGGAGGTTTACAAATACAACCCGAAATCTCTTTTCAAGAAAATACCTCTATGCCACTGCATACAGGAAATATTCTGGGAGAAACTTGGCAAGATAGTGATCAGTTTATGACAGGATATCATGTACCTTTACAACACCAAGGTATACAACAAACGCCGCTCAGGCAAAGTACCGTGACTTCACCAAATGAAGTCATTTCAACGTTAGTAGAAAGAGTGAGAGGGTTAGAACTGGCTCAAGCAAGTCAAAATTCTCCGTTCATACAAACAGGAAGTTCCAATCCTCCATACCACTCTGGTCAGGTAGATCTCCTTACGGGAGTAGGCACGTTAGGCATGCCTCCTCAATATCCACAGCAAACGCCAACAAGGCCTATCATCTCTAACACTATTCCTCCCGGTCTAGTGTCGAGCAATGTACCATTCCCGACAATACCCCGTCCTACTTAAACATATACTCTAAATCACCACAAGGAGATATGTTCTCCTCTCCCGGCATGTTTTCTCAAACGCAGGGACCTCCCTATGCCCCTGCCAACGTGTACGCTGCACCGTATCAACAACCTATCCCACCACCACTCCCTCACCAAACACCATCAATGGTCGAAAGCTATGCGATAGGGACGTATTCAGAATATCTAAAGGAACCCTTAGATTTCACCATATGAAGCGTCATGCTTCCAAGACCTCTCCCTGATTTGCCTAAGTTCAAGGGTGAGGGAGATCCAAACGCACATATCAAAGCTTACGCTACAGCCATACGAGAATTACTCCTCGGGATGGGGTCATTCTAAAATATTCCCCAAAACACTGGAGGGCATTGCTCTCGATTGGTATTATAGAATACCTAAGGCTTCCATACATTCATTTAAACAACTTGTGTCAAAGTTCATCAAAGCCTTTGACATGAATAAACTCTGCGAGAACTGGAATCGGGAATTCTTGCATATCAAACAAGAACACAATGAATCATGTCACTCATTTCATCCGTGAGGTGGCGTACGCTTCTTTATTCGTCAGCAAGTGCTCCAAACATGGATCGATGGAACTATGTAATTTATTCCTTCATTCTCTCAACAGATAAGTGAAGGAAGAAGTCCAGAAGTTCCCACTAAGGACTTATGATGAAGTACTTGAGAGCGCTCTACGAATAGACCAGGCAGCAATAGATAGTGGTCGTAAGACGTATGGAGCAAACGGGAGGTTAATCACCTCCACTCAAAACACTACAACTACCACAAACATCAATCAAGGACCAAAAATCCTTAAAAAAATCGTGGGGTAACAACGGATGGGGTAACCGACCAGCCCAAGAGGGTAAATGTCGTTAATACTCCGTCACAAACAAACAACCAGCGAAACAACAACTTTACCCCGACGGTCAATACAGTGGATTTTAACCATCCACAACAACAACAACAACAACAACGGTGAAATCCCATACAAGGGCCAAGCCAAAACTCATTTGGTTACCAAAACCAAAGTCAAAACCAGAAACAACAATTCCAAAACTTTGGTCCTAATAAGCAGCAACAGTTTGATCAGAATTTTAGGCCACAATACACACCAAACCAACAAAACGGGAACTATAATCCCAATTCTTATTGTGGTTTCCATAAAATTCATGGTCACGACACTAGAACGTGTCGTGAC
Source organism: Taxus wallichiana var. yunnanensis (assembly GCA_018340775.1). NCBI lineage: Eukaryota > Viridiplantae > Streptophyta > Pinopsida > Cupressales > Taxaceae > Taxus > Taxus wallichiana. Next base: position 798,947,912 of record CM031237.1, on the reverse strand, counting down.
TACAATAAATTTATGCAACGCTTGCCAGAAGAACAAAGACAGTTCTTCACAGACTTGTTTTTGGCAGATCCCGTCTCACCACAACCAAATACGCTCGTAGGGGCAGTTTCCCCCCAGAATGCTCCCCTTAAGATCTTTAATGATCCACTCCCAAATCATGACAGCAATAGGCTGAATCCAACTGGAACAAGCAAGGGTGCAATAATGGGAAACAATGATCATGAAGCTTCGACTTCATTAAATCCGTCAGTTGCGCCACAGTTGGGAGCTCAACCAAAGCATAAGATAGTTAGTTTGGTAGAATTAGACGCTGAACTACCTATCGAAGCTATAACAAGAACACGAGAGTATTTCTCTCAACCGAGCCCAAGTCATCTGCCAGAGACAGATAAGAGTCAGCAAATAGTTGAAAAACCCATCGGTGCCTATGATTTAATTAGTGACCTAACAAAGACCTTTTCACACATTTCATTTTTGGACTTACTAAAGAACTCTCCCCCTCACAGAGCTGCTCTTTTAGAAGCATTAGGTCTAGGCCATCTAATTAACATCACTCCACCTCCTGAAACACAAGTAAATCACGTAGATTTTGATATCCACCCTCCGGGGCAGCCAGACAATGATGTCGAATTCATTTTTGAAATAAGTAAAATGCCCACAGATGCTGAGATCGCATGCCGAGGTGACCCAGCCTTGCACTTACAAGTATGGGTTTATAATAACTATGTAAAATGTGCAATGGTTGATGACGGGGCTGCAGTTAACATAGTCCCTTTCTCTTTCCTCCAAAAACTTGGATATGGAGAAACAAATTGTTCCACTACACGAAATACCTTGAGAGGCTATGATAGCCTTAAAGCCACTTCGATAGGAACTATAATACTGCCGGTCACCTTAGGGCCCAAAACCATCTTGACTGAGTTTTATATTATAGATCGGGAAACTAACTATAATATGATCCTCGGCCGACCTTGGATACATCGAATGAAGGAAATCCCTTCCACGCTATTTCAAGAAGTAAGATTCTTGCATCTGGGAAAGGTATTTGTAGCCAAAGGCGATCCAAAACCTTTCGATTTGCACCTAGCTGATTTAAAGAAAAGACCAGGGGTGCACTCAGAATTTGAACTGCCAACAAACCAACTTAATAAACCCTCTGACCCAAAGCCAGAGGAAAAGTTGATACCTACAACGGATCTTGAAACTACCAGCATAGCCAAAAAAACTCCAACCCCTAAAGGTAAAACTAAAGAAACAGTATCATTAGGGACTACTGCGAAAATCGTTGAGTTGATAGAACAAGATTCACCAATGTTCTTACCATTCGATTCAAGAGAGGCATGGGATTTTCCCTAGGTGTTGGTTCCTTCTTGCGGAGGATCTCTATATGATAGAAGTAGAGTGTGCAAACGTGGCAGATGCCCCAACATCTACACTCCCGGCTAAGTATTGGACTCTCCATTTTGATGGAGCTAAATGTCGTTATGGAGCGGGGGCAGGTATAATTCTTACTTTGCCCGAGGAGAAGGTCCTCCCATTCTCTTTTAAGTTAAACTTTGAATGCACAAACAACGGCGCTGAGTACGAAGCCCTCCTTCTTGGCCTCACCTTAGCCAGAAGGATTGGTATTGATAACATCAGAGTCTTGGGAGACTCGCAATTAGTAACAAACCAAGTTGCTGAAGTATATGAAACTAAAGCCAAACATTTACAACTCTACAAAAACGTTGTATTAGATTTAAGCAAGGCGTTTAACTTCATATCCATTGAAGCGATCCCGCGAGAGAAAAATCTTCTCGCCAATTCAATAAAGACCTCGGCATCATGTTTTACTCCAAGCAATGAGCTAGAAGATACTCACTTCACGGTATCCATTCGTGACGAACCATTAATAAAAACAATGACAAATCCTCTTTTAAAGCGAATCTACCGTCTGACCATGTTGGAAATGATGCGGCTACTTTGAATTATTTAAATGCCTATGCAGCATACATCTCTCCTATCACATGCTAGATTTATCCACGATCCCACATTCGTCCTCCTATTTCGGAAATCCCGTAACGGATCTTCCGTCACAAAGGGAACCTAACATATACGCAATAGAAAATGGGGATGATTTAGATTTACCTCCAGCACCACCTGAGTTTGAAGAGGGTAATGCCTCTTTAATCGAAGAAACAATCGATGTCAACATTGGGACAGAAGATGAACCAAGAATATTGAAACTAGGTTCTTCGTTGACACCAAAAGAAGTGGAAATACATACTCAGGTTCTCAAAGAACATCAGAAGGCATTTGCATTTAATTACAAGGAGATGACGGAGTCGCGCCCACATTGCGGTACAACCTCGTCACTAGATCGGATGCAAAGCCAATTAAACAAAAATCAAGACCCATGAAACCCAAAGTAGCTCTCATGGTAAAAGAGGAAGTAATAAAACTCCTTCAGGTAGGATTTATCAAGCTAGTTGACTACTCCCAATGGGTATCTAATATCGTTCCCGTTCTCAAGAAGAACGGAAAGATACGCATTTGCATAGATTTCCGAGACATCAACAAAGCGTGTCCTAAAGACGATTTCCCATTACCATCCATAGACGTTATTGTTGATGCAACAACTGGTTTTGAACTCTTGTCTCTCATGGATGGATTCTCGGGATACAACCAAATCAGAATATCCAAGTAAGATCAAGCTAAAACCACGTTTATAACTCCTTGGGGAACCTATTGCTACGTTGTTATGCCATTCGGTCTTAAGAACGCCGGTGCTACGTACCAGTGGGCCATGACATACATATTTCATGATCTAATTCATAAAATCATGGAATCTTACGTAGACGACTTATTGGCTAAGGCCAAAAAGTGTTGTGACCATCCCGAAGTACTCCGCATCATTCTTTCACGCCTAATAGAATACGGAGTCATGCTAAACCCAGAGAAATGCATCTTTAGTGTAACAGGAGGAAAGCTCCTAGGTTACATCATATCGTCACGAGGGATCGATGTTGATCCAACCAAAATTCGGGCTATCCTCGAAATGGTCCCACCTTCGAGTGAATCTGGAATCAGATCATTTCTCGGGAAGCTGGGTGCAATCCGGAGATTCATCCGGACTTAAGCCTTCGCTATTCATCCAATCGACAATTTACTCAAGAAAGACTGTAGCATTGATTGGACCGAAGACTGCGCGAAGCTTTCAACGTAGTTAAACGCGTTTCTTGCCATCACCACCTACGCTAATTCCACCTAAGCCGGATAGCCCATTAATCCTATATTCGCGAGATACCAATGTCTCGGCCGGCACGTATGTTGGCCCAAGAAGACGATGACAAGAGAGAACGTGCGATTTATTTCATTAGCCGAACACTCCTCGACTATGAAACACGCTATACACAAGCAGAGTGAGAATGTCTTGCCATAGTCTTTGCTACTAAACATCTAAGACATTACATGCTGAATCAAGAAACAAAGGTCATGGTAAAGACGGACCATTTACGGACTTTTCTCACACAAGGTTCCTTATCCAAAAAGGCTGGACATTTTATAACCTTAATGGGAGAGTTCGAATTAACATTTGTAAATCAAAAGTCAGTTAAAGGACAAATCATCGCGGATTGGTTAGCTGACAACCCATTAGACGGAGGCGATCTAGTAGATTTGGATTTTCCAGATGAATGCGTATACTACATCGAAACTCGACCTGCTATTTCTGAGTGCCCTTGGTACACTGATATCATTAATTATATCATGGACCATACGTACCCGGATGCAGTGACACCGCAACAAAGAAGGCGATTACGCATAATCGTAGCCAAATATGTCATTATAGAGCAGGTGCTCTATCGAAAAGCATTCGATGGAATGCTCTTAAGGTGTGTCGACACAGAAGAGTCCAAGAGGATTCTCCATGAATCCCACAGCGGTATATGTGGAGGCCACTTCGGTGGCCATGCCACTGCTTGAAAAATACATCGAATGGGCTATTTCTGGCCCACTCTAGAACATGACGCGATAGAGTTTGCACGCAGGTGTCATAAGTGCCAAGAATTCTCTCATGAGATCCACATGCCAGCACAAGCTCTACAACCAATCGCAACTCCATGGCCCTTTTCTACATGGGGCTTGGACTTGATAGGAAGTTCTCTCCTCATCCACAGACGGCCACAATTTTATAATCACGGCCCTTTGAATATTTTACCAAATGGGTGGAGGCCATGCCTCTTACTACTCTTTTTGTACCTAGTTACGTAATCGCTAAGTTCATTTTAAATCAAATCATTTGCAGTACAAAAGATCCCACAAATCATTATCTCAGATAATGGAACTTCTTTCAAGAATGAAGAAGTTCGTGAACTATCAACAAATTTAAAACAAGCCATCATACGGCTTCCTTGTATTATCCCCAAGCTAATGGGCAGGCTGAAGCAACAAACAAAATGCTGAAAGCCATTCTCCTTAAAACAGTGAAAGAAAACAAGTGAGATTGGCATTTGAAGTTATATCCGGCCTTGTGGGCCCACCGAACCTCAATAAGAACACCAACAGGAGCAACTCCTTTCTCGCTAGTATTTGGGGCAGAATTAGTTCTCCCACTTGAGGTCGAAATACCCAGTCTCCGCATTTCACTACAAGGGATTCTGGATGAAGACGCTTACAGAGAAGCACGTCTTTCCCAATTAGAAAGCCTAGATGAAATTAGGTTAGATGCTGAACAACGGCATAGAGCTTATGCTGACCGAATGTGCCGGCAGTATAACAAGAAGGTTTATGAACGTGATATATACGAAGGTGATCTAGTTCTAAGACTAGACAGCCGGATCGACAAGAAGACCGGCGAAGGAAGGAAATTCCGGCCCAAATGGTTGGGCCCATACCGAGTCACGAAGGACTACGGAAATGGTGCATACCTCTTATGCACGCTAGAAGGTGAGGAGTTTGGCGAAACAGTCAATTCCCTCCACCTCAAATGTTTCTATGCATAAGCAGCTAACGCTACTTATATAACTATCTACATTGCATTTTCATATAGATTAGGATCATTTTGTCCACTTGTTCTTACACAAATTGTGATCAAGGAATCTATTCTCAAAGTAATTCATTACAAACTCATGATGTTGTTGGCACAAAACTTTCTAATCATATCTCTCCATTTTCACGATATCATCAATCACTTCAGAATCTTTTATCAAATAAAATCAAACATGACGAAGTCTTAACGGTAACCATACCAAGATCTGCAAGTTTGTTCTCACTTTGATTTCTTCTTAGGATTGGTGTCTTGCCTATGGTCTGTTCTAGAAGCTTCATGGTGTCACATCTATCCCATATACACATCTCTTTGGAAACAAGCATATACTGACATTTTACTCAAAAAGACAAGTCAAAAAGTGATTAAACAAAATTTTTTATTTTTACACATTTCCTTGCCCTACCAACCTTCGGTGATGAGCTTGCATCTCTTACTAGTGACGTAGGGTTGGGAAAGGATGGAAATGCCCTTACTCGCCTATGCCTTGCCCACGGCGATAAACCCATGCTTCTTACAGGTAGCATGGGGCAGGGTGTAGGGGGTCCTCTAGACAATGCAAACGTTAAAAGGTCATAAACAAACTATTCAAACTTTGAGTCAAAAAACGAATGAGTCAGATGTTCAAAATTCCAAGAGAGTTAAAAATCCTAAAAACCAGATTTTGTCTACTATGTGGCCATCTATGGGTCTAAGTCTGGATAAACCGCAAAGCAAGTCGCACCCAAAACTATGAAGTCGTTTAGGTAGAGTAAGCTTGTAGTTCTCAACTTGGTTCCACCAAAGCTTCGTCTGTCTTTCATCACTATCGTTTCACCATATTTCATAAACTTGCGCCCTTCTTGGCTCTTGGTGATGAGCCCTCGCATCTTACTAGTTACGTGGAGTTAGGAGTGGGGCAAGTTAATGCTCATCATCATCTTGGTTATTTTCATCAACGTGCAAAACCAACATGAGGTATCCAAATTGCTCACAGAAGCTAAGATTTAAGATCACAATATATCTACAATATCATGCATCAGCATCATGAAACACAAAAAGAAAGCAAGCATTTGCATCATCTGTTCTCCATTGCATACATCCTAGAAAGCATATAAAACATACATCGTAGTATACACGAGAAAGCTGGAAACAGAAAGGGAAAACACAAGTGACAAAGTTTTGATCCAAAAACGAATGCATATATATAAATAATCAATGTTTATATACAATGCCATCATGCTCTAGGCATGGTCAAAACGCTCAAAGAGCCCGTGATATACAAAAGAATCTATAGTACAAAATACACAGGGCCAAGTCGCCTCTCAACCCCTACGCGACCCCTCCGAGGGTGCGCGCCCTCGCCTAGGACTCCGGCTACGCCGGTGCTCTGAATGCACGGAGGGCTCAGGGTCTCGAGGAGCAGCCGCGGTCTCACCACGAGAATGGCTCCTCATAAGATGCTCGGCTGTCCTATAGCCTGCCAACTCTGTACGGAGGGTCGACACCATCCTGGCCACATGCCAAATAGGAGCGAAGACGTCAGTATGCCTACCGGCTGCTGAAGGCTCCCGGCATCTACAGATAGCTCCGCATGGGTCTTATCCATAGGGATCATCAGAGAATCAGTGCATACCCTACGGATTAGATCCCACCACTCGTCAACAGTCTCTGCAAAACAAAGAAGAAAAACAAATTAGAAGCTAGGCAAGAGACTAAAAGATACAATATCAAAACATAAGGAGAGATAGCAATTAAAAATCCTAAATTAAACAAACATTGAAAAGATGAGAGGATAACTTACTCGGGTCACCGGGCCTCCAAGATGGGTCACTAGGGCCAGCACCCACTGCAGATGCCGCTGCCGACTGAGGGGCTGCTCCTGTAGTAGGGGCAACATGACGTCCCGCAACGGACTCATCCTCTCCACCATGGCCCTGGAGAGTGGCTCCTCAGAAGCTAGAGTCTCTCTCTGCACTCTGCTCGGCCCTCTCTGCCTGCAAAATATCCTGAGTGTCATGCCACTCAGGATCGCTATCATCCGTCTGCTCCTCCGACCCTCCCTCTGTAAGCTCCTCAGAATCGGAGTCGATATCTATAGGGTCATCGCTGCTATGAGCAGGACCCGCGGCAATCTGAAGCAAAGGTGCCCGAGGCGCACCAGCTCTCCCTCTGGCCCGAACAATCCCCCTGGCTACAATAGGAATACCAGGAGTGACCACTGTCCAACCACGGCCTCTAGGCCCCCCTCTAGCCTCGCGGACTGATCTATAAACCGGTGCCACTGGAGGAAGCATGCCCACATATGGGAGGCCGAACTGCTGAGGAACCCTACCGAAAGGATGTACCTCTACTCGTCCCACACGGTCAATAAGCTGCCCTGTGGTGGAGCAAGAGATCAGTGTAAGAGTCTCCTCTCCCCATATACCAGCCATAAGCTGGTACGGTGTGGCCTCCATGTCTGCTGTAGTAAGCGAGGCAACTGGCTGGTGAGGTGCTCTAAGCACCGACATATCTGACCATCTGGCCGCCCTCACACCCCCAGGATCTGCCACCTCCACGCCTCTGCCATAGGGAATGAAGCGCTCATACACCCAACTCATAACTAGAGTAGGGTGACTCAAAGACTGTCCCTGTAGACGGACCACCCTGTATAAGTCATGGTAGGTGGTCCCCAGAATATCTGCGCCCCAGGCATATATCCGGCCATGCCCCTCTATCTGTGCAATGATGGGGGCCCAGCAGTATAGTAAGGTATCCCCTCCCTTGTCCCCAATCAGCCTCAAAGCAAGGATCCCCATGATAGCCTGTCGAAATACGGGGATGGGCAAAGAAGGAATGGATCTAACTCTCACTCCCTTCTTCGGCCCCGTGGAGATGGCTGCATCCCCCATGTAACCTGCCCACTGTGCAATCTGTGCTCGGGACCCTGCTGTCTCCAGTGTGAGTCTCCTCCCGATGATCGGGACCCCCAGGATACGGTAAACATCCTCCAAAGTAATCGTCCACTCACCGCGGACCCCTGGCAGTCGGAAAGTGTTCCGATCTGCATCCCAATAAGAAAACAAGTCACAAAGGATGTGACTAGATGGTGCGACATGAGGCACGCGCGATATACGCAGTATGCCGGCCCTCTGCAATGTGTCCTCCTCATCTGGTGAGAGGGCATCCAATACCCCGGGAAACCAATCACACTCCCTCTCTCGACTCCATCTGATGTACTCCTCTCTCGCCTGCATACACCCAAAAACACACAAAACAGAGCAAGTTAGTATCTAATCAATGCCGAGAGAGTCGTAAAAACATATAGAAATGATAAAAATACAAGTGCAATGTCTAAAGCAAGCTCCTTTTGCTTTCTGTGCAAAACCACCACCCTGAGCAGGGAGGCGGTTCTGTAACCGCCGCCTTTAAGGCGGCGGTCACGTAACCGCCGCCCTGCCACAGTCGGGGCGGTCGTCAGTAACCGCCACCACCGGCCGGGGTGGCGGTCATTGCCGCTCTGAAAACCCGCGCGGGTTTTAAACCTAAAAAGCCCAAAATGAGCAAAAATAGACCATTTAAACTAAAAACAAAGCCTACCCAGTAGGCGCCCCCCCTAGGTGGACCTTTTGAACCTAACATTTTCAAAAATAACCCCCCCATTACAAAGAATTTGCCATTTCAAATTTGAAGGGGGAAAAATGCAAAATTAAAGAAAACCGACCTGTGATCTCGCGGGGTGGCGTTCCGCACGTGGGGGCATGGTCGCTATCTCGCTCTGGACGTTTTGACTCTATTCACGCAAGAAACCATCACCGTGGGTCCCAGAGCTCAAAATCAATCGAATCGACTCGCGCAAATGAATAGGAAAATGGGCCCACTTTCATATATATATCGTTATGTTTCGTTTTAAAATGGCTTTTTCACAGGTTCGGAGCTGCTGTTGGAGGTAAGTTTCTATCCCCGCACAAATGGTACGTTCTCTTTCCCTGTTATTTTAGTGTTTATTTTCCAAATTATTGTATCTATCTGCACTTGAGTTCTCTTTTCATTTTGCAGGTAGCGGGAATTTTGGAATGGCGTCATTTCAACACACGGATGTGTAAGGTATAACTTCTAACTCCCCATTTCGGGACGGCCATACTCGGACCCACCATTTTATGCCTCTTCATGGCTAAAACGCTTCTCCGAGGGGGCAATATGTACGTACCCAAAATTGTAAGGTACTGTACTTTGCGGAATGGTGTAACAAGTGCCCCAATGATGATACAGGTCTCCTCGCAAGGTGTTCGGGATCCGGAAAATCCCTCGGAGTATGCGTTAACATCCCGCATGCCCCGCTTAGCCCCCGCGCCCTTTATTTTCCCCTTTTTCCCTCTTTCCTTGGCCTCTTGACCTTCAGTGACGAAACCGCCGCCTGCGCAGGCGGCGGTCTCAGAATCGACGCCCTAAACAGGCGGCGGTCTCTCTAATCGCCGCCACCTCGAGTGGCGGTCTGTGCGCGTTTTCCAGAACACTCTTTTGACGTGACTCGCGTGAAATATCACGTTTCACCAGCTTTTCTTTGCTGACTTGAGCATGCATTAATGTTTTTGGTCCCCTGGAACAGTGTTTTTCCTTTGTTTATTGTTTAAGAGTTCAATTTGGTTTTGGTTTTTGAGAGTTGGAATTCCTATAAATGCATGGTTTGTGTACATGCAAATGGTCTGATTTTGGTGAAGAATTTGGTGAAGAATTTGAGCTGGAGCTTTTGGCCACCATTTTTTGTTAGAGTCTTCTGATTTTCAGTGGTTTGGTCTGTCAGCTTGCTTAGGATTGATAGCATAGTTCATTTCATACTTGGTTAGTATTGTTCAGCTGTTGGTAAGCCACAGACCCATCTTGTGCAGGCAGTGCTGTTGTTTCATCCAGTCCAGTTAGAAGCTTGCCCCTGAATTCCTCTTTCTTTTGTAGATTTATTTTCTTGTGTCTTGGAGTTCTTAGTTCAATTCATTATATACCTGGTTAGCTTTATTCAGCAATTGTTGGTAAGCCACATATCCAACTTGTGCAAGCAGTGTCTTTATTTTGGAATAGAATAGCTTGGGAAGCCATTAAAGTTGCAGGTTTTGCTCTTCGTATAGGATAGTTGCAGGTTTACTGGTCACTCCATGTTGCATGACTCGCAGTAAAATCCCACTAGGAATCACATAAGCCAAGCTCTATACTCTTGCGCTATCCCTCTCCTACTCGCATTCTCGGTCTGTATTCTGAGCTATCCTTGTCCCAAAATCTACTCCTATCGGTGCTAGCATTACACACTTTTCTGGATCCAAGTGAACACGAAAGAACGAGAAGATCATACTGAGGGGACGAGATCATACACACACCATCGGATTCGCCACTGTTCTGCGGAATCCAGGTTTTACATTTCAAAGTTCTAGTCAGATTCATATCAAATAGAGTAGTTAATCACTTTATTTCATTTCATTCTATTCTCGACATTGCCAGGGAAGCTGTGGGGATTGATAGTTTCTGAGAAACTATGATTCACTCCTCACTTCTGAGGTAGGATCGAGAATCTTGCCGGTAGATTAGACAAACTGTTTTATTTAGAATAATTCTATAAATCGCACAGGCAAATAACCACACTCGGTTATCTTGTCTGTTTTAAATTATTTCTTAGCTACTATTTCTAGATACGCTTAAAATAGTTTGCTTTCCTTAAAATTGTTAGAATATTTCATAGAAAAATAAAAGTTATATGTAGTTAGATTTATTTCACTTAGTTAGAATTTGTTTCATCACGCTTACATTGCAATTTGTTTCGTATGACAATCACGGGACCTCAAGAGCCCGGGAATATATATTTGAGCCAATCGTGCCTCAACCAAACCTCGTCACAAATGATAGTTGACATAGACCATCAAAATCAACATTAATACTTAGGACGACCCACACATTCTAAAGATTGGCCAATCCTTAGACTCTACTTGAATAGGAAGCCTTCACCTCTTTCCTTTGGGACCATAGCAATGCATTTTCTTGGTCCTATGCCGATATGCCCTAGTATCGACCCAAAAATCATGGTTCACAATATTGTAACCATTCTTGATGCCAAACCTATCAAACAAAAGTTGTGGAAAATGCATCCTCACATTGCTCTTCTAGTCAAAGAAGAGCTTTAGTGCCTTCTCTTGGTTTCCTTCATTCTACCCATTGATTATCCCCAATGGATTTCTAACATCATTCTTGTCACAAAAGTGACAGGGGGACTCTGCATTTGCATAGATTTTTGTGACGTCAACCTCGCATGTCCCAAAGATGATTTCCCACTACCAGGCATTGACCAACTAGTTAATCTCACTACTGGCCATGAAATATTATCACTCATGGGCAGTTTCTCAAGCTATAATCAAATATTAATATATCCTGAGGGTCAACACAAGACTGCCTTCATCACCCCTTAGGGGAATTTTTGCTATCGAGTCATGCCCTTTGGTCTCAAAAATGCTGGTGCTACAGATTAGCGGGCCATGACTTACATCTTCCATGACATCATGCATCACATATTGGAAGATTACGTAGATGATTTGCTTACCAAATCCAAACATCTAACTGAATGCCTATCGGTTCTTAAATTCATCTTTATTTGCCTCATCAAATATTTTGTTCATCTTTAAGCTGAAAAGTGCGTCTTTGCAGTTCTTTCTAGGAAACTCCTAAGTTTCATCATTTCTTTACGTGGCATAGAAGTCGATCCTGCTAAATTCAAGGCTATCCTTGAAATTCTACCACCCACTAATCTCCATCAACTTCATAGCCTATAAGGAAAATTGCAATCAATTCATCATTTTATCTCCGTCTTTATGACTGATGTTAACCATTCCATCATCTTCTCAAGAAAGATGTTTCATTCAAATGGGATGATGAATTCCATAAAGCCTTCAAAGCCTTGAAACAATACCTACTTCAACCACTAGTGCTCATTCCTCCTAAGGATGACCAACCCTTCTACCTATATATTTTTGCCACTGACCATTCTCTAGGTTCCATGCTTCCTCATCATGATGACCAATACTGAGAATAAGCAGTTTATTACATAAGCCATACCCTTCTTGAATATGAAACTAGACATACCCACACCAAAAAAATTCCTAGCCTTAGTTTTCATTGCCACCAAACTCTGCCATTACCTAATCAACCACAAAACCTTCATCATTACTAATACTGACCCATTACACTACATGTATGCCAAACCTTATCAAAATCAATGTGCCGCACGATGGCTTATGCTTATGGTTTACCTCAACCTCGAATTTATCCATCAAAAACCCATCAAGGGCCAAACTATCACCAAACAATTAGATGATGCACCCATTTCTGGGACTCAACTCTCTAACTTCAACTTTCCCGATGAGTCTATTGCTACCCTTTCCTTGGATGAACCCACTTATCAAATGAAACTCTTCTTCAATGGCTCCAAGTGTCAGCGTGGGGTGGGGCTGGTGTTATCCTCATTCTACTTGATGGTGAACCTATGCCTTTTTCTTTCAAAATCAATTTTGATTGTATAAACAATATTGCTTGAATATGAAGCACTAGTATTGGGTCTCCATGCTGCTTATGCCTTAGATGTTAAGTCAATCAACATCTTTAGTGAATCTTAGTTAGTCATAAACCAAGTCAATGGTATATACCAGTGTCGTAATGAGATAATTCAAAAGTATAAGCATCATATGGACATACCTTTTACCACCTTCAACCATTACAAACTTCCAACCACCCCACATTCTATCAATAAATTTGTAGATACCATGGCTTGCTTGGCTTCTCATATACATGCTTCACCCGCTGACTCTAAAATATTTGTCACCATACAAAGACTACAATGGTCATGCCGAGATAACTTGTGGGGATGGAATACACATGGGATGTATATAATCTAGTTAGGTAATCTTATGTCTTCAACACGTAATAATGGGATCTGTGAATCTAAGGAAAAGAAGGCCCTCCTAACCTAAACCAGTTTGATAGATCGTTTGGTGAGGATAACTGCTCTCGAAGGCTCCAATAAATATCGAGTCTTTGCCGTGATCCGATCCGATCTATGGGTTGTGGGATACGTGGAAGATAGCCCGTGGGTGCTTCGTATATGTCTCTTGACAAGGTCATGAAAATGGATGGCTAAATGTGTAATGGACCTTGTGGTGCTCTATGGATGATTCTTTGGTCTAGTCCAAAAACCTTTAGCTTAATTAGTTATGTTTAATAATGATAGTTGTGTGATAATGTCTGGTGGGAGTGGAGAGGATCTAAACACTAATGTTCGCAAACCAACATCAACATTGGATTGATTTGTAGGCTCATTGGGTTATGGGACCTTTGGATCACAACCGTAAGTTTGTGGTTGTTGTGGACCTCCTATGGTCATGTGAAGAATCAATCCCTTCTTCTGATCCCAGAGTATCCAATAATCGTATGCCTTTTCGGCCTCTACGTTTAGAACTAGAAGTTGCATGATTTTCTCGGAGTATCTAATAGGTGTTTTGGCAACTTGGATACGTAAGCTAGTGTCTATATCAATGAGGAGGTCTCCTACATCTAGCTATGGGACTAGTGGATCACAACCGAATGTTTTCTCTCTTTCAGGTCCTTCTATAGTCATACGGATATCTATCAAGGCAATCTATAATTTGTCTGATTTGACCAGAATGTGTGTGCTTTGTCATCTTCTATGTTTAATCCTCTTAACTATGAGCTGATTTCTTGTAGGTTTGTTGTTGTTTGGAAGACCTGAATTCTGAGATTTTGGTCTATGTCAGTTATTGCTGCAACAGTATTTGGTTGAGGCATGATTGGCTCAAAAATGTATTCCCTGGGCTCCCTAGGTCCCGTGATTGTCATACAAGATCAAACAATATAAATCTAACTAAAGCAAAGTAAACTAATTATGCAAAGTATATCCACAACATATATAAATTCTCTATTTTTGTATTTTTGATAGAATATTTAACGAAATAAGATAACAACTATTTAATATATCTAGAAAATGACAACTAACCTAATAACAGAATTAAAAACAAACAAGGTAGCCGAGTATAGCTACTTGTCTATGTAGTTGTGAATCTATTCTAAATAACTAAATAATTGATCTAATTTAATTGAAAGATTTTCGATCCTACCTCAGAAGTGAGGAATGAATCATAGTTTCTCAGAAACTATCGATCCCCATGGCTTCCTTGGCAATATCAAAAATGAACGTAACAAATGAAGTAATTCACTACTCTATTTGGTATATTTTAACTAGAACTTTGAAAGCTTGAACTTAGATTTTGCAGAACAGTGGCGAATCCGATTGTGTGTGGCTTTGTCCCCTTAGTGTGGTCTCCTCATTCCTTCATGCTCACGTGAATCTAGAAAAGCGTGTAATGCTAGCATCAATAGAAGTAGGTATTGGAACAATGGCAGCTTTGGATGTAGACTGAATACAATGTGAGTAGGAGAGGGATAGCGCAAGAGAACAGAAGCTTGGCTTATGCAATTCCTAGTGGGATTTATTGCGAGTCATACAACACAAAACATCTAGAACCTGAAACTATCCTTCTTGACAAACAAAACCTACAACTCTAATGGCTTCAGACTAAAAATGAAACTATCCTACCTTAATTGATTATATGAAACAATAATAACACTAGAACAAGAAGATCATGTGGCTTCTAAACAACAAAATAAGACTAACTATGCATGCAACAAATGAAAACTATTGAATTCCTAAGCAAGAACTGAAAGACTAAACTATTGAAATGAGAGGATGAGGGGCCATTTGCTTGTAATCAAACCAGCTATTTATAGAATTCCCATTCACCCAAAGGTAACTCCAACTAGGACTCTTTTACCATTAAACAATGAAGAAACACTATTCCAGGGGACATAAAACATTAATACAAGCCAAGGTGGTGGAAAAAAGCTGGTAAAAGTTGAAAATTTACGTGAGTCGTGATTAGAAGAATGTGTTGGAAAACACGTGAAGGACCACCACCTTGAGCGGGGGGGTTATGTGGTGGTGGTCACGAGACCACCACCAGGAAAGGTGGTGGTTTCATCACTAAAGGGCAAAAATAAGAAATGAAAAGAGGAGAAAAGAATAAAAGAAAGCACAAGGCTACATGGGGCATTTGGGATGCTAACATATACTTCGTGAGCTTTTCTGGATCCAACACCTTGTGAGGAGACCTGTATCATCATTGGGGCATGTGTAACATCATTCTGGTGGTATAGTACCCTTACAATTTTGGGTACGTACATATTGCCCCCTCGGAGAAGCATTTTAGCCATGAAGAGGCGTAAAATGGTGGGTCCGAGTATGGCGGTCCCAAAATGGGAAGCTAGAAATTATACCTGACACGTCCGTGTGTCAAAATGACGCCATCCAAAATTCCTGCTACCTGTAAAATGAAAAGAGGACTCAAGTGCAGATAGATAAAATAAATCAAAAAATAAATACTAAAATAATATGAAGTGAGGACTTACCATTTGCGTGGGGATAAGAACTTACCTCCATCGGCACTCCAAACCTATGAAAAGGGCATTCAAAATGAGTCAAAATGCTATATATATAAAAATGGGCCCATTTTCCTATTCATTTATGTATGTCGATTTGATTGATTTTGAGCTCTGGGACCCACGGTGACGGTTTTTGATGAGAGTATAGTCAAAATGTTCATGATAAGATAGTGATCATGCCTCCACAAGTGGAACATCAACCCACGAGATCTCAGGTTAGTTCTTCTCGATTTACCGTTTTTATACCTAAAATGTAAAAATGATGAAATCTTTGCCATGGGGGGGTAATTTTTGAAATTTCTAGTTTTAAATGTGTCCTTAGGGGGGGACGCCTAATGGGTAGGCTCTCGTTTTGTTCAAAATGGTGTTTTTATCCATTTTGAGCATTTTTAGGGTACGTGACCCGTTTGGAAATGTGGGACACGACCACCACCCTAAGCAGGGCGGCGGTTATAGGACCGCCACCTTTCAAAGCGGTGGTTACATGGAACCGCCACCCTACTCAGGGTGGCGGTCCTTTCCAGAATGATAAAACAACCTTGTTTTTAACTTGTTTTTGCATTTTCCATTTTCCTGTATGCTTTAATGATTTTTCCAATGTGATTCAAATACTAACTTACTCCTTTTTGCGTGTTTTTGGGTGTATGCAGAAGGAGGAATATATCAGATGGAGTTGAGAGAGAGAGTGTGACTGGCTTCCAGTAGTGTTGGATGCACTTTCTCAGGTGAGCAGGACATCCTTTAGAGGGCCGACATATTACGTATATCACGGGTTCCTCATGTTGCACCTTCTAGTCACATACTATGTGACCTATTTTTGTATTGGGATGCTGATTAGAACACTTTCTGATTTCCAGGAGTCAGGGGTGAGTGGACTATCACCCTGGAGGATGTCTACCACATCTTGGGAGTCCCGATCATTGGGAGATGACTTACACTTGAGACAAAGGGGGTTGCGGGCTCAGATAGCTCAGTGGGCTACATATATGGGAGATGTAGTTGTCTCCACTGGTTCGAAGAAGGGGGTGAGGGTCCGTTCCATTCCTAGCTTGCCTATCCCTTTGATTTGTCAGGCCATTATGGGGATCCTTGCCTCGAGATTGATCGGGGACAAGGGAGGGGACACCTTACTCTACTATTGGTCCCCTATTATTACAGATTGAGGCACATGGTCGGATTTATGCCTGGGGAGCTGATATACTTGGGACCACCTATCACGACTTGTACAGGGTGGTTCACTTACAGGGATAGTCTTTGAGCCATCCGACCTTGGTTATGAGCTAGGTCTATGAGCGTATCATCCCTTATGGGAGAGGCATAGAGGTGGTGGATCCCGAGCCATGAGGGTAGCTAGATGGACAGAGATGTCGGTGCTTAGAGCACCCCACCAGCCAGTTGCTTCCCTGACTACTGATGATATGGAGGCCACACCTTATCAGGCCATGGTAGGGTTGTGGGGCAAGGAGACCTTCACTTTGATTTCCTACTCTACTACAAGGTAGCTTGTGGATAGGATGGGGAAGGTAGAGACACACCCCTTTGATCGAGTGCCTCAGCAATTTGGCCTTGCTTACGTTGATATGCTTCCCCCAGTGGTTCCCATGTTCAAATTAGTTCGGGAGGCTAGGGGAGGTCCTAGAGGTCGGGGTTGGACTGTTGTTACTCCTGGCGTCCCTATTGCAACTAGGTGGGTGGTACGTGCCCGAGAGAGAGTCGATGCTCCTCAGGCACCTTTACTTTGATTTCTTGTCGGTCCTACCCATAGCAGTGATGACCCTATTGATATAGACTCTGAGTCTGAGGAGTTCACAGGGGGAGAGATGGAGGAGGAGACCGAGGACATGGAGGTCAGTGAGTCGGGTGGAGAGGAGGATAGCAATCCCAGTGGCATGACACTCAGGAGATCTTACAGGCCGAGAGGGTAGAGTAGAGTGTGGAGAGGGTGACTCTAGTCTCAGAGGAGTTTCCCTCTCAGGACCTAGGCGGAGAGGATGAGTCCATAGTAGGACGCTATGTTGCCCCAGACACAGGAGGAGGACATCAGTTAGTGGTGGCATCTATGGTAGGTGCTGATCCTAGGGATCCCTCTTGGAGGCCTAGAGATCCGAGTGAGTTATCACTCTTCTTTTAATATTTGTTTTTAGCTAGGATTGCCTTAGTTGCTATCTCTCCTTTTGTTCATCTTTGTTTTTATCTTTTGATTATTTTCTAATTTGTTTTCTCCTTTGCTTGCAGAGACTGTTGATGAGTGGCGAGACTTGATTCACTAGTATGTACTGATACCCTGATGCTCCCCATGGAGAAGACTCACGCCGAGCTATCCATGGATGTAGGGGAGCCTTCAACAGCTGGTAGGCATAGCGATGTCTTTGCCCCTGTCTGGCATGTGGCCAAGATGGTGACTTCCCTCCATACCGAGTTAGCCGGGTATAGGACTGCAGAGCACCTGATGAGGAGCCGCTCTCATAGTGAGGCTATAGCTACTATTGTTCGGGACCATGAGCCCTCAGTGCACTCAGAGCGCCGCATAGCCGGAGTCCTAGACGTGGTCGTGTGCCTTCTGAGGGATCTCATAGGGGTTGAGAGGCCACTTGGCTCTTTTTGTAGTGACTCTTGCTAGATTGTTTATATGATCATTTTGTATTTTCTGGGCTCATTGAGCATTTTGACCATGCCTAGTGCATGATGGCATTGTACATAAAACTTGATTATATATATATATATATATATATACATCTCTTTTGGATCTAGATCTCTTTGTACCTAGAGTTTTGTGATTCATTTTCACATGTATACTAGATGTTTATAAATTTTTGTTTTTATATGCTTTTCAGAATGTATGCAATGGAGAACAAATGATCACAAATGCTTTCTTTTTTTTGTATTTCATGATGTTGATGTATGATGATGCAAATGAACTTGTGATCTTGAACTTTAGCTTTCATAAGCAATTTTCCGGTACTTCATATTGTTTTGACAAAATGTAATGATGAACTAGTATGATGAGCAGATGCACTTGCCCCACTCCTAACTCCATGCAACTAGTAAGATGCGAGGGCTCACCATCGAGAGCTAGAAAGGGCACAAGCTATGAGGTGTGTTGAAATGGTAATGATGGGAGATAGACAAAGAGTTGGTGGAACCAAATTAGGACGCTACAAACCTACCCTACTCAAGTGACTCCATAGTTTAGAATGTGACTTGCTTTGCAGTTTATCTAGACTTAGATCCATAGATGGCCACTTGGTTGACAAAATCTAGTTTTCAAGGTTTTGAACTCTCTTGGAATTTTGGACATTTGATTCATTTATTTTTGACTCAAGATTTCAAAGGTTTATTTGAACTATTTTCTTATGACCTTTAACGTTTACTATCAAGAGGACCCCCTACACCTTGCCCCATGCTACTAGTAGGAAGCATGGGCTTATCACCATGGACAAGGCATAGGTGAGTAAGGGCATTCCCATCCTTTCCCAACCCTACGTCACTAGTAAGAGATGCAAGCTCATCACCGAAGGTTGGTAGGGCAAGGAAATGTGTAAAAGTAAAATTTTCTGTTTGATCTATATTCGACTTATTTATTTGAGCAAAATGTCAGTATGTTCTTATTTCCAAAGAGATCTATATATGGGATAGATGTGACACCATGAAGCTTCTAGAATAGACCATAGGCAAGACACCTATCCTAGGAAGAAACAAAAGTGAGAACAAGCATGCAGGCCTTGGTATGGCTACCATTAAGACTTTTTCATATCTAGCTTTAATTGATGAAATGATTCTAAAATAGTTGATGATGTTATGAAAATGAAGAAGTATGATTTGAATGCTTCTGCCAATACCATCAAAAGTTTGTAATGAATTTCTTAAGAGCAAATCCCTTGATCACCAAGTTTTACAAAACGAGTGAACAAAATGAACTTATCTAAATGAATATGTAATGTAGATATAATTATACAAATAGTGTCGGTTGCTTATGTGTAAAATCGTTTAAGATGCAAGGAATTGACTAGTTTCACCAAATTCCTCACCTTCTAGTGTACATAAGAGATACGCACCATTTCCATAGTCCTCCATGACTCAATATGGGCCCAACCACTTGGGCCAGAACTTTCTTCCTTCGCCGAAATGTTCAGATATTTTGATTTGATTATATCAAGAACCCATCCATGAGAGACAAAATCTCAAATCCAGTTGTTGCATCAATGATGATGTCAATGGATGGTAATGGGAAATCATCCTTGGGACAAGCTTTGTTAATATCCCGAAAATCTATGCAAATGCGTATCTTCCCATTCTTTTTTAGAATGGGCATGATATTAGACACCCATTGTGAATAATCGACTGGTTTGATGAATCCTACTTGGAGAAGTTTTATTACTTCCTCTTTTACCATGAGAGCCACTTTCGGCTTCATTGGTCTTGAATTTTTTTTAATTGGCTTCATATCTAGTTTTGTGACAAGATTATGTACCACAACCTCGTGCGATACTGTCATTTCTTTATAATTAAATGCAAAATCTTTTTGATGTTCTTTGAGGATTTGGGTGTGTATTTCTATTTCTTCTGGTGTTAACAAGGATCCCAACTTCAAAATTCTTGGCTCTTCCTCCATTCCAATGTTTATATCAATGGTTTCTTCTATCAAAGAAGCGTTACCTTCTTCAAACTCAGGTGGGGCTAGAGGTAGTTCCAATTTCTCCATTTTATATCTCATAGATATCAAGATACCTCTGTGGAGGAGACTCTACCGTGGGATTTCCAAAGTAAGAAGAAGAATGTGGGATTAAGGACAAATCTACCATGTGATGGGTGAGATGTAACTCTGCATAGGCATTTAGGTAATCAAGAGTGGCTCTATCACTATCAACGTGACCTAAGATAGTAGATTTATTCTCAACTATGTGCGTTAGAAGAGGGTTTGTTGACATTTTCTTTACTAACGGTTCAGTACGAAGGGATACCATGAAATGGGTGTCTTCCAACTCACTTTTTTGGAGTGAAACGTGAAGCTGAGGTTACTATCAAATTTGCGAGAAGGTTTTGTTCTCATGGGATTGCCTCAATGGATATGAAGTTAAATCCTTTGCTCAAATCTAATACTGTTGTTTTGTAGAGCTGTAAGTGTTTAGCTCTAGTCTCATACACCTCAGAGACTTGGTTTGCTACTAATTGTGAGTCTCCTAACACTCTAATGTCATTAACACCGATCCTTTTAGCTATGATGAGACCAAGGAGGAGGGCTTCGTACTCGCCATCCCATGTTTTACATTCAAATTTAAACTTAAAAGTAAAAGGTAGGATCTTTCCTCGGGAGAAGTAAAGATTACGCCTACTCGCTCCATAATGACATCTAGCTCCATAAAAATGGAGAGTCCAATATTTATTTGGAAGATGGATGTTGGACATTCTTCACATCTATTTCTTATGTTTCAGTTACTTCTACCATGTAGAGTTCCTCTGCTAGAAGAGAACCAACTCCTAGGGTACATCCCATACCCATGTGGAATCAAATGGTAGGAAAATTGGCAAATCTTGCTCTAGCAACTCAACCATTTTTGCAGTAGTTCCTAATGATACTGTTTCTACAATGTTAGCTTCATCCTTGAGGGCTAGGATGCTCTTGACTAGGTTTGTAATTTCTAGTTACTTGTTGTAGGTATCAACTTTTCTTCCGGTTTTGAGTTGGTTGGTTTGTTAAGTTGGTTTGTTGGGAGTTCAAACTCAGAGTGAACACCTGGCCTTTTCTTCAGGTCTACTAGGTGTATATCAAATGGTTTTGGATCACCTTTTGCTATGAATATCTTTCCTAAGTGCAAGAATCTTATTTCTGAAATAACGTAGAAGGGATTGCCTTCATACGGTGTATCCATGGTCGTAGAGGATCATATTATAGTTGGTTTCCCGATCTATAATATAAAACTCAGTGAGGATTTTTGGGTCCTAAGGTGACTGGTAGTATTATAGTCCCAATCGAAGTGGCTTTAAGGCTATCATAGCCTCTTAGTGTATTCCAAGTCATGGAACAATTTGTTTCTCCATACCCTAGCTTTTGAAGGAAAGAGAAGGGGACTATGTTAACTAGCTGCCCCATCATCAACCATTGCACATTTAATGTAATTGTTATAAACCCACACTTGTAAATGTAAGGTGGATCACCTCTACGTGTAATCTCAGTGTCTATTGGCATTTTGTTTACGTCAAATATAAATTCAATATCCCTATCCGGCTGCCCTGGAGGGTGGATATCAAAGTCTATATGGTTTACCTATGTTTCGGGAGGTGGAGTGATGTTAATTAAATGACCTAAACCTAATGCTTCTAAAAGAGCAGCCCTATGGGTAGGAGAGTTCTTCAACAAGTCCAAAAAGGAGATGTGAGAGAAGGTCTTTGTTAGGTCATTAATTAAATCATAAGCACCTACGGGTTTTACTAATGTTTGTTGAATGTTATCTGGCTCTAGTGGGTAACTTGGATTTGGATGAGAGGAATACTCTCATGTGTCCTTGTTATGGATTCCACATGTAGCTCAGTGTCTAACTCCACTAAATTGACTATCTTGGTTCGTGGCTAATTTCTAATTATGGTGCAATGGTGGATTTAGTGAAGTTGAGGCTTCATGATCATTATTTCTATCATTACACCTTTGTTCGTCCCATTTGGATTTAATTTATTATTGTTATTGTGATTTGGAAGTAGATCATTGAAGATATTAAGAGGTGCATTTTGAGGGAGAGACCGCCCCCTGAAAAGTATTTGGGATAGGTGTCACGAGAATCATTAAGAACATATATATGAAGAGTTGTCTTTGTTCTTCGCGCGACGTTACATGAACTTATTGTAATCGTGGAAAGTCCTAGTGTCATGGCCTCAAATTTTGTGGAAACCACAATATGAGTTGGGATTATAACTCATAGGTTGTTGGTTTGGCACGTGTTGTGGTCCAAAACTCTGATTAAACCATTGACTATTAGGATTAAAGTTTTGTGTTTTTGCCTTTGGTTTTGATATCCAGTTAAGTTTTGACTTGGACCTTGTGCTTGGATCTGTTCCATTGTTGTTGTTGTTGTGGATGATTAAAATCCACCGCATTGATTGTTGGGGTAAAATTGTTGTTTCGTTGATTGTTAACCGGTGGTGGAGCATTTACAACATTTTCTTTTTTTGCTTTGGTCAATTACTCCATCTGTTGTCACCCCACGGTTTTTGTTAAGGATTTTAGGTCCTTGATTGGTGTTTGTGGTAGTAGGATAAGTCATAGTATTTTGGTTGGGGATGATTAACCTCCCATTTGTTCCATATGTCTTGCGACCACTATCTATTGCAGCTTGATCTATTCGGAGAGTGCTCTCGAGCACCTCATCATAAGTTCTTAGTGGGAACTTCTGGACTTCTTCCTTTATCTCTCTGCTGAGAGAATGAAGGAATAAATCACATAGTTCCATCTGATCCATGTTTGGAGTGCTTGCTGAAGAATAGAGGACTATATGCCATCTTTGGATGAAATGAGCAACAGATTCATTGTGTTCTTATTTAATATGCAAGAATTCCTTGATTCCTGTTCTCAACAATTTGTTCATGTCAAACGCCTTGATGAACTCTGAAATGAGTTGTTTAAATGAATGGATGGAGGCTTCAGGTATTCTATAATACCAATCAAGGGCAATGCCCTCTAAATTTTTGGGGAATATTTTAGCAACAACTCCATCCCAAGGGAGCAGTTCTCGAATGGCTGTGGCATAAGCTTTGATATGTGCATTCGGATCTCCCTCCCCTTTGTACTTAGGAAAATCGGGAAGAGGTCTTGGAAGCATGATGCTTTGTATAGTGAAGTCTAAGGGCTCTTTCAAATATTCTAAATAAGTCCCTATCGCATAGGTTTCGACCATCGATGGTGCCTGCTGAGGGGGTGGAGGTGGAATGGGTTGTTGATATGGCGTAGCGTATGCATTTGCAGGGACATAAGGAAATCCATGTGGTTGAGAAAACATCCCAGGAGAAGAGAACATATCTCCCTGTGGTGATTTGGAATACATGTTCAAATACGGAGGAGCATTGCTTAGGAATGGGTTATTTTGTGTTAGGTTGGGAGGTATCGTATTCTCAACTGGAGCGGCATTTGAAAACATGGTTCTAGTTGGTGTTTGTTGTAAATATTGAAGAGGCATGCCTAATGTGCCTGTTCCTATGAGGAGGTCTACTTGGCTGGGATGATGTGGAGGATTGGAAGTTCCTGCTTGCATGAACTGAGAATTTTGATTTGCTTGAGCAAGTTCTAACCCTCTAACTTTTTCTACTAAAGTTGAGATGACTTCGTTTGGTGAAGTCACAGTATTTTGCCTCAGTGGCGGTTGTTGTATATTTTGAGGTTGTATAGGCATATGGTACCCTGCTATGAACTGATCATTACCCTACCAAGTTCCATCATGGGCATTTCCACAGTGGAGGAATGGAGGTGTTTTCTTGAAAAGAGACCTCGGGTTGTGTTTGTAAACCTCCTATAGGTGGGTACATACTTTGAGAGCGTTGTTCACTCTTGGCATAACGCGCTAAATGTTCATCATCTAAAAATAGATATGGATCTGATTGTCTACTGATTTGTAGTCTAAGCAACACCTGAGGAGATGAACCAAATTCTCCAGTGAGCATCATGTTGTTCGAGCTTGAAGGCTCTGGTTGTTGCATTTGAGTGAGTTGATCCAACTCCTCTATTTGGAAAGAAGAACTATATCTAGTCCTTTGAGGAGGAGTTTGTGTCAAAAATGGTTAGTTAATAGTTGTCAC
Source organism: Taxus wallichiana var. yunnanensis (assembly GCA_018340775.1). Taxonomy (NCBI): domain Eukaryota; kingdom Viridiplantae; phylum Streptophyta; class Pinopsida; order Cupressales; family Taxaceae; genus Taxus; species Taxus wallichiana. Next base: position 798,923,599 of record CM031237.1, on the reverse strand, counting down.
CCCATGTTGAGAGTGAGGGTGATGGTTGTCTATTTAATTGTTCATAGTATGCTTCGAGACCTAGGAGAGGTCTACCATATGCATCGAATCCCGACATATTCGGGGGGTATATGAATACCCATGCAGAATAATGGGAAGAAGAAAATGGTGGATGAAATAAAATGAAACACTAAAAGGGAAAAGGTGAAAGTGAAGCAACTATTCCTTTCATGTTAGGTTCACCAATTTTGTAGGTGAAGCTGATGTGAAGGCTAATGAGGTGGAAAAGACAAAAAGTATACTAATTGGAAGAACAAGTAGAAATATGACTCTGAACCAAAAATTAGGAAGTTCATGTCAGGTTCACCAATTTTGTACGTGAAACTGATGTGATGGAAAAGTGACATGCGAGCATGGGTATCTAAGGCTAAGTGACTCTTCCTCACACCCGATTTCCCGAGGTCGTGCTAATCTACAGTAACTCTTCCTCACCCAACCTCTCAGTGGGGATGGAATACATACGGGATGTAGATAAGCTAGTTAGGTAATCTTATGTCTTCAACACACAATAATGGGATCTGTGAATCTAAGGCAAAGAAGGCCCTCCTAACCTGAACCAGTGTGATAGATCATTCGGTGAGGATAGCTGCTCGAAGGCTCCAATCAATATCAAGTTCTACCGTGATCCGATCTATGGGTTGTGGAATACGTGGAAGATAGCCTGTGGGTGCTTCATATATGTCTCCCAACAAGGTCATGAAAATGGATGGCTAAATGTGTAATGGACCTTTTGGTGCTCTATGGATGATTCTCTGGTCTAGTCCAGAAACCTTTAGCTTGATTAGTTGCTATGTTTAATAATGATAGTTGTGTGATAATGTCTAGTGGGAGTGGAGAGGATCTAAACACTAATGTTCACAAACCAACGTCAACGTTGGATTGATTTGTAGGCTCATTGGGTTGTGGGACCTTTGGATCACAACCGTAAGTTCATGGTTGTTGTGGACCTCCTATGGTCATGTGAAGAATCAATCCCTTCTTCTGATCCCGAGTATCCAATAATCATATGCCTTTTCGGCCTCTACGTTTAGAACTAGAAGTTGCACGATTTTCTCGGAGTATCTAACAGGTGTTCTAGCAACTTGGATATGTAAGCTAGTGTCTATATCAATGAGGAGGTCTCTTACATCTGGCTGTGGGACTAGTGGATCACAACGAATGTTTTCTCTCTTTCAGGTCCTTCTACATTCATACAAATATCTATCAAGGCAATCTATAATTTTCTGATTTGACTAGAAACGTGTGTGCTTTGTCGTCTTCTATGTTTAATCCTCTTAACTGTGTGCTGATTTCTTGTAGGTCCATTGTTGTTCGAAGACTGAACTACGATATTTTGGTCTATGTCGATTATTGCTGCAATAGTATTTGGTTAAGGCACGATTGGCTCAAAATGTATTCCCCGGGCTCCTAGGTCCCATGATTGTCATATAAGATCAAACAATATAAATCTAACTAAAGAAAAGTAAAATAATTATGCAAAGTATATCCACAACATATATAAATTCTCTATTTTTGTATTTTTGATAGAATATTTAATAGAATTAAGATAACAACTATTTAATATATCTAGAAAATGACAACTAACCTAATAACAAAATTAAAAACAAACAAGGTAGCCGAGTATAGCTACTTGTCTATGCAGTTGTGAATCTATTCTAAATAACTAAATAACTGATCTAATTTAATTGAAAGATTTTCAATCCTACCTCAGAAGTGAGGAACGAATCATAGTTTCTTAGAAACTATCGATCCCCATGGCTTCCTCGCAATATCGAAAATGAACGTAACCGAAATGAAGTAATTCACTACTCTATTTGGTATATTTTAACTAGAACTTTGAAATCTTGAACTTGGATTTTGCAGAACAATGGCGAATCCAATTGTGTGTGGCTTTGTCCCCTTAGTGTGGTCTCCTTGTTCCTTCATGCTCACGTGAATCCAGAAAAGCATGTAATGCTAGCATCAACAGAAGTAGGTATTGGAACAATGGCAGCTTTGGATGTAGAATGAATACAATGTGAGTAGGAGAGGGATAGCGCAAGAGAACAGAGCTTGGCTTATGTAATTCCTAGCGGGATTTATTGCGAGTCATACACAAAACATCCGAACCTATCCTTCTTGAACAAAAACTGCAACTCTAATGGCTTCGTGGACTAAAAATGAAACTATCCTACCTTAATTGATTGTATGAAACAAGAATAACACTAGAATAAGAAGATCATGTGGCTTCTAAATAGCAAAATAAGACTAACTATGCATGCAACAAATGAAAACTATTGAATTCCTAAGCAATAACTGAAAGACTAAACTATTGAAATGAGAGGATGAGGGGCCATTTGCTTGTAATCAAACCAGCTATTTATAGAATTCTCATTCACCCAAAGGTAACTCCAACTAGGACTCTTTTACCATTAAACAATGAAGAAACACTATTCCAGGGGACATAAAACATTAATACAAGCCAAGGCGGTGGAAAAAGATGGTAAAAGTTGAAAATTTACGTGAGTCATGATCAGAAGAACGTGCTAGAAAATGCGTGAAGGACCGCCACCATGAGCAAGGCGGCGGTTATAGGACCGCCGCCTGCCAGGGGCGCGGTTCTGACCGCTTCCTGCTAGGGTGGCGGTTTCGTCACTAAAGGGAAAAAACTAAGAAATGAAGGGCAGAGGAATAAAATAAAGCACAAGGAACATGAATAAAGCATTTGGGATGCTAACATATAATTTGCAAGCTTTTCTGGATCCGAACACCTTGCGAGGTGACCTGTATCATCATTGGGGCATGTGTAACATCGTTTTGGCGGTACAATACCCTACAATTTTGGGTACGTACATTTACCTCGTGAAGTCTACTCTATCGAGTTGTTACTCCCGACCCAAGTGACCTTTGGTATAAGAAATATACAAACTATCTTTCCCTTTCCATTTTACCCAGCGATCTCACTTGTAATTGACAACATGTCTTTCTTAAAAGTGTCTCCCATTACATCATCATGGGTGGTCTTCTATACAAACTTGGTTTCAACAACATTCTCTTACGATGCCTTACCAGTTATGAAATTCCTTACACAATTAAGGAAGTCCACGATGGAATTTGTGGAGGCCACTTTAGTGGTCTCACTGTCGTAAAATGCATTCTTCACCTAGGCTATTACTGGCCAACCCTGAACCATGACTATTGTGATTATGTCAAACATTGCATAAAATGCTAGCAACATGCTAATATCCATCACACCCATAGTCATGCCTTACATGTCGCGCGAGGCCTTTTGCCTTTCTCTCAATGGGGTTTGGATCTTGTCGGTGAGATCAATCCCCATTCTTCACAATGCCACCAATGGATCATAACCGCTACTTAATATTACACTAAATGGGTAGAATCCATTCCCACATTTCCACTAAAGTAGATAAAATATGTGAATTCATCAACCATCACATAATTTGTCGATTTGGTATCCATCATCGTATTGTCACAGATAAAAGAAAACAATTCAAAAACAAAACCTTATGTAAATTATGTGATGCTTTTGGCATCCAACTTAGTTTCTCATCACCTTATTACCCGCAAACCAATGGTCAAGCTGAATCAACCAATAAAACCTTGAAAAAAATCCTTATGAAGGTGGTCAATGATACTAGGAAGGATTGGCATACACACATTCCTTTCACCTTGTGGGCTTATCACACTAGTATTCACACTTCGACTGTTGCCACCCCTTTTCTCTAGTCTACGATACTGAGGTTGTCTTACCTCTTGAAGTCCAGATTCCATCCCTCTACATCTCACTACAAGACATGCTCAATGACGATGAATTTTTCCAGGATTGTTTGGCGCAAGTTGAATTATTATATGAACATCGTATCAATGCTCTTGACCATCTCAAAATCTACCAAAAATGTATCAAATGTGCCTATGACAAACATGTTCACGAATAAACCTTTCAAGTCGGTGACCTCGTCTTGAAGGAAAATCAACATGTAACCAAAGAGGAGAAAATTAAATGGGGAAAATTCACTCTCAATTGGTTTGGACCCTATATCATCACCCATGCCTATGGATCAGGTGCTTATCATTTGTCTTCACTTGATGTTAAACCCGAACCTGAGCCCCTTAATGCCTTGCATATTTAACCATTTTATTGTTGATATCAAGTCCTATATCACTTTCTTTCAATTGATCGCTCGTCCCTTGAGTGTTGTTAACCTTCCATAATTACCCATTTTGAGGATCCACGACTAAACAAGAATCATGTGATTACCTGTCACCTTTTAGCCTTGTCTTCAATATGAGTACCATGAATCTGCTCATAGCATGATTCTCATGGATAATTTTCATCTTCTTCAAGATGGAATCCCATGGTCATTCATCACTTGAAACCACCTCTTTCACAGTTAATCTTTGTGTACTACAGTCTTGTGTTCTAAAATAGAACCCGATCATCCTCTATAATCTTGTCCATGAATTAAACGTCTAAAAACAAAAAGGGATACAACTCCTTGAGTCAAACTTCTAACAAAAGATGACTCCCTCATAAGGGACATCTCTTCTTTATATTCTACCACTATCAATAGACTGATCCCTTGAAGGAAAACTATATACGGTCATTAAAAAAATATAATAAATATTCAGAAGCTTCCCTCATCGATTAGCTTCATGAAGACCTCAAGGAGATAATATATGCATCCCATATAGACTTCATGCATCAACCAACCTATTAAAAACAAAAAAATCAATAAAAAGATGAAATTTTGTCATGGACTTGCCTATTTTAGACTCTGGGTTTCTTGTTCAAATACACAACATCATAAACTAAGGTACGGTAAACCTCTCATTCTCACCTCCTTATCTTTTTCACCTAAATTCCTCGTTACTCAAGGGACTTTTTGACATTTCGTGATCATGTGAATTTTCTTCACCCTTAAAATAGTCCATTATGCAGAGGCTTTGTAGGGTCTTATGTTCATAAGACCATCTAGGTATGGTAGACTCATTAGGGTTGTTATCAATTAAGCAACTCTTTTACCACCTCTTATCATTCACCTTACTCATTACCTATTGATTATCCTATACAGGACCATATCCTCAACACATGTATTTAAAAATCAATCATGCCTATGACCTACATCACCCATGCCTAGCACCTATCATACCATTATGCTATTTCACCCTAATCTTCCCTAGCTTATGGGAGAACTACATTGGCCTAAGGTCCCTTTTCACCGAGACTATGTAGGCGACTCAGGGCATAGGGCCCTTGGAGGATAGCTCGGAAACTCTCTCCCCTAACCAATTCCCTCTACCCCTTTCCTAGTAGCATTCTACCCTAGTTAGTTTCCTTTTTATATAAATAATTTGAAATTAAACTAAACAAACAACACTTTCTTCACATATTTACCATCATCACTCATACATTCATTTCATCTTGTCTACCATTTCTTTACCATTATCATACATTTTTCTACAAAACATCTTAATATGATCCACATCATCATTAATTGCACAAATTAATGAATTAAAAACTCAACCATGCCTAAACCAACCTAAACTCAATCATGCCTAAGTCAACCTGACTCCATCCATGCCTATGACCTAACTCAACCATGCCTAAACCAAACTAAACTCAATCATGCCTAAGTTAACCTGACTCCATCCATGCCTATGACCTAACTCAACCATGCCTAAACTAACCTAAATTCCACCATGCCTACACAACCTTGACTCTAGCATGCCTAATCCACTTGATTTCCACCTATATATATATATATATATATATATATATATATATATATATATATATATATATATATATATATATACAATGAAAATTAAAACATGTACACCATTCATACTATAAACACCATCATCTATAAATCAGAAAGTCTAGTATAAAAATACATGTGAACATATATCCCAATAATAATCATCAAAATCTCAAATCACTCATGTACACCCTCACCATCTTTAGCATGCGGGCTGGTATTTTATCAAAATATACAAAAATATCATTTACAACCTCACCATCTTTGACACGTAGGCCGGTATATGATCAAAATCAATAAATTCTCGTATATATCCTCACTCTCTTCGACAAGTAGGCCGGTGTATATCAAAAATAAAACAAATACATAAAAATGGAGGTCCACATGGCTATTAGGAATCATCCCGCCGGATATCCTCCATCTCTATCTCCCCTGTCTCCTCCTCCTCCTTGGCTCCTATATGGCAGCCTACTAACATCTCACCACCCATCATGGGTTGTGGCTAGGTCCCAACTAGTACATCACCTGGGACTGGCCTCCATGAACTGGTGGCCTCGCCCTGACCCTGTCTCGGGGCTCGCTGGCCCCCTATGCTCTCCACACTATGGGTGTGCAACCTAGTCCTCTCACTCAAGGCCTGTTATGCCCTATACTCTCCATAAGATAGGAAATCTATCCCTACCACCATCAACTGGTCCTAATAATACCTAGCCTTGCCTAGGGCATCCCATAATTTGGCTATAGGTAATGTCTATGGTGGCCCCATTGGCCTCTAACCCTGTACATGTCATGTGGGACCCTGTCCCATCCCTACCTGTAAACTAGGACCCTGTCCCGGTGCCTGTGGTGGTGTCACCGGCCTCACACCCTGTGCATGTAGGGCCACAATCTGTGCCTCACACAAAGGTGGCCAACTAGCCCTACAAACCTGTAACCTATGCCTATAGGGCAACCACCTGTATCCCATCACCATCACCACCCTATTCGGTGCCTATCCTTGTGCTATCTAAGCCTATAAACTAGCCACTTGTGCCTGTAAAGTGGCCACCTGTGCCTCTGCACCTATCAACTACCCCTACACCATCCCCAACTATGTAATCAAGGTAGCCACCTACCCCTATAGGGCATCCCTCTGAACAATGATGGTGGCTAAATCCGCTGCCCCAGATCTCATCGTCTTGCTCATATGTGTGTATCCCACCACTATCTATATTTGTCACTCACCTCGGCATCATCAATCCATCGGTCTCTCACCTGTGCCTCCTACCTTATAGGAACTTTCGGCCGGGTAGAGGTAGTGGTGTCTCCACATCATCCCTCCTGTACTGTGGGAAGGGTGGAGGTATATCCTATGGCATCCCGAACTATCATCTAACCCTATCTATGGGTATCATCTCGTGCTCTCTAGACATGTCACCCTCTATCCATCTAAGTAGCTACAATCCATCTAGCTCCTCGACCATCTTCCTATATGATGGAAAACCCACATATGGTCTCTAAATGATGTCTATCTTTGACAACCCTCCAGTAAATGCTTGTATTAAGTGACATCATGCATTTCCCTACCTACTCGATGCTCTCCCATAGCAGGAACCCATCGCATATAACCCACCCAAACCAAACCTGGATCGAATGCATCATCTCGGGTGATCCATAGGGATCTGAAATAACTCTACTTCATCAGAAATAGTCAGCACAAAGAAGGAAAAAAATAAAATGGAGGTTCTATCTTTTAAGTAATAGATCACCTCCATGCACAAAGTAGGCTGCATGATTACTGAACTACCGCCACTAGGTGGCAAAGGTCCCAGGACCATCGGTCCTTGCAGGGGTGGCTGTCATGGCCATTATGGATAGAAAACTAAATTCAAAATGAACAACCTCTAAATTTGAAAGGATGTTCATTTCTCTTCTCCTTCATGACCTTTCCCATTCTCCAATGCATGAGGACATGAGAAAGGCTATAAATACATGATTGTAGAAGTGTAGAAGATCATCGAAGCATGGGAGCAAGTGAGCAAGAAGTCTTGGTGCTGGAAATTGTATTTTTGTAGAAGAAAGGAGTGTTGAGACAAAGAAAACAAGTAACTAAAAGGAAGTGTTGAGATATTATCTACTTCTCTTTCTTACTTATTGTAAATTTTGTACCTGTTGATTTAAATTGGCCAATAGAAGTGGGAAGAAAGAGCAATTTCCCTTCCCGACTAGTTTTTCCTCCATTGGAGGTTTTCCAGGATAAAATTGTTGGTGTTATGAGCTTATATTCTTTCCTTTTATTACAATTGTTGATTCTAAGCACAATAGTAATTCATTCACTAGCTATCTCTGTTATTTTCTAATAGAAAGTAAACAATAGTGATTAATTTGTGATTCTGTGAATAATTCCAAAGTTGAAGAGTTTACAGATCATTTTGGTATCAGAGCTAATAAGTATCTAGGACTATGGTATTTCATTCTTGAATTTGTATGACAATAACAAGATCTAAAGGTGAAGAAGCTTTACCTTGCGATCCGTAGAGATTTCTTCAAAGAGGTGGAAACAGAGAATTCGGGGAGAAATGGAGGAAGATAACTTGGTCCATAGAATCGAGATGTTGGAGACCATGATGTATAGGATGTTTAGAAGGCAAGAGGAACTTTAAGATTTGCAGAAAAGCTTCCATCAAGCAAGACTCCATGGACTCGGTGGTGGGTCCAAGGCTTAGCCGAAAAGTTTGGTATAGCAAAGAGCCATCATGAGGAAGATTATGGGGAAGAGCATGAAGAAGAGACTTCTAACATAAGAGAAAAGGTAAAATCTGAACATACTCCTTTTAAAGTTGAGACTAAAGTCGAAATCAAAAGCTTTGAAGGACAAGTAGATGCAGAATTACTTGATAAATGGTTGAAATAGTTAGAATTCTATTTTAGCATCCATAATGTCATTGAGGCACAAAGGATCACCTTTTCACATCTCAAAATGGAGGGACATGCTCTAGTTTGGTGGGAAACTCATCTAACTACTTGTGAAAAGAAGAAACGTCCTATTGTGAAATCTTGGAAAGAATTTAAGGAATTACTTAGAGCTAACTTCTATCCTATTGGCCATAAAACTGACCAAATGATTAAATGGTAGTATTTTAGACAAGGCAAAGGGTCAAAGTGTGTAGGACTATACTATGGAGTTTCGAAGGCAAGCCATGTTGTTGAACATGGATTTGGAGGATGAGGATATTCTGACCAAATACTTGGGAGGACTTCACACTCACCTTTGAAGAAAAGTCATCTCCACAAAGCCCAAGGATCTCAATGAAGCATGTGTATAGGTATACTACATAGATGATGATAAAAAGCAAGGAGAAGTAGAGATGAGGGTAAAGCGGTCAAAAATTAGTAGAAAAATGATTATGGGAAAAAAGTAACAAGAGTAAGTGGAAAGGAAAGATAAACAAGATGCAACTACTTTAAATACTTTTAAAGATCCCAAGAAGTTTTGCAAGAATTGTGATATCAATGGTCATACTGATGCTACATGTTGGAAGTTACATCCGGAGTTACATCCAAAGAACTAAACCAAGGAATCCAAGAATTCCATGATAGTTGTAAAGACATAAGGGGAGGTGAAAATTGAAGATGAATCTGATGTAGATGAAAGGCTTAGATGCACGGCCACCAACATGGACAATAAAGAGGAGATGAGTAGACTATTTTATATTAAAATCCAGATCAAGAGGACTAAGGTAAATGCTTTGGTTGATATCGGTTCTCAATCTAACTTGATTTCTGAGGTAGTTGTAAAGAAGCTTGGTCTTAAGACTTATGAGCATCCACACCCATATCCTTTGGGTTGGGTGAAGAAGGGTGTTGAAATTCAGGTAACAAGAAGATGTAATGTCAAGTTTGGGATAAATTCCCAATATATAGATGTTTTTGAAGCTGACGCTATTCCACTTGATGCTTTTATTTGGTATTCGGGAGTCCTTACTTGTATGTTATGGATGCTATCTTTATGAGAAGGGAAAAATAGTATAGATGGGTCAAGGATTGGATCAAATACAATATCCAGGCACACCAACATAAGACATGGGTTACTATGGTAAGTGCTAACCAAGAAAATGGATTATTCAGGTCAAATCATAATCAGTTTTGTTTACTTTTGTTAAAGGATAAGCAAGATGGGGTATAATTTTCAGAGATTTATAACCAAGGAAAAAAAGATTTTGGATAGTATTATTCAATATTTTCGGAATTATTTTAGGATCCTACCGGATTACCACCAAAATGGGAAGTAGAGCATGAGATTCAGCTATTGCCAGAGTCACCTCTACCGAACATCGGGTTATATAGGAAATCCTTGCTGGAGAGCACTGAGGTAAAGTAACAACTCCAAGAACTAATAGACCAAGGGGTGATACATCCGATCACCTCACCATGCGGTTCGCCTATTATGATGGTGTCAAAGAAGGATGGTTCTTGGAGAATTTGCATCGACTACCGTGATTTGAACAAGATCACCATAAAGAAGCGATATCCACTTCCTCGTATAGATGATCTCTTGGACCAACTTCAACATGCCAAATTTTTCACGAAGTTGGATCTCAAGTCGTTATCACCAAGTCGAATGAAGGAGGAGGATATATGAAAGACCGCATTTAAAAAAAATAGGGTTTGTATGAATGGTTAGTACTTCCTTTTGGATTATGCAATGCACCCACTACATTTATGAGATTGATGAATGATGTATTGCAGGATTTCATAGATTCATGTGTCATTATATACCTAGATGATATCTTGATTTTTAGTGCCACATGGGAAGAACATCTAACACATTTGTAGCAAGTCTTGCAAGTTCTCAGGGAGAAACAACTTCTTTGTAATATGAAGAAATGTGAATTTTCCAAACAGTCACTTGTCTATCTTGGGAACGTGGTTGGAGGATGAGAGCTATGAGTGGATCCAAAGAAGGTGGAAGCCATCACAGATTGGTCAACACCAATAGGAGCCACATAGACTATAAGCTTTATGGGAGCATTACAGTACATGTAGAAATTCATTCCAGGTTTCTTAGCAATTGCGGTAACTCTACACACAGTGGCCGTAAAGAGTAAGGGTTTTAACTAGGGTAAGTAATAAGACAAATCCTTTGAGTTATTGAAATACAATATTATTCATGCTCTAGTACTTTCTCTTTCTAGTTTTCAGTAGCCTTTTGAAGTAGAGATAGATGCTAGTGATTATGCTATGGGCACAGTGTTGCTTCAAGGAGGTAAACCCGTATGTTATCATTCTGAAACCTTCACTTCAGCAGTTAAAGGATATTCAGTATATGATAAAGAAATGTATGCACTAGTTCAAGCAATTAAAAAATGGAAACATTATTTGTTGGGTAAAGAAACTATTGTGCACACTGACCACAAACCTCTCCAGTATTTGCAAGCACAGTCTAAATTGTAGCAGGCAAGGCACTACAAATGGATGGGGTTTCTTCAATAGTTCCATCTAGTGATCAAATACAAGAAAGGTAGTACAAATTTTGTGGCAGACATGTTGTCTAGGCCACCCACATAGGAAAATTTATCCTGTTTGGCCACTATCTCTCAGATTGAGCCCTTCATGAAGGAAGCTTATGGAGAAGCATATGCCCAAGACAAAGAATTTGGGGTAACATTTCAGAAGTTGTAGTCTCAAGGGGCTAAAAAGATGAGGATTGAAGACTGTTATCTCAAGGACGGGCTGATCTACCAATGGGGGAAACTTTGTGTTCCTAAAGAAGAAAGACTTCTATTCATGAGGGAAGCACGGACCTCAAAAGTAGCGGGACATTTCGGTGTTGGTAAGACCCTAACCCACTTACAAAGGTATGTATATTGTCCCAACATGCAAGAAGAAGTATTAAAATTTATTCGTGGATGTAAACTTTGTTGTACTAGCAAGCCTAAACTAGGAAGGAATGTTTGTATATGCCTTTACCAGTACCTACTCATCCATGGGAGGAAATTTCTATGGAATTTGTAGGAGGATTACCTATGTCTAAACATGGACATGACTATCTCTATGTTTTTGTGGATAGATTCAGGTAAATGTGTATTCTTATGGCATATAGAAAGACAATAAAAACACATGAGGCAGCAGATCTTTTCTTTGCTAATGTATGGGTGCATTTTGGTTTGCCAAAGTCTATTGTCTTTGATAGGGATTCCAGGTTCTTGGGAAGTTTTGGACTACTTTTTGGGACAAGATGGATACCAGGTTACAGAGGAGCACAACTTTCCATCCATAGACAGATGGACAAACAGAGGTGGTAAATAGGACTTTGGTACAATTGATCAGAGGGTATAACAGTAAGTACCCAAGGACTTGGGACGAGTCCTTAGCCTACATTTAACATTCCTATAATCGGGCAGTACACACATCCACTATGAAGTCACCATTTGAAGCATGCTTGGGATATCTACCTACAAATCTGCTGGACATAGTAGTTGGACAACAGGATGAGGAGGATACACGAGACACAAAGGTGACTAGAGCCAACAAGTTCATTGAGAGGATCCAGAAAATCCATCTCAAGGTCAAAGAACAACTAGAAAAATCTCAAGCAAAGTACAAAGCTAGGCATAATCAACATAGGAGGGAATACAAGCTTCATGTTGGAGACAAAGTTTGGCTTTACTTGAGCAAGGAGAGACTACAAGGTCAAGCATGGAAGCTCAAGCCACTATGATATGGACCCTTCACCATATTGGAGCAGGTTGGGGAAAATGATTTTCGACTTGATTTTCCATCATTCATGAGGATGTACTCTATAGTAAACTATGAGAACTTGCACCTATATGAGCCATCCATGTTGGATGAAGATAAAGAACTATAGTTTCTACCTTCCATTTAGGATTGCATCTTGGAATCATGAGGTGAATTGGAGGAGGATGTAGTGCTACAGCAGAAAGTCAGAGAGACTAGAAGAGGTCCATAGGAGTCTTGGTAGATTGGACTAAAAGGAAAGACACCAAGGCAGGCCCGGTGGTACTCGAAGGAGCAAGCGAGGGAATTTTTCCCTCATATACTCCCCCACTAAGCTTTTGTGGGACCAAAATCCTCCTAAGAAGGGGAGGTGTGATCCATAGGGATTCAAAATAACTCTACTTCATCATAAATAGTCAACACAAAGAAGGAAAAAAATGAAACAAAGTTTTGTATTTTAAGTAACAGACCACCACCCTTCATATTGAAATGGTTATGAACTGCCACCAGCCAGGTGGTGGCGGTCCCAGACCACCGGTTTGCATAGAGGCAGTGGTCTTGGCCATTATGGATAGAAAACTAAATTCAAATGAATAGCCTCTGAATTTGAAAGGATGTTCGTTTCTTTTCTCTTCGTGACCTTTCCCGATCTCTAGTACATAAGAGGACATGAGAAAGGCTATAAATACATGATTGTACAAGTGTAAAGGATCATTGAAGCATGGAAGAAAGTGATCAAGAAGTATTGGTGCTAGAAATTGTGTTTTTATAGAAGAAAGGAATGTTAAGACAGAGCAAAAGCAAGTAATCGAAAGGAAGTGTTGAGATATTATCTACTTCTCTTTCTTACTTATTATAAATTCTATACCAAGTGATTTAAATTGACCAATAGAAGTGGGAAGAAAAACCAATTGCCCTTCCCGACTGGTTTTTCCTCCATTGGAGGTTTTCCAAGATAAAATTGTTGGTGTTATGAGCTTATATTCTTTCCTTTTACTACAATTGATGATTCTAAGCACAATAGTAATTCATTCACTAGCTATCTCTCGTTATTTTCTAATAGAAAGTAAACATCGAGTGATTAATTTTTGATTCTATGAATAATTCAAAAGTTAAAGAGTTTACTGATCATCGGGGCATACCAAATGGATGCACACACAAATGTGCTCGTATGCCCAACAATGAAGTAGAAAAGTTCAGCATAAGATGAACCTCTGAAGCCACCCATATGCCCATAAATCCCTATATAGCTACACCAGGAATGCTGGTGCCCATGCAAAATGGGTTTGGTCTATCACCATATCATGCAGGACCCCCATCAATGATCATGGGAATCTCCCACCCTCTACATCTGGTAGTGAAAAATAGTAGACTGCCTCCATCAACAACACAACTAGCCTAGTCTCCTCTAGATGAGCCAAGTACATCTCCCCATAGCTCATGCTAGCACTGTGAAACCTCATCTCCACCAACCCCTCACCAAATACTTTCAACATCAACTCCTCAGATACCTCTAAGGAGATTAAATATACCTGCACCCCACTATCGGTAGCCACAAGATCCTATACACATCCTTCAGGGTGACCATGATCTCACCCGTCGGTAAATGGAATGTGTTGGTTGTCAAATCCCATCTATCGATGAGGGCAACCATCAAATTAGGCTGCCGGAGACTACATGTCGGTAGCGTCTGACCCCAATCAGGCCAACCTTTACAACATGCTACCAATCCTCGGCTATCGTACCTCCTCGAACCATCACAAGCAAGGGCGGCACCCTATCTCACATCCACAACTGGTCTCTCACCTACATCCAACAAAACATCACATTAATACACCTTGATCATACCCACAATCACTCTTGACACCTCACCTACACCTATTACCCTCCCTCTTTTTCCCCTCGCAACTTACCTTCTTATCACATATTCTATCTACCCACCCTAACCCTCACCCACTATCGATCATACCATACCTCTTTCAACCTCTTACCCATGCTCTGTTTTTCATCACCACAATCTTTTTTTTTCCCTCTATCTATCTCACCCACCCACCCTAGGGCTCTTTTGGCCCCTTTTTCTCCACATGATGATGAGTACCGCTTATTCCTAATCGACTACTTCAGATCTCCCAAACTGACATCAGTCACCTTATTTGTGACCGGTACCATCTTGCACCACCAACATCGGCCACCCCTTGACCAATGCCAGCCTCTCACATAGAAATCTTCAACACCCAAAACCCCTTTTTTCCTTAAAAATCTCTTCTTCTCACCCATTCCTACCTAACTCTACCCTCAAGTCCTCCCCACCCCTCATTCACCTAACCTCCCATATTCCTTCTCCGACCTATATACACAATCTACCTCCCAAACCAATGCAAGAGATTGAATCTTACCTCATTGGCTACCATCTCCATGGTGGCACATTGGGCCACTGCACCGGTGGTCCACCCGATCCCTCTCCTACCTCTGCCATGTCCAATCACCAAATC
The DNA here is from genome assembly GCA_018340775.1 of Taxus wallichiana var. yunnanensis. Classification (NCBI taxonomy): domain Eukaryota; kingdom Viridiplantae; phylum Streptophyta; class Pinopsida; order Cupressales; family Taxaceae; genus Taxus; species Taxus wallichiana. Next base: position 798,908,592 of record CM031237.1, on the reverse strand, counting down.
CAATCCTCCTGACCTCCACCCAATCACAATCAATCCCCCTATACTCATGAACCCATCTACCTGGCTCTTCTAACCAACCATATCTCTCCACTTCAAAGAGGATATCGTCCCTCATCTTTTCCTCCCAAAAAAGCACAACTTGTTCAACACTCTATCATTTTCACAAAATCCAAACCATACAAATGAGTCTGTCTTATACGGATTTTTTCTTTTTATATACCCACGCCGACTCGACCAACGTCGCTTATACCTAAAGCGGCATCGAGTCTTGTGCCATAGCAAGACACTATGGTCGATTATACCAAAACGATATCATTCACCTACCTTAATAAACCATGACCAGCTTACCTAGACCGTCATCGGTTATGTATGACTGGCATTGGTTACCTGTCATACTCTTGCCCCTACCCTTTCCCCATTTTTGACCCAACTTAACCAACCCAGCCACCATTTGGCCTTACCCACCCTTATCACAACCTACCTCCAAGCCTACATTACCTATACTGGTCTTTAATTACATTTAGGGATTTCTTATTTTACCCATACCTCAGCCCTACCCGTGTCGTGACCTAGCTACTTGGACCCAAAACATTGTTAGTGACTTATGAACTCATGTGCTCATTATACCTTACAACACTGTTACCCGTGTTGTTTGACCTAATGACCTTACTTTGCCTATTGCCATGATTGTTTATCTTGACCCAACCTTTGGTGTACCAGAACATACCTAAACGTTCCTACACCTAACCTATGAAGTGCTTCTCGCACCATATCCTATACCTTGGATATTGGAATCACCTCAACCTTATTTGGATAAAACTATCGACATTAGACAATGTAGAGTTTGCATGCTCTTCAACCTGGTACCGTGCTTTGTAGTTTATACATGTGTGTGCATTTTAATGTTACTACCTTTGACCCTGGCCCATTACCTGGATTACCCGATTGGACCTTTACCCCATTACCCCCATTTTCCACCTTCCTCTTCATCACATTCACCTTTTATCAAACCACTCACCGATTCTATCTTCTACCACATCAGTTCCTAGTTTGAGGGGGATCACCTTCACCCACACATGGGGCAACCACATCTTATTTTTGTCAGTGTCACTTACCAATACAAGCTACGTAATAAAAAGGGGCAAAATGTAGACACCAAAATTGGGTCACACTCCCCTTGGTCCCTTGTCAAGTAACCGCTCAAGCATACTCATCTAACCATGGCCCCTTCCACCCCACATTAATATTAATTTAATTAACTTAATTAAATTAATACCCATCCTCACAATATTCATTACTTAATTATTTTAATTAAGCTAATTTCCACCTCACCCACCACCTCACCCTAGACCTATTCTTGGCATGTTTCCATAACTAACAATAACTAAGTCTTACTTGCCTTAATGAGCTAAGATTTGGTCTAACCCTAAAATCAATCCCTAAAATATCTCTAACCACATTCCTACTCATTAGAAGGGAAGTTTCTTCTAATCCATGAGAATAAACAAACCAGGACCAAGAAATTAGAAAGATCTTCCCATTTTAGTGAACTAAGAAATCCCACCTTAACCAACGTTAGTCACCCCTAAACCGACACCGGTCAACCTAGAACCATCATCGGTTACCATTTATTCACCCAAATAACCTTGTTTTTGGTTGGCACATTCTGAGAGCAAGGAAAGGAGATCAGAGCTACATGTAAGAAAAACAAGCATCCTTTTATACATCTAGACATCCAGAGCCATCACCAGGATCAATCATAGAGCCATTGCATTCACGGGAGCACTGGGAAATCACCGCTATAGGACCATACACGTATTCTCCGATCAACCACCTCCACCACTCAGCCATCAGATCCTTAACACAGTAAGTATGGCCCTAACCAGTAGGGTTTTTTTAGTTAGTAATCTTTATTACTCATGTTATTAATCTATTCTTTGCATGCTTATTGCTTCATCCCTTCACCCATATCACCAAATCACCTATCCTCACCTGTTGTATACTTCGAGAGCATACCTAATACCTCTACATACCTCCCCATTCACTCTCCCAAACTTTATTTGACCTTAGATCACCCTTGTCATTTAATCTTTTTAAGTTTATTTTACCTCGACCATACCAATGTCGCTTATCCATAATCACATGTCATTAGTTCAAACTAACATCAGTCACATTTAGCTGATGTCGATCTCTATGTTTTACACCTTGACCAAGAATAGACCCAACAATCACCCTACTAGTTGACCTAAATAACCCAGAATCAGACCTTGACCAGTCCCAGTACCTTGATAGACACCTCACCTCTTAGATCCAACTATAGCCTAGTCTGTTGTGATTGGATTTGCTTATTGTACTTGAATGAGATACCTAAATCATATCAAATATAGTAGGACTTTGTTTATTTCTCGCATTCACTTTTTTTAAATAGTGGATTGACAGCCGTCAGAAGTATCACACTTCCCATAACTAGCATACCCTAGGCCCACTATCATATATCATTTAATTATGTTTTTGTGGTCTTGTTTCCTATTACAAGTAGTTCCTCCTAGCTAAAGGAAGCTCTCACATTCAACTGTGGATCAAGAAGTTAGAATGTGTGCAAAAACCATCAACCGAAATCATTTAACATTTGTTCCTCCTTGGCCGTTACCTTTATCTGCTTTGTCATTTCAAAAATTTTAAGAAAATGGTGAAACATTGAGATTGTCCTTGCAAGCTCCCATGTTGATCCAAAGATACAGTCATTCTTCACATAGTTCTTGAGTTTTTCATACATTAGGTATATATATTTGACTTCTCTCTAAAAAAAAATTCAAGGTACCTCAACAATAAGATTTTCATGTTCAAGCTTTGCAGACAACTGGCTCATGTCAATGGAAAACTCAAGAGCAAGAAAAGAAAGGTGTTTCTTTCCCTATCTCTTTGGGAATATTCTCTTGCAAATCCCTTGTTGATGCATCAAATTTAGAAGCCTATTATCTTAGTTAAATCTCTATTCCTATACTTTGAGAGATAATTTTTACATCCAAATCACTCCTGATATGTTTAATATCCCTGACTTACACCATGTGCCACAAATTGAGGACTATTGGGTGAATTATTCTGATGATCTTGAAGTTAGGGAAAGGGATCATATGAGGATGATAGTAGGGAAAATGATGTAGTTTGTTTTTATTGGTTTGAGGAGGGAATTGATGATGATGGAATGGAGTTGTATGACCCCAAGTATCAGGTTGTGAAAGCTGCACCTCTCCCACAAGTTTCTTGGATCATTCAAGAATTGGGGGATATCAATGAATAAACATAGGCGATATTTGAAGATCCAGAGAGTAGTTCAAGAAGAAGAGAGTTGCATTCCTTGAGTTGGGAGGTCTCCATACTCTCAATAAATATACATCTCCTCTCTCCACTTTGGGGGAAGTTGAGAAAGCTTCAATTTCTACTCATTCTAAAAGACTCAAAAAAATAAAGTCCATAGAATTTGAGTGACTCAGATAGGAGGTCTCAAAAGAATGTAAAAGAATCTCAATATCTAGTAGAAGGTATGGAAAAATGTGAAATTGATCCAGGTCAGCCATCTGTCCATTTAGAGAACTCGAGCATTTCTTCTTCGTAATTTTTCCTATTCAACCGACCCAAGATGCACCTTCTCAACTAGAGCAAGAAATTACCATCATTCCCAATAGTGAACCTAAAGAAAATGAAACATTCTCATGGGCTGCAATACATGATTAAATGAGAGAAAAACATGGTCCAATAGGTGGTGATCCTAAATTTCTAGGATGTATCTACAATGGTGAAGGAAAAGAAGGGGAAGAAAGCACAAATTGCCTCCCACTTTTTCAATGGTACTTTAGGAAACCAGATGTGAAGATAGCTTGGATTAAATTCATCAAGCCTATCAGTGAGATGGACCCATCTGATTATGAGATCAAATCCATTCCCCTTTTACCAAAAACACACAAGGGATATGCTCATTTTTCTAGGAGTATTCTAATCACCTTCTCATAAGAAACCAGGAGTATAAGGAGAGAATTTATCATTTGGAAGGCCATATAAGCACCCTCACCTCATACATGAAAAACTTCATGTACTTGAATGCTTCCCCATCTTTCCTGGCCAAGGAAGTTAGTCCCATCAATAGCTTTAACCCGAGTCCATTAGAAAGGCACAAGGTTTCACCATGCAGGGAAGAGAAAAAGAAAAATGGGTGAACATGATTCTAGAAAAGGGTAAGGTGTTACTTCCTATGATCCTTTCATTGTTAAATTACATGAGTGCAATGGAAACAAAAGTAAACATGAATACAAAATAGATTTAAAAATAAAAGGAGAAATGGGACCAAGTGCTTCCACTAGTCATTAAGATGGGAAAATTCAACTCTTCCCTACTTTGTAAACAAAGAGGTATTCGATTCAAAATTTTAAGACTTATCTCAAGGCGGGGCCATGACTCTAGTTTCTTGTTATGAAATGATAAAACATGCTTTAAGTGAATTAGAGTTTTATGAAGAAAATATTTAAAAGATGCAATGGGATGTGAACGTTGAGATACAAAAACTTGGGTGACAACTGTGGGAAAAGAAACTTTGGAAGATGATCTACTGAAGCCATTTGAAGATCTTTTCAAGAAGGAGGTCAAAGATCCTTTTTCCTTAAATGAAGACACACTGGATTCTTTGGCTGAGATAAGGCCTATCATATCAAACACTAAAAATATCACCATTCTTGGTTCATTTAAAGGAATAACATCGTTGTTCTCTCTAAACACCAGTCAAGTCCTTGATCTTTGTTTGCATCCCACAAGATGAGAAGATTGCACTGTAGTGGAACGATACAACAAGGAATTCAAATGCATCGGGATCTCTCTCAAGGAACTTTCCTAGAGTCCATATGAAGGAAGGTCTCCATCAATGGAAGAATATTCTTCAATTTGAGTAGTTATATTATTTATCTCTTCACTCCCCCGTCCTCTCTTCTTTCACATTCTATTTCTTCATTGGGGGTTGCAATTTTCATTTTCATCTTATTCACTTTCATCTTATTAATTAATGTGACTATATTTGAAAATTGTAATAAGTTTCCCTCAATTAATAAAAAGGGGACTTAATTTATTTCCTAGGAAGGTGAAGAGTCACAAGTTGTAAAAGACAACTAAAAAGACATGTGGGGGTAGGTGAAGATTCTCTTTTGAAAACTATACATTTTAGTGAATTCTTCGATTCAAGCGGTTATCAATTTTTGATTTAATGAGTAGACACCTATCAAGAATAAGAAAAAAATAACATTTTGTTCCATTTTCCTTCCTATATGTTGTTGGCATGAGTGAGTTTAGGTGTTTTCATTGATGTAAAATCTCAATAATGACAAAGAGAATGATGGAGGAATGATAGATGATTCTTAGTTTAGTGATGGCATGGTCAAACAAGGTGTAGCTTGATGAAATGAAGGGACTTAATGAGAATGGCTTGGCATAGTAGGCGTAATTAGGTGACCTATCGAGCCTAGGTGATAGAGCGTAATGGTTTGAATAGAATGTTACAGGTATGGAGAACATGATAGGATAGTGTTGAGGCACTCATATAAGCTTCATATTGAAGGTATAGGTTGTGAAATCAATTGTAGGTGCTCATCTAGACCTAGTCTAGGTGCTTGGAGGCCAAATGAAGCACAAGGATATGTTTGAGAGATATGTGAGCTCATGGAGGCATGCATGGGTATGAGACATGTTTTATAACTTATGTTAAGCCCTTTTCTATATTTTAGAAGAAGAGTCATGGTGTTTGACTACTTGGTCTAGGTCCAAACTAGACCTAATCCTAGTGTTTGGAGGTATGTATAGGCATGATAGTCACTTGTAGGTGTGTATGAGATCTTGAGATCACTTATGGAGGTATTTCATGTTTTTTAATCATGTAGAGGTACTTATAATATGTTTCATGCTTGGTTATAGTGTTAGTTCAGTTTGTTATGGCCTAGAACATGTAAAACCCTAAGGCCTAGTCATACAGTCATGGTGGTTGAGAAGATGCATAAATATTTGAGATAATATTATGTTTCGAGATGTTAGAATTTTTTTGATGTCGTGGGAAAATTCAGGTTTCCATGATGAATATTTTGCAAGATATTGAGTTTAGACCAAAACAAGGTTCTTAAGAGTGCATTTTCCAGCTCAAAGTGAGAGAAATGATCATGGTTGGCATGTGTAAGGTTTTCATGGGAATCTAATACTTTTAGGGAAGTTTTGGCATGGAGTTAATAAGATCTTATAGTTGTAATGAAGTCAAATGAGGCCCAAACATTTATGAATGAATGTTAATAATGTAAGTAACTTTTTATAGCTTTCAAACCCTAGGTTAAGATCGGTAGGATAAATATTATTGGTATGTGACCAGAATTGATTGTTTTGATAATGTGATGATTTTAGGTTGTATACGACTCCTCAATATTTCTATAAACGTATGTTATAGATTGTAACAAAGATGTGGGCTCCACTCAAAAATTAAAGTTTCTGAATAATTTCAGTTTGTAGAAAAGTTGTCCATTGAACCTATGGACTAAATCACCATTTATGAAATATTGGGAGTTTTATTAGATTTACATGATATTTTAAGTTCATGGTTGAAGTCCTAAAGGGAAAAGTGTTCCCTATCTTTAAAGACTAGTTTATGGGTCAAAAAGGGAAGTTTAGTAGTGTTGAAAAATGGAATTCCTTGAGAACTTGTGAGCATGGTGAAGGAGTATAATTTCATTGATGGTGTTTTACACATCTAATGTGACATATTTCATGTTTTTTTGGAGATCTGAAAGTGTACTGAGTTTCATGGTTGAGGTCACAAGTTGACCTAGTTTGACTAGTTTAGGACATGACTATTTTGGCTAGAAGATGGATGTAGAAGACCAATGTTTTGGCTTAGATGATGGTTGATATATATTTGAGAGTGAATAGGGATGAATTTTATTCCTATTTAAGTAATTTTTATGTCTTGAAATTTTTAGAAAGGGAAATCAATTGAGTTTCAAAACTTCTTTCTGAAAGCAGTTCTTTATGGAAAAGGAAAAGAGGCATGGTTTGATTTTTGGATGTTTCATGAGGTATAGCAAGCATGAATGTGATCTACAGGTCATTGGATTTAAAATTAGTTGTTATATGGAAAACATTAGGTTTTATTGAGTTATATTCAACTTCATAGTTGAAAAATGGTCCTTGAAGCAACTTGTTTTGAGTAGGAAATAGTCCTATAAAGTGGTGTTATGAAGAAAATTATTTGTGCGGATATTTGTGTGGGCATGGATTATGTTGATATGATATGTTTGAAATGTGTGAGGAATTTGGAATATTGAAAAATCATGGTGATATGTTTGGAGGTCTTTGATGAGCTTGGTGATGGGGTTTTAAAATATTTTGGGGCTTGCCTTGTGTCTTGGTGCATGGACAACCTACATGGGTCCGATTTATGAATTTTTATGAGTGTAATGTTATAATTTTAAGTTGGTATGGTGATATATCTTGGGTTAGGACTGACCTATGATATTTTTTTGATCTTAGATGCATATAAAGTGTTTTTTTGGTTCATTTTGAACTAGTTGAGTGAGAGAGAAAAAAATGTGAGCTAGGTGAGAGATTGCAAGGACCGTGATTAAAGGAATCAAGAAAGAGATGATAGAGTGTGTGGAATTATGAAGAGTGTTGAATAACATGTGTGCAAGTTTTTATTCCAAATTAGTTCATGAAGCTCCAAGTTTGAGTGAGTTAGGAGATGGTGCATTCGAAGAGGGTTTAAAGGTGTTTGAGCTGAATTAGTGACTTCCATTAGTTGTGGCAAAAAACATACTTAAGATATCTTCATCTAAAGGTTCTTGAGTTGGTTCTTGATCACCTTAGGGTGTTATATCCTCCTTGTGGAGTTAGCTCTTTACTAAATTAGGGGTTTATGCTCCTTGTAGGGTTGCTACTCTATTAAACTAGGGTTGGTGTTCCTTGTGAACTTGGTGCTTCACTAAATTTCTTTTCTTTGTGTAATATAAGTAGATTTTTAGTGTATTTTATTCCCTTGAGGTTTTCTCAATTATATCTTGTGTTCATGTGTACTCTCTCTTGGTTGTTCTTATTTGGTTGATTATTTCATGTTGTTTATGCTCACATTAATACATGGTTAAATGTTAATGGTTATTATGACTTAAAGGAATTACTGATAAGGTTTTGAAGGAATGATTCACACCCATCTTAGTCCATTTTTCTTCAAACAATTGGTATCGAGAAGGTCCTTTTGGAGAATTTTAATCACTTGAAAGGATATCCTTTGATCAACGAAAATGGTGAGTCAATAGAGTGACACTTATTATAGCAAGGAAACCTTGTTTGATGGGATAAACTATGTTTTTGGAATCTCGGATGAGGACTCACATCACATCCTTTGGGTTTGATATTTAGAAATATTTGTTTGATGGGTATACTGTTCCTTAAACTCCTCCAACAACTCGTTGTAGACAAGAAATTTAGTGACTAATCCAAGGATCTAAATGTAATCATGTGTGGCCTAGATGAACATGAACTTGTGAAATCCATGTATTTCACATTAGCAAAAGCAATGTGGGAGAAACTTTAGGTCATGTATGAAGGTTATTCCAAGGTAATAATAACTAAACTCCAAACTTCTAGAAATCAGTTTGAAGGATTAAAGATTCATGAAGAGGAATCCATTGCGACATTCTTTCTTAGAGTTGATAAGGTTGTCAACACCATGAAGGGTCTAGGTGAAGAAGTGAAGGAAGAAGTTGTGATTCTAAAGGTGTTAAGGTCTCTAACTCCTAAATTTTACTCTAAAGTTCCTATCATTAGGGAATCCAATTATTTGAATCTCTTTACAATGGAAGAGTTGCATGAAACCTTGAATGAATATCAGATGAGGGTTATTGACTCTAAATCCACCAAGAAGGAGATTGATTTCAAATATGATATGAAGAAAAAGGGTAAGAAGGATAAGGATGATGTTGCTAATCCTAAATTTGATGATGTGTAGTCAATTTTACTCCCATTATAAGAGGAAGGAATCCCATCCGTGCCGACCTATCACCCAACAGAAGCTGAGCACTCACCCGAGGCACGCGTGGGTGCCGAGTCTCTCTTTTATGTGAGTTTTTAGTGGGAAGCATTCATCAATGATTAGTATAGGAGTATTCAGGAAAGAAGTTTAGACATACAAAGATTACAGGGCTCAGAGACAGGACTTCAGATCCTTGTAGTTTCTTCAGACTGTGTGTTTTAAAAGACTCCATAACACATAATATAACAAAAAGGAAGCTACAACCATTCATTCATAGCATGAAAAGAAAGAGAACTTATATGAACAAAATATACATGAAACCCACTGATATTCATATCTAATTGTAACAAGTAACCTCATTGTATTCATTGGTTCATTACAAAGAGCCATAGATGGTAGACTATAGTCATGCACATCACTAGGCTTGTATAACCACGCAAAAATAGAAAATAAATTACAATGTTGAGCTCAATACATCAGATCCCTACTCATAGTAATCTTACAGAGCTCTACCCATGATATCTCTCTTATCTTCTCCTCTTAGGTCTCTATCTCTATCTCCACGCACACACGCACACACACCTTTCTTAGTCTTTAAGAACTTGTATTTATCATCTTCTCGTGCTGCCAAAACCCCTTGCCATGCCCTCAGATCCGTCACTAAGTGTCGAATGTGGTCCTTCAGCGAGCATGTTTCCTCATGCCTGAGCTCTCCACTCCATCTCATGATGGTCTTCTAGAAGACCCCTTTGCTGGAAAGCTCTTTCCTTGGCCACCTGTTGCTAGGCTAGCATCTTATCCATGTGCAACTGATCACACTTTTCATGTATTCTACCTTTGTTGCTTGAATCGGCTAAGTCGTAAACCTCCTTTCATGTGCCATGTGCTATATGCTTCATTGAGCCTTTTCTCTTGTGTGCTTTTTCCTTGCGTGTTATCCTATAAATGGGGTCCCACGTGCCCATGCACCTTCATACTTAGTCAATATTTCAAGAGCCCAACATCACCCCACACTACGCCTGTTCTCCGCCCTCGAAACATTCTAATCGACCAAGGTGCAAGTTGGTTCAAATGGAATCAAGATGTAGATAAATATTACAAAGATGAATAAGGAATGAAAGAATAGGGGAAAGAATGAAGAATGGGGGGGAACACTAAACCAAAAGGCTGGGGAAGTCCTTCCGCAAGACTACCTCCAACTTATTCCATGTATCGACCTCGCTCTGTGCCTTCTGACAGAGGTTGCCAACCAGGAAGTTTACCTCATCAAAACTTAGGCCAACTCCCTGGGCACCCAAAGTGTCCATAATTTGTTCCATATCTTTACCCAGGTCTGTAAGCTTGTCCATTCTCCTGGTAATTTGAGGATATAGTTCCTTTAGTTGTGTCTTGGTTGAGCCCCTTAGTGCCTCAATCTCCTCGGATCTTCTTTCTACTTCCGCCAGGACTCTATCCCGCTCCGCCCTATTTCCTTTATTCTTCTCCTGGAACTCTTTCAACTTTGCTTCGAGTGTGGCAACCAAGGATCTTGCCACCTTATCTCTATCTACGCATGTGTCATATGCATCCTTAGCAGATCAAGAAGCAACCTTTACATATGTGAGCACCTTGCTATACTCGGAAACCAGTGCTATCACTTTCAACTAGTCCCCTCCTTCAGGCACGCAGCTACTTCCTTCACAGATTCTAATGCCAAGGGTCACTTCTCTATGGTGATGATGCACATTAAGTCTTCTAGGCATTCTAGCGTTGATGCATACCTCTGGGGGATAGGCATTAGATCTAGGTGTTTCAAGATGATGTCACTTTTTATTGATTCTACTTTCTTATAGACCTCCCGCACCTTTTCCTTTTCCTCCTTAAGGTCGCACCTTAGTCGTGCACTCGATTAATTCCTCCTATTTTAAGTTTCTGGCCACCTTAGCCAACTCTTCTTCCTTCTTGTCTAGCTTTCCCTCTAAATCCCTTATGCTGTCATTCTGTGTGAATAGTCTCACCTCCATTTCCACCATGACTTTGTTTAGAGCATTACATACTTGCTCGTCTGTGAGCTCCTGGGCATTTACTAAGGGGTTGTATCCCTTATACTCCAACAATGTGATAAGTTCCTTTTGGTAGACTTCAAAGTCTGGCTCATCGATGTGGGATTCAAATGCCCAAGAAAGCATCTTCTTGGTCCTGGGGTACGCGCCCTCCTTCTCGAACGATCCCATGGCTATAAGTCTTTTGGTGGGTACCATGCTCTGGAATCGTGCATGTAGCACCTTCCTTGAGTCATCCACGTAGCCCATTATCTACCTTTTTTCTGCATCTAGAGGTCTTCTAACCAAGCGCGTACCTTTGGGGAAGCTGATGTCAAAGCGGGGCCTCCTAGGCTATCATGTCCAATTTCACCACTCTCTTCCCTTCCTTCCTTTAGCACTATATCTGCACTCCGCTCTAATTCCTGGTCTACAAGGATCTCGAGCATCTTCTTTTCTTCTCACTCTGCCACTTCAGTTATCTGATCCTTGGTAAAATCTATGGCTCTCAGTCCTTCGACGTCCTTCTCTTCTACCCTTGTATCTTCGGTGCCCTCACCTCCTTGTGCGCCTTTCCACCACGTGAATATGAAATCTTGCTTCTCTTCTCCACTCTCCTCCTCCGAGCATTTTTCTGGCTCTTTCTCTTCATCACCACCCTCTTCACTCTCATCCTCTCCTTCTCCTAGATATCTCTCCATGTTGTTGGTCACCTCTGAGTCAGCTTCTTCATCCACCTTCTACTTCTTCCCAAGAGGTTGCTTCTGGTCAGGAGATTCTACCTTCTCTTCTTCCTCTTGGGACTCCTCCAAGGTGGTGGGTTGTTCTGAGCACCTCTACTTCTAGTGTCTTCTCCTTTACTGGGGACTTCTTCCTCCAAACATAGGTGCTTGGCTTGGTGCTTGTAGAAGGCATGCTCACTATCTGAGTAGTTGGTACACTTGGTGCTCCTTCCTCTCCTCTACCCCTCTTCTTAGACACTAGCTTCCTCATTCCTAGGGGGTCTTCAGGTATGGAGATCTCATCCACTAAGTATGCACTGTTCTTGAATTTCAGCCTTATACGCACGTATACGTGTGGCGAGGATCCTCTAGCAATAAGAAGTGTGATTGGTCTAGTCATGTGGATCTCATGTGACCCGTAATTTTCCACATACGCGTGCTTACCTCTAGGATAATTCAGTTTCTTCCTCATATCCCTATGTTCCTGGTCCAATTTTCCTAGCTCTAACCTTAGCTTTTTTGACTCTTTAAATTTGTTCACTCCCGCTTAAAAGTACTGGGCAAGTGAATGCGAAAGGGAGCTTACACCAAGGGCTCCATGATTCATCAACAAGGTTGAACTTGCCCAAGAAAAAGTGTTAGTACACCATGAACTCAGCTTCTCCTTGTGTGGCTACTGGGAGTTGCTCGGGGATCCTCCACTCCACCCTGAATGAATTTCTCAAGCGCATATACCATATTTTGAGCTGTGCTTTATGGGGAGCCATCATTGTATCACATGCATACTTTTCAAACCTCTTCACGGGCGAAGGGTCTTCAGCTAGGTACTCCCACACAAACTTATCTAGTGCATTCGACACTCCAACTTCGCAAACACTATGGTGAGCAGGACATAGCCAAAGGGGATCTTGTCCCTTCCTTTGCACACTTTATAATTTCCTCGCAATGTATGCCAATAAGTTGTAAATAGTCCCCTCTTCAATCTTCCTACAGACATGCAACCATGGCTTGTTGACTTGTGTCCACCTTTCTTGGCCATTCAGTTTTGTTACCAAGTGTGCGACCATCTTCATAACTAGGTCCTTGATGTTTGATATGTCATAATACCATGACCCTTTCTTACAGGCATACTTTGTGATGGTATCCTGAATGGCTTCCTTGTCGCTAAGGTCATCTTCCAAGCTATCTCCCTCACATATGAGGCTTGTAAACTATGTAATTAACTGGGGAGTTACATGCATCTTGTGCCCAGAAAAGTGGAAGTAGTCCTCATGCACCCGAGACATCAACCACTGGTATAAGCAATCTGGTTTCCCAAAATAAGGCAACTCGTAGAGTTGCAAAAACGCTGCCTTCACTAGCTTGACCTTCACGTCATCTTTGTAGATAGAAAACCCTTCAGTGTTCACTTGTTGATAGGGCGTACCATTTCTAATGTAACGCCATGAACTATTGTTACTTCCTCCCGAGCATTCAAGTGTTGATATATGATTTCTTCAATAAGGACATGTTCCTTTGGTTTGTGAAGTCATGCTTGATATGGATTGTATCTTCTTTGCTCTTGAAGATCTTTGACTGAGCTGCAATATGTTTGGCTCTAATACTGATTGGTCCTACTTTGGAGACCTAGACTGGATTCGTTAAGGTTAATAATCTTAACCTAAACTATAACCTATTGGTTAAAATGATTGCTAATCTAACCTAGCCCTAAACTATAAGCTTAATGCTCCTAAGAGTTAACTTCTTCTAGCGCTATGGATGTAAGACTAATGTCTTACCCTATGATCTAACCTATGTTTCTTACCTATCTTAACTAATGACAAGAATGGAGGGGGACCTATGAAGGGTCGCGAGTCATGGGCGGGGGTTTCCATGGCATTTATGAGGGTGGATAAGGTTGAGGGACTTGGAATGCTGTCAGGTTTGGCGGAGGTTGCAAATGGCTAATGTAATCCGACGTGGCAGTATCACCAAGTATGGGAATGGTTGTTTGTTTTTTTTTGCGATCACCAATTTTAGCGGTCGGTGGCAATGGAGAATAGGCGGGAGGATGGAAGTTAATGCAATTAATGAACTTCGCCTCCAGCGCGGATTGCTTGGGAAGGCATGCAAACAGATATTGTTTGGTTGTTTGGTTTTCCATGCATTCCATTTTTCGCTCTGTTGAGCACCGGTTCTTCTTTCAACTACTGCACTACTCAGTGTTGCATGGCAACTTTGAGAATTTCTAGCTTCCTTCTCTATCGGGGAAATTTTATAAGGCATGAAGGTAACAATTTGTTGTTGTTTAATCTATCGTGGAAGAAGAGGAGAAGGTGCGAGCACTTTCAGAGGTCTTCTTCTAATTTTTAAGCGACACTCTCAGGCATGATAGGCCCTAACTTTTAAAAATATTGCTTTCCTTCAAATGCTTTCATTAGAACAACTCTGTTCAGATGATTTCTTTTGTACAATTGGTTTGACTGGAAGCAATGTATTGGTTTTCTTCTTCTCTTTTGATTTGGGAATCCTGGTTTGACTTCTGTTGAAATGTTTGCTTGTGATTACTTTATGGATACGACTTCTTTGAAGTCCTTGCAGTGTTTCATATGAATTCAACTTCTGTTGAAGACCTTGCTTTGTGTTAGCATGTTGGTTAAACTTTTGTTGAATCCTTGCTGAGTATACATATGGATTCGACTTCTGTTGAAATGCTTGCTGTGTTTACATTTTGGTTCGAATCTGTTGAAATGTTTGTTGGGATTACATATGAACACGACTCTGTTGAAGTCCCTGTTGTGTTTTCATGTTGAAGTCCTTGCTGTGAATACTTGATGGATATGACTTCTGTTGAAGTCCTTGCAGTGTTTTCATATGAATTCAACTTCTGTTGAAGTCCTTGCTATGTTTGCATGTTGATTCGACTTCTGTTGAAGTCCTTGTTGCGTTGCATGTTGATTCGACTTCTGTTGAAGTCCTTGCTGTGTTTGCATGTTGGTTCGACTTCTGTTGAAGTCCTTGCTGTGTATACATATGGATTCGACTCTATTGAAATGTTTGTTGTGATTGCATATGGGTTTGACTTCTGTATATGTTGTTTCCTTGCTTCTTGATTGACTGAGGTAATGAGTTTCTAACTGTACCATGTTAGACGTTATGCTAGATGATTTCTTGGTTGAGGAATGACATAAAAGAAAATTTTTGTGTCTTATTTGGTTGGTTTATTATTTATCGCTGGTCGTATGAGTTTTTTTTGTTGCTTGATAGCTTCAGGTGAATACATGGTTGATTTGAGATGAAACTGTAATTCCTTCTATGGAGCTCGACTGGTTTAGTGGCAAGCGTATGAAAAATGTATGAATACAAGCCTGTACCTCTGTTGAAAAGGGGTCGGGATGGTCAATAATTATGGGTTCTGTAAGTGATGAAATATCTAGTGTAGCTATGTTTTCCTTACGATTTAACTTGGTTAACGGGAACACAGTCTGACTGAGAGAAATCTTGCTTTGAGGAACTCTGATTCCTAATAACGTGTGGGTAATCCTAGATCTGCATGATGGAAATTAGGTTTTGTACTTGGAAGGGATGGGATTGTGTTGATTTTCTTGCTTTCTTTTCTTCCCTAAATGAATTCAAGATTGATTGTATATGCTTTGCTCCTGGAAAGTTGGTACTATCCTGAACTTGTTTGGAATGGAGATCTGAATGCCTCTGTTCTTTCTCTTAAGTTGTAAAGCACATGTGGATATAGGAGTTTTGGAATACGAAAGTATACTCTCCCTTTCTGGAAAATTATTAGTACTCCCTTCTTTTGTATTTCCATAAGAACTCTGCTATAGGGGTATAAGATGATTAAACTATTAAATTTATGAGGAAAGAATGGTAAATGCTTAGTCTTGACCTAAGTTCTTTTCTTATTTACAGTTATAATAATACCTTGTTTGAGTTATTCAGTTATCTACTTTAATAAAAGTAGTATTGTAATAGAAGTTGGTATATCTATCGATGTCATGGAAATAATGCAATGAGTATAAAGGAATTTCGTTAGAGGCTATAACCGGTCTTTGCTGAATTGTTAAATGCAAATCTGTTGGATACACGCACTGGTAAGAATTCATTCTGGAATGGAGTAATTTTTATTGGATTGTTACTATCCTTGGATTTCAGAGGGATGGATATATTAGATTCATTTTGTTCTTCTTAGTCTCTAACATAAGATGAATTATCCGAGAAGAGTCAATATGGTAGTTATATTATGAAATTATGTTAAAAATTCATGTATGGTAGAAAGATAATTAGTGTGATTCATGTTTATAGGTTTGAAGAAATGATTTCATTTAAACAGGTTGTTTAATGGAAACAATTGGTGGAATGCAATTGTTTTAAGAATTAGTGCTTATCATGCTCAGTTCACTGAACTGACCTGTGCTAGCAATTTTTGTAGATGGACATCGTAAGTGGTAAAGGCACGCAGATCTGATATGATGCTCAGATTGTTTAATCTGGTTTTATGATGAATTCCAACTTGATTTCTCAAATTGTATTATAGGAAGAAAGATATTCTTTCGATGTTGATTATTGTATCAAATGTGCCGAAGTGCATAAGTTGTAAATGTATGGTCTGGAAATGAATGAAATGGGGAGATTGTTACTTATGTGGCTGCATTTTTATTTGATGGATTGAACTTCTTAGGTCTGATTGAATGTAAGTGCATTTTTATTATTGTATACCATGGGAGTTATTTGGATTCTCTAAGTAGGCCTTGTAAAAATTATGTGACCGAATACTTCGTGAATGAATAGTAATTCTTTTATGTTATGAATAAGGCTAAATTGGAAATTAGTCCACTGCCTTTCGAGAAGTTAAGGTTAAACTACACCCTAATAGGTAGCTGAAACGGGAAGAGTAATCTATTACTCCCTATCCATGATCTAAGTCAAGACAACGTAATTGATGGTTTTAAATCACTATATCTTAATAACAATAAGTAAGATATATTTCAGTCTTGGGAGCTGATATAAACCCATATGGGTTTAGTTAGCTTCCTTATGAGAGGACTTAGGGCTATTGCCCAATTATGTAGAATAAGATTATTGGGAACCAATGATCTCCTTGATGAGATCTCAAATCTTATTAAACTTCTCTCTGTGAAATTGAACTTAATTGCGTAAGGCAACTCAAAGGTGTGGAACCCAGGGGTTGGGAAAAGACTACCCAGTTAGGAGAGTCTTAAATTTAATTTCAACTCAACTTAAGTAACTCCTTGAAGTTATGTAAATCTTTCCGAGGCGGTTTTGTAGGATGTCGACACATGTCAATTGCAGGGTTGTACCTTCGAGAAGATTAGGATCTTCTCGAGGATACAACAATGTAGGTGACCTATGGCGACACCCTTTGCATTGATCATTAAGATTTACACCTTAAACTCGAACAAGTTTTTACTCTGGGACTGGTTAGGACCATGGTCATGTTATGAGGCTGCCCTTGGAGACTCGGGGTACCTTGACACACAGGGTTAACTGTGGTTGACCCAGTATGTCAGCTTACCCTAGTCCTCAAGAGCATCCTTATAACGTGTGTCATGTTATTAATCCATTCCTGAGTGAATGACTTGGGACAGGGGAGGCTGACAGAAGTCAGTATAAGACATTCTATTTAACATCGGAGTGGGGTGAAGGACGTATTCCAGATTGACGAGTATGTCGTCAAGGAATACGAGACATGAACAATATGTTTCAAATCTTTGGCCAAAGTATCGCAAGCTGCTGATTGCGTTGTCCTATGTCACCTAGTCTGAGGGACATGATGCCGATGAATAATGGTAACAATTATTCAGATAGGTTCCTTGGATAGAGCATTCTGAAATCCCATATTAGGGAAGAGAACCGCAAGAGTGAAGTGTTAAAATAAAAATGCCAACTCTATGATACTCATGAATAGATCGGTAGATCACCGAGTCATGGAATGAATAGATCGGTGGTACACCGAGTCATTACAGCTGCATATGGTTATCTGTTATAAGAATGATTGTTTTGATTTGTGAGTTCTAAATTATGAATTTAGAACTAGAAAGCACTTATAAATAAAAATAAAAAAATTCTTGTTCTAATGTACTAAAATGGGAATGTTACATCTAATGTCATTTATTTTTCAATAGTGATGGTATAGTGATTATAGTCACTGACTAGGTATGTTCCTCAAATGGGATTCCCATTCCTTTCCCATCATCACTCCATCAAGGTACTACATTTCTGCATACCATTCTTCGTTTGTTTCCACCTCGGAGTTCCGGTTGTTTAGCCTTTGCTTTTCCCTTCCCTTTCTTTGGTGCCATGGTCGAGGTAATTGTATTACTCTAGTCCTCTCCTTGTTACTCTGCTTTCCTTCTCCCAACCTTCAATCTCAGATCCGTGATATAAATCCCCTAAACCCGTGCCCTAGTTTTCCGAACCCTAACTTTGATAAATTCTTCACAAAATGTCTTTTCACTTCATTCCAAGCCTATTTAATTCCTTCCTCCTGGTTTGTAATCTCAAAATGGCTCTTTACTTATTTGATCACATAGATCTTCTCTCGGATTGAATCGAAAAACCTCCTAGCTTATATCTTTCACTTATATCTCTAACTCTTCATTTTCGCAAAGTAAAATGAGAGTGCCCTGACCCTGTATTTATAGTTTTTCCTTTTTATGGTCATTAAATGGTACTTTACCTACCCCATACTTTGTTCATTTAATGTGGCTTTTTCAAAAAAAACCTGTCTTTAGTGCCTTTACTCACACGCCCTTCCTACGCAAAAACTCCTCCAACCTTTTGGCGTGCAACCAAACCAACTGACCCGACAGGAGACTTTTACATGCGCTCAGCCCACGCCGAAGGCACTTCTTCTATCCAGATTCTTTCTTTCACCTACCTTGTGTTGCTTTAAATGCACTTCATTTTCCTTTGTACATGGGATCTACGAGTAGCTTTACCCTGGCACCAACCATTCTATCTTTTCTCTTCATCTCTTTTTTAACCGGATACTCAACAAGGCTCTTCAACACAACTTCCTTAGTACTTTTAATCATGCACTTCTTCACTCTTCTCCACCCCACACTTAAATGATGCATGGTCCTCTGCGCACTCATAAATTCTCCAAAAATAGCAATAAGGTTACCAGCACTTGAGGCACAAAACAAAACAACAACGTGAAAGGGAAACACAAGGAAAAGAAAATGCGTAAGGGAAAATTCTAGACTAACTGGAAAAACTACCTTATTTACAAACACCAAGAAGACTTATTTATAGTAGGGCTTCATCCTACTACCATTGAAGTGTCCAAGAAACTTCGTGTTTTCCAAATAGCTTATAATTGGCATGCGCCCGACTCAAGGATGTATGAGATTGTGTAGGGACCTAACCAATGGACTTTCAACTTCCCAAGATGGCGTAGAAATTTAGAATCATACAATAACACCATCTCGCCCAACCTTAAACCTCTTGTTTCTAATATGGCGATCATGCCAAGCCTTTTACTTTTCTTTTTCTCATTGTTTGGCTCCAACAGTGCAAGTGATCGTCTCTCATCTAGTTTTATTAGTTCATCAATTATTTCTTCCAAAGCACTTGTTCATCGGCTAATCCTCCTGCACATGCTATTCATAGAGAAGGTAACATAAATTCAACCGGAAAAATAGCTTCCACACCAAACACCAATTGAAAATATGTGGCTTTATTTAGTCTTTTATACGTAGTCCTATAAGCCCATAAAACTGATGATACCTTGTCATCCCAATCTTGTCTTCCAACATCATAGATTTTGGTCAAGGTATGACTTAGTATTTTGTTGAATGCTTCTACTGCGTTCCATTTTCTTGAGGGTGATAGGGCATAGTCTTATGATGAGCCACCATGAACTCAAATAGTAGGATCCTCATGGTCTCATTTAGAAAATGTGTACCCCTATCACTGGTTAAACTTAAAGGGCATCCATACCTCGTGATAATGTTCTCCCATAGGAACCTTGCCATCGTTGATGCCGTGTAATCTTTAGTTGGGGCTACTTCCACCCACTTTGTGAGATAATTTGTGTAAGTGATGACATAACGTGACCCATTCCTACGTGCTTCCAGTGTAATAGGTCCTACAAAGTCTATCACCCACTTTTCAAAAGGCTCCATGCTAGGAATATGACATAAAGGCATTTCATCTCTCCTTCCTGGTTTGCCAATGCATTGACAATGGTCACATGCTTTACAATAATCTCTACAATCCTTGTATAGAGTTTCCCACCATAAACCTACCATTAAAATCTTGCACATGGTGGCATCACCTGTGTAATTCCCACCTGCACTTCCTCCATGTGCTTCCTCCATTATGGCCAGGCACTCATGTTCTAACACACACCCGCAAAAACTTCATCACATCCCAATTTGTATAAATCTCCACAAATCAACATGTAGGCGTGACACGTATGGCCAACTGCTTTTTCTCCAATGCCTTCATTCCATCCAATGCCACACCTTCTTTTAAAAATACAACAATCTCTTCCAAATCTGAGGGTGTGCACTATAATCTAAATAGTTGCACATCTGGCATTGTCTCCTCAATACTTTGCACATCCTCTCCTGAATCAATTCTTGACAGATGATCAGGTCCACAATTGATTTTTCAGATTTCACTACAACGGTGAAATAAAACTCTTGAAATAAAAACACACATCGACATATGCGCCCTTGAAGAATGGGCTTGTTTACTAAATACTTTAATGCCATGTGGTCGATGTAGAATACAAAGGGTGTTTCCAATAGATACTGTTGAAATTTGAAAAGCACATAGATCATTGACAATGCCTCATGCTTGGTTGTGGTATAATTTTGTTCTACTAGTGTTAACTTTCTACTCACGAAATAGAGAGGATGATCAACAATCCCCTCACCTAGTTGTGGAAATCTTGCTCCAATCATGCGGTTCTGAGGCATCTACATTGACATGGAAAGGCTTGTCCCAAGAGGGAAATCACAAAATAGGTGTGGTAATAAGCCTATATTTTAATGTATCAAATGCCCTCTGTTGTGCCTTTCCCTAATGGAAGGTACTTTTGTGTCTAAGAAACTCCTCTAAAGGCGTGGTGATCTTGGCATACCCCTTAATGAATTTTCTGTAATATCCTGTATGCCCAAGGAATCCGTGCACTTTGGCTAGTAGGTTCCCTTAATCCCACAATAACTATAACCTTAGTGGGATCTACTAGCAAGCCCTCCTTACATATGATATGCCCCAATAAAGTCCCAAAGGGTGTAGCAAACACACACTTCTTAATGTTGAGGGATATCCTCAACTACCTACACCTTTCAAACATTAATCTCAAGTTGTCACAATGGTCCTTAACCAGACCATATACTATCCAATAATCCAAGTAAACCTGAAGAAAATTATGAATGAAGTCCTGGAATGCTTGCACCACTATGCGTGAAAAGACAATAGGAACATTTTTCAATCCAAAGGGCATGACCATGCATGCAAAATTTCCCACTCGGTGGCAAAATTTGTCTTCTCTTGGTCTTCCTTTGCAATCCAGACTTGGTGGTATCCTGAAAATCGATTTGTAAAGGAATAGATTTCATGCCCAATGACTCCTTCTAGAATCTCTTCAGTGAAGGGGGCTAGAAATGGATCAATGACACAAACTGCATTCAATTCCCTATAATCCACACAAATTCTAATCCATCCATCCTTTTTTATGCTAATTACCATCGGACTTATCTATTCTGATTCTTCTACTGCCTCAATGATCCTAGAAGCTATCATCTTATCTATCTCCTCCTTAACATTCACGCGTAAGTTGGGATTCATCCGGTAGGGCCTTTTTCTAACTCGGGCATGCACCTTCCTTCATTTTTATCCTTATCTCCCCTAAGGAATGGTGGATGCCTTTCAACTCATGGTACCCACATGGAAATAAATCCTCAAATTCATGTAATAGATCAATGATCTTTAATACTTCCTTCACCGTCCAATAGTCCCCAATAATAGCTTCCTTAGGTTCTTCTCCTAAACCGATGTTAACCCTCTTTGTCTTTAAAGGCTCATGGTAGACAAGTGCATGAGCATATGCACTACCCACCACTTTGCACGTCCCCATAGAATGGCTAACATTTAAACTCTCTGACTCCTCTCCATCAATCACATATACTAACTTTCCCTTTTCCTTTTCCAAACACACGCACTCAAGCTGGGATTCTTTTGTTTCTTCAATCTCTTCCAATCCTAGTTCACCTAGTAATTCTAATAGCCTATCTTCCATTTTGGCACTATCCCCCATTGTAAGGCACTTGATACCTTGCAAGGCCTTATCAACCAATGGTTTGGTACTCCGATACTCAAAGGCTTGAATAAGATCAGCCGCAAGCTCTTGCCAATTCCTTGTTTGGCGGCATGTCTCCGAATGAATGTACCATGCGCGCGCACAACCCTGCAGTGTAGAATACAACTTGTGCACCCAAAGGGATGGTGGTAAGGCTTCCGCGCCTTCTCTCCAGACCCGTTCACACTCCTAGATATGGAAAGAGGTGGGCTCCTTCCCATGGTACTCCTTGATGATGGTGGGTATATTACTTCTAGAAAATATGACAGAGAGAGCAATTCTTACCTCACGCCATTCTAAAAGGCTCTCTTGATGTGTGGCCCACCAACAAGCTGCTATGCCAAGAAAGATGTAACTCAGCATCTCCCTTCATTCCTTTTCATTTTTCCACTGAGCTTCTATCTCCTGCAGAAAGATCTCAGGGAAGGCTCCTCCAGTACTTGGGTAGTTCTTTCCCCCCAAGGCACCGAACCATGCATGCCTTAGTTACCTTGGTCACCGATCCTCTCAACTACCATCCCATTAATTCGTAAGTCCCATGTGCCCAATTATCACATGCCAAGCTAGTGGTATCACTCACTAACTGAGCATCCTCAAATTGGATAACCTCATTAATAGGGTGTACCATCTCAGGATCTCTGATTGAGTGCACATAAATTTTGTCCAAAACCTCTTCTCCTAATGGTTCAATGTAGGGCACTGACTTCCCATCAACCAGGGGTATAATGACCCACTCCTCTTTGTTCTCAAAACTAATGTACCCTTTGTTGAATCGGAGGTCCACATTGTTCTTGTAACACCAAGGGCACCCAAGTAGTCTGGGAAATTTTCCACCTCGGTGAGTGCCAGGACTTTGAAGTCCCCAGTAAACTTGGCTCCTTGGATAGTAATAGCTGCATCTTTCAAGACACCAATGGGCATTGCCTTAGTCTTGTTTTCCATATACAACACATTTGAAGATGGATGTAACGCATGCCTTCCCATCGATGCCATGCATCCAAAGTCAAAACATTAACCTCTGCGCGAGTGTCAATGAGTATATTGCTTTGAGAAGCCATCTATCCACAACTGCATTCAATGTAATCTCCTTGTCATATTCAAGGCTATGAGGGGGAAGGTTTGCATGCAAGGCATACCTCTCATGCTCTTCTCTGGCACGTGGCACCTCCTCTCTCAACAAGGATCGGCAAGGGAATGATGTTCTCCTGCCTTAGCATTTTACACACCTCCTTGACCTCATCCAAGTCATCTTTCTGTGCCTCTATCCTCCTTCCTTGTTACTCCCTCTTGGATTGCTCCTTTAGACACTGGATCTCCCCTTGCAAGCTTCGAATAACATCCATGGTGTCCTGATATATCTCCTTCGATGCGTGGGTCTGGGTACTTTCCATGAATGACCTCTTCTCTCAAAACAAGGCTCTTCTATCTTGGTATCTCTCTTGCACGTGTGGATTTTTCCCTTGTTGTTACCAAAATAGGCTCCAAACCTTCATCTGTGTTACCCGAGGCATCCATTGTATGTCTACCTTCTTGATGCTGACCATCGCAGTGCCTTTGTCCTTCTAGTGCTGCTGATTCATATGCTCATATAACTCCAAGAACTCCTCATACTTATGCTTCTTTCCGCACCAAGAGAACTACAATAAGTCCAGCACTCATGCTTGTAATGTTTTGTAGATCCACAATTGAAACATGTCCCTCATGGGAACTCACTCCTTCCTCTACGGTTACCTCATCCATGGAATCCTCCTTGAAAACCTTTTCCTTGCGTGCCTCCATCTGCACGCTCCTCATAATGGTGATCATCATTCTTAGAACTACTGACAATGCTAGTTTGGTGCACCCCATGATCAATGGCCTCATGTATCTGATCAATGAGCCTACAGTCTTTAGTATCATGGGTCGTGGAGGTGTGAATCTTGCAATAACAAGGATACGCTCTTTCTGATCACGTGCTATAGCAAGGGACATCTACTGACATCATGGTCCCCATGACAGATTTCACAATCTAATGTTATAGCACATACCACCCTCTGGGGGAAATTATCCTTAACGTGCCCCTCTATCTCACAATCTATGCACCATAAACCACTATGAGTCTCATGGACCTGAGTTCGCAGATAGCTTTTCCAACTGTTTAGCCATAACAGCAATATGAGCCTCCAAGAATGGGCTAATGCTAGTATTAATACTACCAACGCTTCGACGCACAAGGCAGCCTCCAATGCTTTACGTGGGTCTGTGAAAGTCTTATGAGACAAGGCCCTTCTAGAAGGGGTGACCAATCCTCCAACAAACTGCTGTGCATGCTGAAAAGGATGTTTATCATATGATAATTTAGATAAGAGAGTTTTAAAGTGCGCATCATACTTCCGCACACTCTCTGCCATTCCTTGTTGTATCTCCTTCAAAGTGCTAATGATTTTTTACTTGAACTCAAGAATGTGGAACTCTGTCAGGAATGCATTCTTTAAGGCAATGTAATCCACCACTATTTGATGAGGATTATATTTTCTATACCAGCTATACGTGCATCCTTGAAACATGGTTTCAAATTGACTAGCCTTTCATTCTGGGGTTGTGATACCTTTCGTGCGCCATAGTAGTTCACACTTGTGAACATGTTCTATAGCATCCTCAATGCCCCTATAATCTGGTAAGTGTAGAGACATTTCAAAGAAAACTTGAGGTGGTGGCTGGGGTCCTTGTCCTAAACCAAAGCCTTGGTTCCCTCTGACATTTCCTCCACCTGATCCACCAGGTCCATTGGGTCCTGTACCTCCAAAGCCACCAGTTCCACCAGGACCATTAGGTCCAATAGTGCCTATAGGAGCTGTACCAAGTGCCCCCACGGTCCCACCGAACCGTGCGCGCCTGACGGCTCCGTGATGGTTCCCCACTACCACTACTTTGTCCCACGCCACTCCCTGGTGTGAGACCAAAAGTTTGTATGCTTGCCCCTTGTCCAAAAAATCCTCCAAATACTGGAATATGTGTAGCCATAGAAGAAGGGAATGTAAAATTATATCTCCTACGCACGGATCTCTTTCTTCCACTATTTTTAAGCTGGATCAATACTTATTCTGGTTTGGGAAAATGAAGTGCCGTGGCTCGGTCCACTGGGTGGGCTCGAGATATGCACCAACGACTCTCCTTTCTCCATGTGACAAACTCTCAGCAGAAGCCGAAGGGGTCTCCCTCACACACTTGCCAAGATGGGGTAGCACAGATCGCTTAGGCTTCATGTCTTCCTCTTGAACCTCAATTCCTTCCTCGTCTGTCTCCATATATCCATCACACTAGTGGCTTTGCATCATATAGTAATCTCCCTTTCACGTGCTTCACCATACTTGAGCCGTCTTTCTTCCCTCTCCTTTTTTTTCATATCATCTGCCATCTTCCTCCACCCGAGCTTCCTTACCTAGCACTCAGAATGGTTTAGCCGGCCATTGGGAGCACTTCTAGACTCATGGTAACCATCAATATCTTCATAGCTAAAGGGATAACACATAGAAACAATCCCCTAAGTTCTCATAAAAACTCAAACTCGACAACCTCTTGACAAGAATACGTGGAAATGGCGTATTCTAGAGTGTATCTAGCTAGTACTCCTCCCCACTAGTGATCTACAACATGGGTCTACGCTCGGATCTCGCATCTTGCAAGCTTTGGTAGTATTTTTGGTCCTTATCCATGATCCATAACACCAACTTGTTCTAAATGCATAAGGTGAAAGCCACCCAAATAACTCTACTAGAAAACAAAAAAAAAATTCTCATACAGATCATGGTAGAGATTCTCCTCTACCCATCTACGTGTATCAAACTCAGGTCCAGTGTTGAATCTCTTGGAAAATTCATCCTCCATGCTCTTGAACCATGATTTAACATTTTCCAATGTTAAATGATCATCATTACTCTTTACATAGATCATGATGCATGTTATATCCCACTACAACTTTGAAAAGAGGTCCTAGAAATGGAACCAAGATGTAGTCAATTTTACTCCCATTATAAGAGGAAGGAATCCCATGCATGCTGGCCTATAACCCAGCAGAAGTTGAGTGCTCACCCAAGGCACACACAGGTGCCGAGTCTCTCTTTTATGTGATTTTTTAGTGGGATGCATTCATCAATGATTAGTATAGGAGCATTCAGGAAAGAAGTTTAGGCATACAAAGATTACAGGGCTCAGGACGGCCTTCAAATCCTTGTAGTTTCTTCAGACTGTGTGTTTTAAAAGACTCCATAACACATAATATAATAGAAAGGAAGCTACAACCATTCATTCATAGCATGAAAAGAAAGAGAACTTCTATGAATGAAATATACATGAAACCCATTGATATTCATATCTAATTGTAACAAGTAACCTCATTATATTAATTGGTTCATTACAAAGAGCCATAGATGGCAGACTGTAGTCATGCACATCACTAGGCTTGTATAACCACGCAAACAGAAAAGAAATTACAATGCTAAGCTCAATACATCAGAGCCCTACTCATAGTAATCATGCAGAGCTCTACCCATGATATCTCTCTTATCTTCTCCTCTTACATCGCTATCTCTATCTCCACACACACACACACACACCTTTCTTGTACCTGTAAGAACTTGTATTTATCATCTTCTCATGCTGCTAACTCCCTTACGGTGCCCTCGATCCGTCGCCAAGTTTCGAATGTGGTCCTTCAGCGAGCATGTTTCCTCAGGCTTGAGCTCTCCACTCCATCTCATGATGGTCTTCTAGAAGACCCCTTTACTGGCAAGCTCTTTCTTGGGCCACCTATTGCCAAGATGGCATCTTATCCACATGTAACCGATCACACTTTTCACGTGTTCTACCTTTTTTCTTGAATCGGATAAGTCCTGAACCTCCTTTCACATGCCGCATGCTATATGCTTCCTTGAGCCTTTTCTCTTGCATGCTTTTTCCTTGTGCGCTATCCTATAACTAGGGTCCCGCGTGCCCACGCGCCTTCATACTTAGTCAATATTTCAGGAGCCCAACATGATGATGAACTAATTACATTGTTCTCTAGAAGGTTGAAACATGTTTTAGGTTACTACAGCGGTATATTGCCATACAAATGTTTCAATTATGGAAAGATTGGACATTTTACCAATAAGTTCCTTTATAGAGATCAGGAAGAGTAGGATGAAAAAGCTTAATCTCATGATAAATACAAGTAATCCAACAAAATTAAGAAGGAATTCATATGGATCAAGAGTAAGAAGAATTTTTCTAAGAACAAGAAAATATTCTATACTAAAGAAGATTGTAGTTCTTCAAATTGTAGCAATAGTTTTACTGATAGTGAGGATGAAGTGGTAGACTATGATAATATGTTCATGGAAAATGAAGAAAGTTTCTCTAAAGAAGAATATTCTATGTTTTATGATGGTGGATAGGACTCAGATGAAGAAGAGGAGGTGGTTAACTTCAAGGTGGAGTTTGAAAATTCCCTAGAGGAACTAAATCTTCAAAAGAAGAAAAATCAGAAAATGAAGTCAGTAAATAAGGATTATGAGGATCAGATCAAGCTTCTAGAGAAGAGAATTGGAAAAGATGCTAAAGAATTTGAAGAGACCAAAAAAATATTGAAGACCAACTTGAAATTATCTCAACAATCCTAGAAGAAAAAGAAAATGAATGTGGTATGTTATGCACAAAATTTGAAACACATATTGAGATGCTTACAACTAGTCTTAAGGTCAAGGAAGATGAGTGTATTAAGTTCAGTGTTGTTATGAAGTCCTTACAATCTGAGTTAAATATAGATTTAAACAGATTGTAGATGAACCAAATGTTTGAAAAGAGCACAAACAATTTAGATGATTTGTTGAGAATGAAAATGCATTCAAATGATAAGTCAGGCTTAGGGTTCAAAGAAGACATCAAAGGAAAAGAAGTGATGCAAGATGACAATATTTCAAGAAAGGATACTGAAGATCCAAGCATCAAGAAGGATATAAACTTCAAGGACAACATGAAATCAAGGTCATTAAGGCAACCCAATGCATTAAGGTATGAAAGAAATTTCAATGGATATTTTTACTCTTGTAATGGATTTGGACATAGATCTATGGAGTGTATAAAATTTTCCAAGGATTACTACCCATGGAAGGAAAGTAGAAATGATCAGTCAAAGAACATCATATTATAAATTTTTGACAAGAATGGCCACATACAAAGTTATTGTCTCCATGATTCACTAAGACAAAATTGGTGAAATGAAGGAAATAAGCATGTTGTATGTTTCAACTTCAATCAAGTTGGACACATTGCAAGACATTTTTATCAAGAGACACCTAGAAAAATATGGAAAGATGAAGAATCCATAGGTATGAGGTCTATTATTTTCTTTAATTGTTAGAATGCTAGATATATTTATAGATTCTATAAATGGATGATGAATGGTCATGAAAAGAAGACATCAATGAAGCCCAAATATGATAAGAAAAATAAGGAGGAACCTAAAGAAGAAATTTATTCTAATCATAATGAGTATAGAAGTATGTTTGTTGTTGTAGAACCTCAAGAGATTTTGTTTTATGCTTAAGAAGACTACCGAGTAGATGATATAAAAAAATGTATAGGAGTTAATAAATTTTTGATAGATCTTGACATCATGTACCGTGAGGACATGGAATTTTTTCCTTATTAGATTCAATCAGGTGTATAGGATGCCTCCATTAGGCTTCATGTAGTTGTATTCTTGAGTATTGAACCATGATGTTTATTTGGATGAAGTAATATGTTGAGGTATGTTCTCAATTAGTCCCTCTAGCCATATTTAGATGTGTCAAGGAGTTTATGTTGTTCTTTAAGAGTTATGAGGTCAATATGTCTTTCATTGTATGATTCATCCCATTTTGGCATGAATAAAAGTTGATTGATTTATGAGAAGGTTAGAAGTCTATAACAGTATAAGGTCTACATATATGTGTCTTCAAGAAAGTTGTAAGATGGTGCAAGAAAAATAAAGGGAGTTCATGAGTATTATAGAGATCATTTTCTATTCTCGTTGCATTTTAGCTTCAGCTTTTCCTATGGTATTTTTGTGATTTTGCTTTGGTTATGCTATTTTTCAACAACTATGTGGATGCATCAAGAAGATGGTTAAAGATGATGTCAATGTGAAATGAAGCACTCCAGGTTTATGAGGAAGTTGACTAAGTTCATATGATGTATTATTATTCCTTGTTTCATGTTTGAAGATGTTTCAAGTGTTCTCATGGTCTGTTGAAAGTAGTATGAAGAATTTTAAGCTTTATATAGGTTGTGAAATCCTAGATGATATGTTCTTTAGTGGAGATGCATGGTTATAGGTCTGAGGATGAATATTTGGGTTTATATTCTAGGATATTTTCTCTTAAGCCATGTTTGTAATGTCTCTAGAGTGTTCATGCATCATGAAGCTAGTATGGATATGGTTGAGAATTGATAGAACTATGAAAGTGAGAAAGGTGTAGTCTTTAGTTGATAAACATGACTACCTATCTCAATGTGGACTTATTATGTCTATAGTTGTATCTATGATAGGTGTGTAAGAAGATAACATGGTTTGTAAGGTCTCTTTGGCCTAGATTGAAGAGTTAAGTATGATGAAGGTGTGTGGAATATTTATAAATGCATTTAAATGCTAGGTATGTCCTTTGATCTTATCATTGAAATAATAACATTGTTGCAATCTTGTGAGTGATTTGACTAGTTGGGTTATCAGTTATTAAATCATGGTTGAAGTGTCTCTAGTGTATATACTTCTTGAAGAGTACGGACCTCCATGAACATGATTAGATATTTCAAAGATAAAAATATGAATGTTTGATTTGATAGGCATGGTTACATATTTGTGTGTGGTCTTTGAGGTCTAAATGATGTCTCAAACAAGGACATGTAAGGTATTTATGGTTTGTAAGTATATATTGGTATAGAGTTATAATTTGAACCATGATGAAGGTAAAATAAAACTATGCCAATACTTCAAAGTCAAGGGTATATATGGTTTATTCTCATGCATCATGAGTGGATGATACACTATTCCATGGTACTAAAGATTGTTGAAACTCTAAAATGATGAGCTACATTTTTTTGAAACACCATTAAGGTCGGGGGCTACTCTTGACCTTGAATCATGTGTATAAGGTGTCAAGAAGGCCAGTATGGCAGAGTTAGTCATGATTGTAGGTATATGTAAAGGGGTAGAAATTAATTGGTTCAAACATATGTGATAGCAATAAAAGATGATAGAGTACACTAAAATTTTTCTTTGGGATAGAGGAATTGTTGTTAATCCATTCCCATGACATGAATGCAAGGTATATGGTCTTATTTTTTCATCTTTAGTCAGATAGAGATGATATAACCTAGTGGGAGTTAGAAGGTGATGTAATATGTGTTTAGTGTGTTACTATTTCTTTGAGTATTTTGACTAGAATGGTCTAAGCAGATAACTCGGGATCTAGGCCCTAAGATTTGTGACTAGTCTGTATATAACATGATTAATACTATTTGAGGGTGTTTTAGTTGCTATATGTTTGAGAAAGAGTAAAAATGATGTTTTCACTAAAGATCATGATTTTTGGCATGAGTATGTTCTTTTAACCATGGGTAGCTATAATTCTTTCATGATGAGAAAGAGGTCAAAATAAAGTATAAGGAAGGTAAGACATATTTGTATGATTGTATGATGGATTTGGTTGATGTTTCAAATGAAGGAGTTATCTAAGGAGGCTGAGGAAGATGAATATAATGTGATCAATTAATATTTGTCATTAATGTAAAAATGGGGAGAAGAACTAGGTGGTTTTCCATTAATGACAAAGGGGGAGATTGTTGGCATGAGTGAGTTTAGGTGTTGTCATTGATGTAAAATCTCATTAATGATAAAGAGGATTATAGGGGAGTGCTATAGGATGCTTAGTGTAGAAATTACATGGTCAAAAGGTATAACATGATGATACATGAGTGGAAAGAGTGAGAATGGCTTGACCTAGTAGGCATAATCAGGTGACCTAGCTAGCCTAGGTGATAAAGCATGATCATTTGAGTTGCGTGATGATTTTAGGAGAATTTTAGAGGTATGGAAATAATTATAAGAGAGTTTTTAGGAACTCATATGAGATTCAAAGTGAAGGTATAAGTTGTGGACTCAATTATAGGTGCACATCTAAACCTAGTCCACGTGCTTGGAGGCCAAGTGAAGCATGAAGATCGGTTTGATAGCTATTTGTGCTCATGGAAGCATGCATGGTGTGAGACATGTTGTCTCATGTATATTAAGTCCTTTTTGATATTTTGGAATTAGATTCATGGTGTTTTCCTACTTGGTCTAGGTCCAAACTAGACCTAATCCTAATGTTTGGAGGCCTAATTAGGCATGATAGTCACTTACAAGTGTGTATGATATCTTGAGATCACTCATGGAGGTATGTCAAGTTTTTTCATCATGTATATGCACTTATAATATGTTTCATGCTTGGTTGTAGTGTTAGTTCACTTTTTTATGGCCTAGAACATGCAAAACCCTAAGGCCTAGTCATGCAAGTCATGGTGGTTAAGAAGATTCAAACCTATTTGAGATAAGATGATGATTGGAGATGTTAGAAGACGGTGTTTTTATGTTGTGGGAAAAATTCAGGTTTCCATGATGAAATTTTGCAAGATATTGAGTTTTGACCAAAACAAGGTTCTTAAGAGTGCATTTTCCAGTTCAAAATGATAGAAATACTCATAGTTGGCATGTGTAAGGTTCGCATGGGACGTTAAAAAATTCAAGGATTTTGAGGAATGGATTTAAGATCTTAGAGTTGGATTGAGGCCAAATGAGGCTTAAATATTTATGAACAAATGTTAAGAAGGTAAGTCATGTTTTATGGCTTTAAAAGCCTAAGTTAAAAGCGGTAGGAGAAATATTCTTGGTATGTGACCAAAATTGATTGGTTTTTCTAATGTGATAATTATAGGTTGTATATGACTCCTATATATTTCTAGAAAGGTATGTTAGAGCTTGTAATGTATGTGGGTGTCACTCAAAAGGCAAGTTTCTAAAGAATTTAAGTTTGTGGAAAAATTTTCCATTAAACCTATGGAATAAATCACCATTTATGAAATCTTGGGAGTTTTAATATATTTCCATGATAATTTCAGTCATGGTTGAAGTGCTAGAGGGAAAAGTGTACCCTATCTTTGAAGACTAGTTTTTGGGTCAAAAATGACAGTTTAGCAGTCTTGGAAAATGGAAGTGATTGAGAACTTGTGATCATGTTGAAGGTGTCTAATGGCCTTGACGGTGTTATAAACATACGACGTGACATGTTTAATGTTTTTGTGGAACTCTGAAATTTTACTAAGTTTCTATGGTTGAGGTCACAAGTTGACCTAATTTGACTAGTTCAAGATAGGAATGTTTTAGCTAGAAGATGGACGTAGAATACCCATGATTTAGATTATATGATGCTTGATATTTATATAAGAGTGAAGATGGATTAATGTTGTTATAAGTGAAGGAATTTTGAGGTATTTTTGATAATTTTTAAGACCTCAAAATTATAGGTGAGAGGGGAAAATGTGAGCTAGATGAGAGAGTGCAAGAGTGTTGAAGGAATCAAGAAAGAGATGAGAGTGTGTGGGAAAGTATAAAGAGTGTTGAAAAGCATGTTTACAAGGTTTTGAGTCCAAATCAGTTCATGAAGGTCCATGTTTGAGAGAGTTAGGAGAAGGTGTATTTGAAGAAGGTTTGATGTGTGTTTACTGAATTAGTGATCTCCATCAATTTTGGAAGAAAAAATACTTCAGATACATTCATCCAAAAGTGGTTGAGTTGGTTCTTGATCACCTTGTGGAGTTGTATCATCCCCGTGTAGTTGGTGCTTCACTAAATTAGGGGTTCGTACTCTTTGTAGGGTTGGTGTTCCTTGTGAAATTGGTGCTTCACTAAATTCATTTTCTTTGTGTAATATAAGTAGATTTTCAGTGGGTTTTCTTCCCCTTGAGGGTTTCCCAATTATATCTTGTGTTCATGTATACTCTCTCTTGGTTGTGCTTATTTGGTTGATTGTTTCATGTTGTTTATGCTCACATTAATACATGGTTGAATGTTAATGGTTATTATAAGTTAAAGGAATTGGAGATAATTTTTCAAAGGATTGATTCACCCCCACCCATTATAATTCCAACATATGTTTCCTCACTCTCTCATTTCACAAATTTGTAAAAATGTCAATCAAGAAGGGTGTTTAATATTTTCAAGATGAATAAATGAATGAGATTTTATGCTCATGATTTATTTTATCTTGATATAATTAGAAAAAAAATTATTCTTTCCTATTGTGTGTTGATGATTTCTAATTAATAATTGTAAAAATTTATTTATCCTACCTATAATATTAATCCCCCACTCCCAATACTTCACCTTCCTCACAAATTCCCTTCTTGCACAAAATTGCAAGCGCTTACCACAGTGCAATGGAGTGTTTCGATTGGATCCCCGATCTATTAGCCAATTATAGAGATTTATTTTTATTTACATACAACAAGTGGGAATCCCCTTCAAGGAGGGAAATTTTCCCGCAGAGGGTTGGTGAAAATCAACTATTTTTTCCTAGTGAAAAATTATTTCACCAACATGTGGGTAATGCTAAGCGTAGAAAAATAGGCTACCCCAACGAGAATCACCATATAATATTTATGGTTTTCCGCTTACTATTTTGGTTGATACCAGTGCTACTAATTGTTTTATTTTTAAAATTTTAGCTAGTAAATTGTCTAAGAAAGCTGGATTTATGGAAAACAATTGGACTATCGAATACATGAATGATGTTATTTATATGGTAGACCAATGTCTGTTTGAAGAAACATTGGAATTACCCAATTTTATCACTGAACTTAACATCTACGTGACTCCCTTAAGGTCTTATGACATTATAATAGGAGGAAAATGGATGTCCAAACATAAGGAAATAATGAATTTCTATGAAAAATTTATAAAATTTCATGATGACATATATAAAAAAAACCATCATTCAGACATTAAAAGATATTTTGAAGTGAGATAACTTTTTGCAAAGACAACTAAAGAAAGCCAAAAATGAAGGTTGCATGCTATACACTATTATGATATCATATTTTAGTGAGGAAGATAAGAATTATTTGGAGAAATTTCCATTATTACATGATGTTAAGGATGTCTTTCCGTAATAATTTCTTGGAATTCCTCCTACAAGAGAGTTTGATTACATAATTTACATTAAACCAAGAACAAAACCAATATCAATAGTACCATATAGAATGACAACAATAGAGCTAGTAGAATTGAAAGCACAATTAAATAAAATATTGTCAAAAGGTTTAGTCTAACCTAGTGTGTCTCCTTTGGGAGCATCACCACCTTTGTTAAAATGAAGGATGAAATGTAAATATTATGCATTAACTATCGCATGCTTAATTTTTTTGATAAATAATAGATATCCTTTACCAAGAATTAATGATCTCTTCGATCGGATGAGAGATGCATCTGTTAGTCTAAGATTTATTTATAATCTAGTTATCATCGCTTATGAATAAAAGATGATGATATTAATAAAACAACATTCATAACTCACTATAGGAATTATGAGTTGGTTATTTTTCCATTTTGACTCAATAATGCACCCACAACATTTAT